>CAUYUJ010020170.1:1349324-1384324 GCA_963575745.1 Prorocentrum cordatum
CAGCATCATCATTATCAACACCATCTGCATCCGCATGCTCATGTTCGACAGCATCAGCACCACCATCTCCATCAGCAAGTTCGAGGGAGCGACGCAGCAACACAATCAGAACGGCAACCAGGAGGCGCTGGCGCAGATGATATGATCGCACATGCACGTGTGGATCGGGTTGTGCCTTTCGATCGTGCAAGACGGGACGATCCCAGCGGAAGCGAAGATCAACGTGGTGGCGCACTCCCACGCCGTCCAGAACGTGGCAGATCTCGAAGACAAGGTTGTCGTATGCTACCAGAAAAAAACAGGCGTTCCGCCAGGCGGGAAGGCGCGACGATATGTGTATATATATATATATATATATATATATCGCTTCGAGCTGCCCACGACCCCAGAGCTGCGCACCGTGGCTGTAGAGATCCAGCCGTGCACCCTCGGGGCCCAGGGGAACATCAAGAGAAGGCCGGCAATCCGCCCGCGGGCCCGGAGGTGTGATAGGGTCATCCGGAATCTTGTGAACCCAGGAGAGTGCCAGGCCCAGCTCCAGGGCTCGTTTCGATTCCTCCGATTCGATCCGATTCGATTTCGATGGTTTCCGATTCCGATTCGATTCGACTTTGGATTCCGATTTGGGCTCCGATTTCTCAACGGAGGCCTACTAGCCTGCCGATTTCCGCCGATTCGACTTTTCCCGACTCGGCTGCCGATTTCCGCCGATCCGATTCATTTCGATCGCCGATCCGATTTGTCGATCCGATTCTGGGCTCTCCTGGGAGAGTGCCAGGCCCAGCTCCAGGAGCGAGGATATACTCAGGAGTGAGGTGTTTGTCTAAGCGCTGCCGCGCGAACTCAAAGGAACTCCTTGCCCCATGCAGTCTGTTTGGCCAGTGGCGGTAGCGCTGGAACCGGACAAATTCTGCGGACCGGCGCCGCCGCGGCCAGCAACGATGCCCTTCGCGGGTGTCAGAGCGGCTGCGCCCCTCTCCGTGCTCTCGCGTTCCTCCGTGTTCATCCGACGTTTCTCACCTCGGAGATCTTGCAGATTTCGGAGGTCAAAGTTGTCTCAGAGTCGGGGTTTTCTCGAATTCCGTGGGCTCTTTAGCTGTAGTGGCACTGGCGTAACTCGAAGGCTTCGAGGGTCCCGAGCAGCTTGCCCCTCCGGGAGCTCCTCGGTCTTACAGGGGGGGCTGTGCTCAGGGGCCAGCGCCATAGAGCGCCAAATCAACGGTTGCGCTACTGCTCGCGTGGCGAGATAACACATCTTTTCGTTGGCCGAGAGGGGTCAGAGCACACAGACCCGAGTTCCACGTTGCAATAAATCTCGCTATCTTGACCGTGCGCTGGCCAGGGAGCTCTTACGGGTGAACAATGACTGAATCATCATCAGCAGCGTCTTCACCACCGCCATCGACGTCACCGCCGAGCTCATGACACCCCATCGCCGCCATCATCGTCATTAATATGTGCACCTGCACTGTGACGCTCGACCTCCTAAGCGTTCCCTTCATTATTATCACCATTTGTCCCTTCGCCTTCCTCGGTATTTTACTCGTCTTCGTCCTCCTTCGCGGTCTCTATCGCCCTCCTTGCTCTGTACTGCATCGCCCCCCGCCCCTGCCCCCTCTCAATTCCCACCGCTCCCTAGACGGCGTCGACGCCGTGGCGGCCACGTACCTGGCCCGGGGCCTACGACTCGCGCGTTTTGCCACGTTGCTCTTTCCAGTCTCAGCGCCAAAGCTGGCAGGACGGGAGCCCTTGCTGCCACGACCACCACCGTCTTCTCCGGTCTCAAAACCAGTGATTGTCAGGATGAAGAGGACGGTGTGAGCCATGTTGTTTGAAAAGGCGTACGATGATTGCCAAACATCGCACGGCTCTCAGAAAATATGGTTGCCTATCTAGAGTGGCGGCTATGGCGAATAGTGGGGGGAAGAGGAAAGGCAGCAGCGGCAGATGTACGACGCAGCAAGAAGAGTGAGAGAGAGAGGGAGACAGAGAGAGAGAGAGAGAAAGAAAACCAGAAAGATAGAGAGAGAGTGAACAAACAAATAAAGAAAGAAAGAACGAGACAGAGAGAGAGAGAGATAATGCTAGAGTGTGAGAGAGAGAGACATTGGTAAAGAGAGAGGAAGGAAGAGATAGAGGAAAAGAAACCACAAAAGAAGAGAGAGAGACAGAGTGAGAAGCAGAAAAGCAGAGACAGAGACAGAGCGTCAGAGACAGGGGCAGAAGCACTGATATATATATATATATATATATATATATATATATAATATATATAGATACACGTATAGAGGGAGGGAGGGAGGGAGGGAGGTCAGGGAGGTAGGCCGGCAGGCCAGTAGGAGTAGGGGCATAGATGAGAAGGAGAGTGGATGAGGGAGAAAAGAAAGAGGAGTTGGCCCAGAGATGTGCCCCTGACCCCCAACCGCCTATTAATCGCCGGTGTGGGGTCTGACACCCCACCCTCGCCCAGGAACGTGCGGCTTCGCCCCGTGAATCGATATTTGGGCTCAAGGCTGTGAGTCGAGACTTCAGGTCAAGCCAGTTTGGCTGAAGCGGTCAAGCTGAAGCTGCATTGACCAAAAGCGGGGCAAGGTTTCAGCATGCATGTGCCTTTTGACCCCTTGCATGCTTATCGTAGCCGTGCCAGTGTTTCTGGATCGTCGTTATTACCGTATTGGAGGAGTGGGTAAGTCGATGGTGATGGTAGCGCTTTCTTTCGTACGTCACGCAACACCATCATCCCAGTGTTGTCGATTGCGGGAACTGTATCAAATTAAACGGTTTTAGTTATCGATGAGTTCCAGCACGTATACGGTGGCAGTGCGCACGTCAATGTGACAGCGAATAAACGAAATTTAGACAATCGCCCAGTATATGGATGGGCAGTCTTCGGAGTTGCCGTTTTCTCCGCACTGGAGAGTCTCAATTGCGGCTAAAACATCAAGCGGCCTCCAGCCGAGTTTCTGCTGTCTGGGCGGCATTTATTTCCAGGGAAGCGTGGGGCTCGTCTAAGCGATGTCATGAAGGAGGCCCGGACTGAGTTGAAAGAAGCGTTGTATGCTGTCCGACGCGAAGCATATTCTGTTGGCGAGTACGAACATCGTTTTATGGCAGCCTGCCCTCTTTGGGAGCACCAGTATGCTTACGCAGCAGGTTTCTGCGATGCAGATGGCTGCTTCGAATGTTACGCGAGCTCGGACCAGCGGCTCCACTACTACAAGGTCACAATTGCCCAACAGAACCGCGCTTTCCTTCAGGCGTTTAAGCATGTTATGTTGGGAGGCCTGGGGGCGAACGTGTATACGCAGCCTGCTGGGTACAGTTCCCTGTGCATCTGTGCTGCAGATCAAGTGCAAGATTTCTGCAGGCGCATCGAGCCATATTATGTTTTGAAGGCAAGCCAAGTAGAGCTGATACTCTCTGAGCCTCCAAGCGCGAAGGTGAAGCACCGACTTCAGACCATGCAGTGACATCAAGGAGTGAAACACGGAGCGCGCGGCCACGCTATCAGGAACCTGTCGCCGATCTGCCAGCGAAGCATTGCCGATTCAAGCCCGATGTTTGACCCCCTGAGCTTGTCCCCTTCTACCGCCCCCCTTACATCATGGCGCCAGGGGCCAGGCTGAGTTTGATCAGCTTGGTCTTCACAGGGCTGTCCTGGAGTCCCAGAGCCAGACCCAGACATCCGATCGATCGCTCTTGTTCTAAAACGTGGCTCCCCAGAGGGCTGGACCCGGGAAGCATCAGCAGCGACAGCAGTAGCAGCCAGATGCCAGGGCCGATGATTGGAAGGTTCGCTACGCCCGCAGGCGGGCGAGAAGGAGGAAGAGGAGGAGCAGGAAGAGGCGAGCAGAGGAGAGGAGAGGAGGTGAGAGGCAGAAGAAAAGCAGGAGCAGACGAGGAGGAGGAGCTGCAGGAGTGCGTCGCCGCCGATCTCCGCCTCCAGCTCCTGCTCGTCCTGTTCCTCCTCCTACTCCTCCTTCTCCTCTTCCTTCTCCTCCTCCTCCTCCTGCTCCTGCTCCTCCTCCTCCTCCTCCTTTGCGCTGGGAGGACATTAAGTGATATACATGCTGCGCCCTGTGAGTGCGAGAGGCCTCAAGGTAGAAAAAAAACGTCGGCTTAGGCCCGTGAAAACCATGAAGGAGACCGCCAGTACGGAAGCAAGATGTACACATAGAAACGGTAAAAGAGAAGGTGCCAATGAGGGCGAATAATAATCAAGAAAATTGCCATTGAGAGTCGGAAGAAAAACGCCAAGTCGGAAAGTAGCATACCATCGTAAGAGACACACGGGAGAGATAACGAGAGGAAACGACATACATGTGCACAGTAATGTAGTGCCGTGCCGGTCCCCAGCAGGCGTCGCAAAATTGGAAAGCACCGCAAGTCGGACCCCCCGCAGAAGAACCACTTCGCCTCTGGCTCGCCATCAGAGTTGTTTCCAGGTTGCGAGCCAGAGAGGCCGCACACCTTTCGCGTCCCCAGCAGCTGCCGCCGCGATGGCTCCTCGTGTTGGGCAGTGCTTTCGGCATCAGGTGACCCATCCCGATGGCTCGGACGGCGGCCCGATCCTGGGAGTCGTGCGGCGGCAGTTGTCGGACAACTCTGGAGGTACAGCTTATAAGGTCGAGTACTTCGGAGCGGTCGAAGAATATTTAGTTTGGTGGTTGGGCGCCTGCAGAGAGCGGGGCGACAAGTTTTGCCTGCATGTGTACAAGGGCCCGCTCTCGACCTGCCGGTACGTACCACCGAGGCCCGGCATGCAAGTTTTGCGTGCGAGAGCCTTTTCGGACGTTGACGGCAGCACAGGCTGCCGACCACACCATGGAGATGCTGCAGGAGAACGAGGAGCGCCCCGGCATCCCACGGGATGTTGCTCGAGCTGCTCTCGCAGGAGCTGCTGCACTTGTTGCAGACAAGCCTGGCGCTGGAGAGGGAGGCTCCCTGCCTGCCCCGCGCAAGCGGCCTGCGGCGGCCGGCGAGGAGACCACGGCCGTGGAGGCTGAAGCGGACGACGCGGACGACGACGAGGCCTTCGAGGAGCTGGAGCGTGAGTTGCAGGCGCTCGAGGGCAAGGCCGAGGCGGCCGACCCAGGGGCGAAGGATGGCTATCACGCGTGCGTGGGCGAGCTGAGGACACGGCTCGAGGAGTCCAGGAAGCGCGGTGCCCCAGGGGCTGCGGCCGCCAGCACAGCCGCTGCGCCGCTCGGCAAGGCGGCTAGCAAAAGGAAGCTGAAGCTGGGCGAGGTGATTCAGAGTCGGATCATGGGAGCAGATCCGCGCCGAGCCCCAGAGGGTGGCGGCTCGGCTGAGCCCGCGGCTGCCTCCTCAGACGGGAAGACGGCATTGCGCGTGCTGGCGGGCTACTTGCGCAAGAAGGACAGCGGAGACCCCCTCGAGAGCGACGAAAAGAAGGCCACGGGGGGCAGGCCCATTGTCGCCCGCCGCCTCGCCGACAAAAGGATCGCGCAGAAGAGCCCAGGCCGCTTCGCCGAGAAGGAGATGGAGAATCTGGCTCAGCACCTGGACATTGACGAAGACGAAGATCCTGGACAGGTGAGAGCGATGGCCGCGGAGTTCTTGCCGCGCGTTCTGCGGCCCTCTCGCCCGATGAAGGAGATTGGCGAGGATTGGCATAGACAGCTGCGGACGCTGCGCGAGCGTGCCGACCTCATCGTCACAGGGAAGCCCGCGCACGCCTGGGACTACATCTTTTGCAGGATCAAGGCGTTGCGGAAGTCGATCCGCAATGTCCACTCGAGGACGGCGAAGTGGTTCGAGCTGATCCCCCCCCAACGGCGGCGGCCTCAGCATGTCGGTTGAGGACGAGGAGGTGGTCATGGGCATAGAAGCGGCAGTGGCGACGATGGTTCAGCTGCTGTGCCGTCTGGGGTCTCGCGGGTAGGGCGTCGGCCGGGATGGGGGCGCGGGCTCGCCTGCCCATCCCGATGGCCGGAGCCGCGGCGATTGCCCGGACCCAAGAGCCTTGTCGATCACAGGTATCGGGACGCCAGCAGGGGCAGCAGCGCTTCGAGGTCGAGTCGGACTGCGACCCCCCGCAGGACGCCCGCCAGCTGCCCAGCGAGGAGCAGCCGCGAAGGAGCCGGGGGGGGCCTTGCCCGCGCAGACAGATTGCCAGAGCCCCCAGGCGGTGGACGGGTCGCCCCTGTCTCGGGGGCGGACAGAACCCTCCGCAGTGACACGTCGATTCGTGAATTGTCCGTGTTCGGTTCTCGAGAGGGCGCCGTGGCCGTCATTTTCCAGGCTTGCGCCCGCCAGGTTTGGGCCTCAGGTCGTTTTCACTAAGTCTGTCCATCCCCGACTGTCAGCGCGGGCGTCGGCCCGGGCGAACACGCCTCGGGCCGATGGGGGGGTCGAAGGAGCAGCTGAAGAAGAGGGTCGCACGGGAGTTCTTCAAGAGACAGGCTGGCCCGAAAAATGCGCTTCAGAAGAGCGGCCCAACGCAGCGAGTCGTCCGACTTGCGGACTGAGCGGAGGGCGGTGATCGCCGGCGATGTTCAGGCCGCGCCGACGATGAGCCAGTGGAAGGCTGGCGCCGCCTCCCGCCTGTGCCGACCCCGCGGCAGCAGGATGACGACGATGGAGATCGGCTTCGGGACCCTCGCCCACGTGAGAAAGTTACCGAGTAAGATTGGAGATTTTATCAGACTGTTCCCCAGAGGGGGCGCGCCACAAACGCAGGAGGCCGGCGCGGGACGAGATGCGCTTCCTCCGCCAGTGAGGGGGGCGGCACCTTTACTAGCCTAGGAACGCACGATGATAGCGAAGGGTTTGCTGAGTGGCGAGGGGCCCCCCTGTCAATTTGGCGTCATGGACAAACTTGCAGAAGCAGGAGGCGCAGGGAATGACGATTCAGGTATGCTTGTTTGCCCTCAGCGTCATGGGTCTCAACTACTTCTATCTCGGCCACCTGAGCAAGGACCGCTGGAAGGCTGCAGGGGCCTGCTCACAGGTCCAGCTCGCTAGTCTACGTGCGATCGGTGAGACGGCCGAGTGGCGCGCTGGGAGTGCGCTGGAGGAGTTCGAGATGCCCTACTGGCCGCAGGAGTTGATGAAGAGCAGTACCAGCTACAATTTGGATGGGGATTGTCGAGCTCCGCCGCTCGACTTCAAGGAGCTGGAGCCAGGCTTACCCAAGGCGGGGGATATCGGCCGGCTTGACGTCCTCGGGTATGTCGGGGCCGAGTTGAAGGGAGCTGCTGACTAAACGCGAGCTATCCTTGCTGCCCGAGGCAGAGTGGCCGTCCACCCCCCCGAGGGCGAAGGTCAACGTTGATCGCGTCGAGGACTGGTTGCTCATTGCCGCGAAGTTGGCGGAGCTGGGACTGTTGCAGCCCATCGCCGCTGAGCGGATTTCCCAGGCTCAGGGCAAGCGGGTGGCCAACGGGCTCCTCGCAGTCACGAAGTGGGGCAGACCAGGCCCAGGGGCCGCGAGGGTGACGAGATTGATATTCAACATGGCCCCCACCAACGCTTACCAGCACCCGCTGGTCGGCGATCCGGCCACGCTAGTCCCTTCGCCTGCCTGAGCCAGCATATCGTCGCAGCCCGATGAGCCGTTGCTCTGGAGCGGGGACGACCCGAAGGATGCCTTTTTCATGAATAGGATCTCTGAGCCTTGGCTGGGCTACATGACGGCGTGCACCCTGGTCCTGGCCCGGGCCGCATCCTCGGGATCAATGCGATGGAGGTCTGGCTTGCAATGACGGTGTTGCCCATGGACTAGACGCATGGTGCGCCCATTCTCCAGAGCACCCATGGACGCGTCGCCCTGCTGGAAGAACCTGCAGGCGCTGAGCTGGCGCCCTCCCGCGAGTGGAGGAGGGGCCGCCCTATTCCCGCGGCAGTGGCGGCCCCCCTCGCGAAAGATGGTGATCGCGCCTGGTGGAGTACCTATATTGACGATTTCGACTCGGGGGGGGCGTTCAAACGGGGGACCGCGCTACCCACGGTCGGCACCCCTGGCCGCCTCCCGGAGCAGATGAGGAGGAACTACGACGGAAAGGCATCCCCATCAGCGTCAACAAGGCTAACCAGCGGCAGGTCCTCCTCACTCGCATGCGCGCTGAGGTCGATGGAGTTGTCAGCAGGGCGGCAAACAACCGAGTGAAGAACGCGCAGCTGTATAGCCTCACCCCACGGCTCCTGACGCGCGACAACCCCTGGGGAACCAGCTTCTGATCCTTCTGGGCCGCCGGGCGCGGGCGCTGGAGTTCAGGCGACCCCTCTTTGGAGTCATTGATGCGGTCTGGGAGTTGGTCGCCTCAGGACGCGCCCTGCTGCCGAGGAGCTGCGCTGACGAGCTGGTGCGCGCCTGCCTGCCCCTACCTTTGGCGTCCACGAACTTGAGGGCGAGAACAACCAGCATCGTCTCATTCTCGGATGCCAGAGAGGGTGGTGATGGGATGCGCACGGCAGTTGGGCTGGCGGACGGGGCCGCGGGGTTCCTAGCCAGCCTCGGGAGCCCCGAGACTTGGCCATCGGATTGCTGGGTACTCTGGCAAGTGCGTCGTGGAGGTGCCGCCCGAGCCCAACGCCGTTGTCAAGGAGGAGCCGCGCGTGCTGCTAGTGAGCCTGTTCGACGGGATAGGCGGCGCGGCGGTCCCTCTGGTGCGAGCGGGGTTCACCATCGGCGGTTACATGAGCAGTGAAGTTGACAAAGGAGCCAGACGTGCACTGCGATCGCGCTAGCCAGGACTGATCGAGCTGGGACCCGTGGAGGAGATCCAGGGGAAGCAGCTCGAGGCCTTGACTTTGCCCTAGGGCCGCATCGTGGCTGCGATTGTCGCTGGAGACAATCCTTGCCAGGATGTCAGCGGAATCAACGCTGATCGGCAAGGGGCCCATGGCGCTCGGACCGGCCTGTTCACGCGCATTCCCAACATACTGGCCGCACTGACTCAGACGATACAGGTGCCTGTGCACTGGATCGTTGAAAATGTTCTCTCCATGAGCGCTGAGTCCTTCCAGGAGTTCAATCGAGTCCTCCAGCAGAGGCCCCTCTGCGCGTGCAACTCCCTGTTTACCGAGAACCGTCGGCCGCGCCTCTACTGGTGCTCGCGGCGGGAGGCACCCCCCCAGACCCCGGGGACGCACGTGGAGTCAAAGCCAAATTGCGACCTCATCGAGTCCACTCAGGCCCCCAAGGCCCTGGCGAGTTCTTGGGCGTCCGCGGGCTGCTCGAGGGGTTCGTCAGAAGGGCCGGCATGTACTCTACTCCAGCGACGAGACAAGAATGCCCCCTTTACAAGCCTGCGGGCCTGGCCTCGGCTAGCTCAGAGGCTACTCAGAGATGGTCCCAAGATCGACTTGCATACCCTCCTTATCAGTATGATCTCACGCACATGATTAGGGAGCCCAGTGGGGGGCTAAGACCTTTCTGCGCCGCCGAGAGGGAGGTCAGTTCGGGCTCTAGCCGCACCGCCGTTGAGACCGAGCGCTGCAGCCTCATCGGGAACGTTTATGCCTGCAGCGCCGTGAGCTGGCTTCTCCTGGCACTGAGGCGCGAGCTCGGCTGGCTGGCGCGCGAGGCCGATCTGCGGCGGACCGCGCCGAACTTGGAGGTGAAGGACCTGCTGGGCGAGGACGCGCAGTTCTCAAAGGATCCTGTCCGCGAGACCGCGCTGGGCCAGAATTTGGCGCAGATGTTAAGGGCGATCGTCGAGAAGTCCGGGAGCGACATCCGCCTCGACGTTGGCGCGCCCCTCATGCCGAAGGCGTGGCCTTGCGCTTCGATCGATCCAGCACGTCGGAGGTAGCGTCCAACCCTGTCCCCCCCCTGGCCCAAGACAGCTCGGGAACTGCAAATCAGCGCGCTGGAGCTGAAGGCGGCCAACGCCTCGCTGCGGCACCGCGTTCGGGCCGCGACCTTCAGGAGCGTCAAAGCCCTTCATCCGGTTGACTCCCAGGTCGCGGCCTCGATCCTTACGAGAGGACATACATATTCTGGGAAGTTGCGCGGCTTGGCCAAACAACGCGCTGCCATCGCTGCGAGCTCGGATTTGCACGCGGGCATAGGGTACCTCAACACCAAGCTAAACCCGAGTGGTCGTCCTTGTCGATAGTTTCTATCCAAGAAATGGCGCCGAAAAGGGTCCAACTGAGTCCTCACGGCGGCAGGCGCAGGAGCTGGCTGCACGCGCGTAACCAGTTTGGCAAAAGAGGCACGCGCCTGCGAGATCTGCAGATCACCAAGCCTACCAGGCAACGGGACGTACGCTGTGCTGGGCGTTTGTTTGCTTGGTGGAGGGCGCATGATGTTCGTTTGTCTGCCCTGCATGACGTTTACCGCAGCTTCAGTGAGTACATCGAAGCTTGTTGGGCAGAGCTGGAGCCGCTGTACTTGGTGGTCAATGTTGGTGTCGCGCTGCAGTGGTTGATGCCTTCTCTGAAGGGGCACCTGCAGCATAGTTGGAGCCTGATCAGGACCTGAGAGAAGCAGTGTACGCCTGGTCGGGCCACGCCCTCACCGCAGAGATAGTCCTGGCCCTAGCAGCTGCAGCGTGGCATTTGGACTGGTGTGGCCTTGCCACGGTCCTTCTGATCGGCTTCGGCACCTTCATGCGTACTGGCGAGCTGATGGCACTGCGACGACGACATGTGCTGGTAAAGGATGGCAGAGCCATCATCCATATCGAGACTTCGAAGATGGGTCTCCGAACAGGCGTCTCAGAAGTTGTTAGCCTGCGAGATGGTGTCAGTCGGGAGGTTTCGAGAGCTCGTTGTCTGACTCTTGAGCCAGAGGACCTAATATGTGATTTGAGTGCGCCCGAATCGAGGAAGCATCTTGCAGTGCTGTTGTTTGGTCTACAGAATCGAGGCTTCGCGATGTATAGCCTCCGAAAAAGTGGAGCGACCGCTCACTTCACTCGACATAAGAATATGGAGAATACTCTCCAGCAGGGCAGATGGAGTGACACCAAGATAGCGAGAATGTGCCTTTCTCGCAAGCGGTGGCGGATACCATTGCGTTAGCGCTTTTGCCAAGCTCCAGGAGAATAATTTCCGATGCTGCCCTGCGTTGGCGAGAGATTGCGAAGAGTCTGTGAGTTTTAGAGTAGAAAAGTCGGCAAGCCATTAAAAGGAGAACGTGGGAGGCTCTCCGGTTGGCCCTGGGGGGGCTTTGCCGCTTTAGGGCGGGCCCTGGTGCGTGCAGGGTCCCCGCCGTAACGGGTGACCCTCGGGGGCCACCTGTTGTGTTGCGAGTTGCAAGCTTCCCCGGTGCCAGCACGGACGGCGTGTGAGGAGCCCGTCCGTCCGACGCTGGTGCTGTTGGAGGTTGGAGACTCGCAGGCCGTGGGCTCTTGCCAGGCCCTCGGGGACGTTGCCATCTAGTCGGTTTGAGCCTCGCATTTCTAAACCTGTGGCGGCGCGTCGCCAAAAAGAGAGGCCCCCAAACATTAGTATCACCGTCGTGGGTGGGGCGTCACAAGAATACGTAGAGGAGTGCAGGTCATCTGTAAGAGGTTAGCACATGCGTAATAGCTGGCCTAAGCTGTGGCAGTACTGAGGACTGGCACGGCGAGATGGGTGGCTCGGACATGTGTGTAGAGGCTGGCGCATGCGAAATGGCTGGCCTAAGCTGAGTTCTCTGGTTGAGGCTGGCGCAGACGGTACTGGCTGGCAGTTCTAGGCGGAGTCCTTGTTAAAGCGCGGGTTGCGCAAGAGTGGTTTCTGGGTGTTCGATCCCACGATGGGGAAGCATTGGAGTGTGTCCTCATCCCAGCCCCCATATATAGTAATCCCATCCCCCACTTGTCCTCCTCATCATCCTCCTTCTCCCCATCCCCCTCTCAGCTCGTCGTTCGCTCCTCCCCATCCCCCTCCTCCTCCTCCTGCCCCTCCCCCCCATCCTCCTCCTCTTCTTCTTGTCCTCCTCCTCCTCCTCACCCTCCTCCTCTGCCTCCTCCTCCGCCTCCTCCTATCATCTGTGCCCTCCCCCACCCCCGCACCCCCCCCCCTTCTTCCACCTGTCATCCCCCCCTCCTCCTCCACAGCAACAGACCTTGCAAAAAGGGCCCGCGTAGACGAGTGGACGACGGCTACTGTCGACGGACATGGCGGTGGGCAGGGCGAGTTGCCAATCAGCCGCAGAAGAGATAAGCCCGATTTGCTACATCGTGGGAGCCAGACATCCACGACCACCGACAAGCACTCCGCAGGCACAGGGGTCAGAGGAAGCGGTGGGAAGACGATACCACACACAGCTTGTGGAAGCAAGCGCGCCTCGCCAACCAAGCAGCGGACGATGATTTGCATTAGCAGAAGACAGCACGCCATGCAACAGTCTAGAACAGACATTCTTACTCCACACGCAGCACGAATCACGACTTCCACGTCTGCGTCTGAGGGCCCTGGCCCGCCCGTGCTGGCTTTCCAGGCCCCGCGCCCCAGCAGACATAGGCGCGCTCGGCTCTGCTCTGTTCCGCTCCGCTCCTGATCTCTCCCCATCCCCCGCTGCCGCTGCCTCCAACTGCCCTCGTCCTTCTCCTCCTCCTCCTCCACCTCCTTCTTCTACGTATGCCACTCTCCTGAAGGCGGTCATCCTGGCAATCCTCCCCCTCCTCCTCCTCCTCATCCTCCTCCTTCTCCTCCTCCTCATCCTCCTCCTCGTCCTCCTCCTCCGCCTCCTCCTCTTCTCTCTCTCCCCTCGCCCTACTTCCTCCCCTCCCGTTCCCTCTCTGGCTGGCTCCCCTGGCTCACGGAGAGGGCGCGGCAAGAACCCCCGCGCTCTGCGCCCGAGGCGAACAGGCGGGACGCCCCCTCGCTGGCGTCGTTCATCGAGGACCGCCCGGGCCCCCCTATCTCGGGAGGACAGGATCCCCGATCTCCGCCGATCCATGGTTTCAGGTCTGGGCGTTTTTCATTTGGGAGGCCTCCCGCCTCGTTGACGCCCCCTCGCTGGCGTCGCTTGTCGAGGACCGCCCCAGCTCCCCCTTCCCGGGGGAACAGAAAGCCCGGCCCTCCGACAATCTGTGATGTTCGGTCTGGGCGTTTTTCATCTTGGGGGGCCTCTTGCCTCGTCTTCGACCTTTCTGGGCCTCCTGGGGGGCCCTCGTCGCCACTGCTGGCTTCGCCTCGAGATCCTGGTCAGAGCGCAGCCTCGGAGAGTTCCGAGAAGTGGCGGCATGCTTCTCCATCTCGGGCGCTCTTCAAGTCTGTCTGTACACATTGTTAATGTCTAACTGTTCGAAGGTCCTTTGATTTTTTGGGGGCCAAGATCCTTTCATTTCTAAGTATTCTATCCTGGGCCTCTTCCTGGCCACTGGGGGGCCAGGAGCAATTAAAAACGAGCACAATGTTGAAACGAGCACGATTAGAAATGAACGACGTGTAGTTTGAGGGGCCCACGATCGGGCCCCGGAGCCATCAGGCCCGATTCCAGGTGGAAAAAACTTGCCTCCGCGGCAGGGGGTGGGAGGCCTGGGGCCGCGCACCAGCAACAAAAAAACAGATGGGAGAACCCTGGGAGGGTCGGCGCCCGGCCCGCCCCTCTCCAGGGCAGTGAGAGCGGGCAGGTAAAAGGTAAGAGGAGGAGGAGGAGGAGGAGGAGGAGGAGGAGGAGGAGGAGGAGGAGGAGGAGGGGGAGGGGGAGAAGGAGATGGAGGGAGCGGAGGAGGAGGAGGAGGAGGAGCAGCAGGAGGAGGAGGAGGAGTTGGAGGAACGGCAGGAGTTGGAGGACCAGAGTAATCACAAGATGTATCAATGGTGCTTCAGCACACACCCTTTGGTCCGGACCACCTCCTCATGAGGTCATGTGGGCTGTCCTGTCACCGGAAGGCGCGCACCCGTGAAAAACCAGTGGGTCTGCCAGTTAGGTGAGAGCCCCGTTTTGAAAAAGAGTTGCATTTCGTCTGTCTGGCGAGCAACAGGGGCTGCGAAAATGTAAAACCACGGCTCAGCGAAGTGTTTAGCGAGATTCCCACTTTGAAGAACGGCCGCTCCCATTTGTGTAAACTGCTGCACAAGGTCACACTTCTGGCCATGCGCTTCGAGGAAGCATCGCGGAGCAGCCGCCATTTTGAAAATGAGCCGCACTCCTCCCGCGCAGCCGTCACATTCGTTGAGTATTTGACCCGTTGTGTTAAGGAATTCTCAAGCGAGAGCTCCATTTTAAGAAGGACTCGTGTCCCATCCCCGTAATGGCTGCGAGATGTTAATACGAATGTGCGTGGCGATACGGGTAGAGCTCAGTTGTTTAAAAAGGAGTGGCACTCCGTCTCAGCAATTGTTGCACATGTCGCGGCGCTACGGCGAGAGCCACATGCTGCAAAGGACTCCCCCGCCATGCGCGAAATTGCTTCAAGCTTTTAAGACGAATGTGCGCGACGCCCATGCGAGAGCGACATATTGAAAACGCCTCCCCTGCATCCGCGCGCAAGCTCTTCAGACAAATTTGCGCGGTGTCAGAATGATAGCCACTTTTTGAAAACAGCCGCCCCACCATCCGTATTACTGCTGCAAGCGTCTGAGACGAATAATGACTACCCCAATTGCGATAACAACGTGTTGAAAACGTCCCGCTCCATCCGCCTAACTATTGCCAGTTTGAAAGGTGAATGCGCGCGGCGCTGAGGCAAGTAGGTGGTCTCTACGACTCCACGATACATTCTACATTTTTATGGGCGGTTTCGATCCCGATGAGGAGTTCACGACGAACTTCGGGTCTGGACCTGGTTAGAGTATTTGATATGTACTACAGATTTCCGATTTGAAAATGAATGTGGTTCCCGTCTGAGTGGTTCTAACGACGTGGTTGTTTTGAGCCACGGCGTAGCTTCCTGGCTATAGGTCGAAAAACAGCAGATAACGTAAACATGAATGTTCGGAGATCCGCGCGGATCTCTTGGATTTGAGTTGCAGCCCCTCCTTAGCGCGCTCAGCGCGCCAGGGGCGGCGCTGGAGACGCCGCCAGGAGGCTCCAGCGTCGATCCAAGAAATCCGCGCGCCCCCGACTGTTTCTGTTTACGACACCTCTGTTCCTCGGATGAACCTCCCAGGATGGGCCCCAGGATGATGGTGTACAGACTCGCCTGGCCAGGGCCATTCTGGGCCCCAGGATGTTGTACAGACCCGCCCGGCCTCGGCCGGGAGGGCGTACACACCATGCCTGGGGCCAGGAGGGCCCTCGCCACGCACGGTGGTGGTGCAGAGACGCCTTCTGCGCATGGCCACCGAGCTCCCGCGCGTCTGGCGCCAGCCGCCCCAGCACCCGGGAGGCGGTGCTCTCGGGCCGCGCGCCTGCGTCGGCTCCGTGCTCGCGCGCTCGGGCAGTCGCCGCTCGCAGGCTGGTGCGGGCGGCGAGAGGCCCCGTGGTGCCGCTCGCAGCCCCCTCTGCTCCAGACGTGTGCCGCCGGCCGGCGGCCAGTCTCCCTCTGGTCGCGCCGGGGTTCGGACAGGAGGGTCAGTCGAGACAACGCGGCCCTCCGCAGCGCTGTTCATGCCCGCTTCGCCCTCCGGGAGGCTTCGCGCCGCCACGGCTGGATGCGCCCTCCAAACAGCAGGTCTACATGGACCCCGGGGAGGCGTGCGGGGACCGATATCGAACGGACTTGGGAGCTGCCAGCGTCTCAAGAGCCCGTCTCAGAGGCTGCAGCGCTCATGAGCGAGCCTCTCACGGACGGAGCGGACCCTCCCGTGCAGGAAGCGTCGTTTCCGGACGTCCCAGCGACAGGGGGGGGCTCTTCCTCCGGTTCTAAGTTTCCCCCAGTCTCCGCGGCCGTGTTGTGAAGTGCATCCTTGAGCTCGTCTGGATATCGCTCGTGCCCGAGAGGCTCAAGCACGAAGGCCTTGCCTGCGCCTGTGCCACGCAGCAGTGCTGCAGCAGCCTGTGCCGTGGGGTGTGCGGATGTGCAGTGCCGCCATCCTCGGCAGCAGCGGTCGTTCGCCCACGCGTGACAGTTTGCTGGCCTGCTCGCCGCGCGTCTCCCGCCCATCCGGGCCTCCCGAGCGGGGCCGGAGCAGCTGAGCGACCCCGGCGTCGCATGCGTCGGCGATGCGGCGCGATCCGCGGCCCGTCGGTCCACATGCCCACAAAGCTGCGGTGCGGGGGGCTTCTGGCCCGGGCCAAATTGGCAGGAGGCGTCTGGTGTGCCCCCAGGCTTCCAAGTGGCAAGGGGCAGGGATCGGATCTGGGGGGTGGTCTGGCTGGAGCTGCGCTGGAGGGCCGAAACGGGGGGGCTTCCAGTGTGCCCCCAGGCTTCCAAGTGGCAAGGGGCAGGGCTCGGATCTGGGGAGGTGGTCTGGCTGGAGCTGCGCTGGAGGGCCGAAAGGGGGGGGCTTCCGGTGTACCCTCATGCTTCAGAGTGGCAAGGGGTAGGGATCGGATCTGGGGGGAGGTCTGGCTGGAGCTGCGCTGGAGGGCCGAAAAACGGGGGGGCTCGGGGGGGGTCCCCCGACGGGGAGGGGTCCGTCTGCAGTGGCTCGTCCGGGAGAGTTGTGGCCCCTCTCCCCTCTGCAGTGGAGTTCGGAGTGCTCGGCCACCTTGTGCCAAAAGTTGTCTGCTCTTGCGATTCCGTGAGCCGCTCGTACGACAAGGGTCAGTCGCCTTTGTTGTACGAGAGGGCTGCTCATATGATACGATAATTGCCGCCCCAGCCCCGAGCTCGACGCGATGGCTCGATCGGTCGGTCGTCCGCTGCGTCCTACTCCTACCTGGCAACCCCTCTCGTCACCTCCTTCTTCGGCATGCCCTCGGGATGACTCGGAATGCTCCCAGTCCCCCTCCTCGTCCCCTCCCCCTCCCCCCATACTCCTTCCTCTTCTGCCTCACCGCCCTTCCTCGTCCCCTTCCCCTCCTCCGCCCTCATCTTTCTCTGTATTGCGCTGCGCGGACTCGGGCGAGAGTACCGTAGCGTCTGACCTCGTCCTCATCCCTCCCTCCCTCCTCTCTCTCTCTCTCTCTCCCTCTCTCCCCCTCTCTCCCTCTTTCTCTCCCTTCCCATCCCCAGACATCCGATGTCCTGCTTTCCACACTGGGGCCCCACCAGTCCGGACCAGCTCCCCAGGAGCCAGCTCTTCGCCGTGCGTGTTCGGGTGGACGGTCCGGGGCCCACATGAGGGCCCCCAGACCAGAGGGCTCCAACAGGGGTTTTGTTGGGGGGCAGGGTGTTTTCCACAGCACAGCCCCCTAAGGCCTTCGCAGTTCGTCGCCATCCTGTGCACGCGAAGCCCTTCGGGGACGTTGTGGATAGCTCCTGGCCCAGAACAAAAACCCTCTCTGGAACCCTCTGGCCCAGCGGCCGACCACTGCGGCAGAAACCGCCGCCTTGCACGTGCAGAGCGCCGGATGCCCCCCAGCACGACTGGGGCGCCGCGCCCCCCCCCCCGCACCCACCTCCTCTCCAGAAATCGTCAATCCTCCTCCTCGATCCTCGACCGACGAAGCTGAAGCATGCGTGCGGAGGGGGGGTGGGGGGCGGGGGGAAAAAGCAAGTATAATGGCCGACTTGGGCGCAGAGCGTAACAAAAATCAAGCTGGCAAGCGCAGTGGGAGAGGAGGAGGTGCGATGCAGACAAGGTGAGAGGAGTCAAGCCAGTGAAGGCTCAGAGTTGACGCTCGCCAGGCAGCACCTGGGCAGGGGAGATTTCGAAACGCGAAAACCGAATTGAGCAACATACGAAACCTTCCTCCTCCGCCTCCTCCGCCTCCTCCTCCTCCTCCTCCTCCTCCCTCCCTCTCGCCCGCTCGCCCGCCCGCCAAGGCCTCCCTTCAGCCTGCCGGCGTGCAGCGCCGGCGCAGGGCCCCTCCGCAGGCGGCCACGGCCGCGGTGGGGCCCCCCCTCCTCCTTCTCCTCCTTCTCCTCCTGCTCCTCCTCCTCCTTCTCCTCCTCCTCCTTCTCCTCCTCCTCTTCCTTCTCTCCTGCTCCTCCTCTCTGCTTCTCCTCCTCCTCCTTTTCCTCCTCCTCCTCCGCCTCCTCCTCCGCCTCCTCCTCCTCCTCCTCCTCCTCCTCCTCCTCCTCCTCCTCCTCCTCCTTCCTCCTTCGTGCCGCGGCCGGTGCTGCCGCTCCTGCTCCCAGGCGTGCAAGGCAAGGGAGAACTCAGGGCGTGGGGCTTTTCGTTTGCTGTGTTGGGCCTCCGATGGGCCCTCGCCGGGCCCCGGGACCACCAGAAGCCAGCTCGGGACGAGAGACTGGCCTCGGGGAAAGGGTTGGGACTTCCCAGGGTCCCGTGCTGAAAAGTCGATACATCGGATCTCTGGGATCATCCTTCCCTGCCACCTCCCTCGTTCCTGGCTCGTCTTGGGGAGGGGGAAAGGGGAAAGGGGGGGGGCGGAGGAAGGGGGATGGGGATGGAGGGTGGTATGGAGAGGGGGAGGCATGGAGAGGCAGAAAGAGAGAGAAAGAGAGAGGGATGGAGAGACAGCGAAGGTGGGAGAGAGAGAGAGAGAGGAGGCGGTGGGGAGGAGAGAAGGGCAAGAGACGGACACGATGGAACGGGACATTGAGGACATGGGGAGGGATTGGAAGTGAGGGTAAGAAGAACGGAGGGGAATGGAGGCAGGGCTGTGAAGGGAGGAAGGACGGAATGCGAGGAGGAGTGCGGAGGAGCGCGGAGAAGGTGGAGGAGATTCAGCGCGGGGAGGAGATGAGAAGCAGTTCTTAAGATCACGGAGGAGCCGGGGGAAGAGGGAAGAGGCGACGGGGAGCGAGACGGAACCTTGAGATCCGACGTCGCGCAGATGAACCACCTCGTGAAGCGTCGCGGCTGGAGACCTAGGCCTGACCCTTCTGCGGCGCTTTCCGAGCCAGATCGCTCTGCGATACAGTCGGGGCGCTGAAGAAGGAGCCCTTTTCGTTGGGGAGGGGCTCGGTGTTCCTTGAGTGTTTCACAGCTTGCCTCAGGTTTTCCTTATGTTTTCGATGGGAAATCGAAGTTTAACTTGTGGAAAATGGGGCCTCGTTCCTTATTTGGGGTTCCTTAGGTCAACGACCCGACTGTAGCCCTGGGACCCACAGCCCGGCGAAGCAGCCCGTCGTGGAAACACAGCAGCGCCCCAGATCTCTGGGGAGGAGGCGGCGAGCGACGGAGGGAGAGTCGGCCACGCGCAGAGGGGGTGTATGGGGGAGGGGGAAGGCTTCTTAGAAGCACCCCCGCTTCTTCGAAGGCGCGGGCCTTCCCTATACGTGTAAGGCTGGCGCCTTCGAAGAAGGAGCCCCTTCTGAGAAGCCTTCCCCCCTCCCCAATACCCCCCCCTGCGCGCCGCCAAGAGGGAGCCCCCCAGCCTGCGGGTTCGAGCAGGCTCCGCTGGCCGGCACGGAGGAGGTGGCCTGCCCCGTGTGCGGCGGGCTGGTGGCGGCCGCGGAGATGGACCGTCCCGCCGTGGATCGCAAACAGTGGCGGAGGCGGAGCATCCCAGCTTGCCTACAGGCCCACCAGAGCATGTTCTGGGAACCTTCCGCGGTTTGCACGAGATGCTTTAGAGCACTTCTGGTTTCAGGCTCTCTTGTTTCAGTCCAGCGGTTTTATGCTCCAAAAACATTGTTTCTCTGATTGGGACATTCTTTGGTTCTGCGAACATATCGTGGTGGGCCTACAGGAATGCCAGGACGGTCGGTCCCTACTCAAGTGGAGCAGGGGGACGGGAGAGAGGCCCCCCTACACCCGCACCTTGCTAGCCAGGACTTTCGGAATGTCACCTCGAGGGGACAAAGAATGGAGAATGCTTCGGCCCAGGGCTGCAATGTTCTCGGGCGCGCCAGCGTCCTGGTTTATCAGAGTCCCCGCTGAGGGGACTCGAGGGGGGTGAGGAGAAGGCGGCGGGGAGCTCCGTCTCGCCTCGATCTCGTTCTCGAACCTTCGACTTCATGATCCGACGCTGAACGAACGCCACAAACATAAGCTTCCGGAAATCGGCGCGGATTTCTTTGATTTGCGCTGGGCTCTCCTGGTGGCGCCTTGGGCGCCGCCCCTGGCGAGCTCCGCGCGCCAGGGAGTGGGCTCCAC
Source organism: Prorocentrum cordatum (assembly GCA_963575745.1). NCBI lineage: Eukaryota > Dinophyceae > Prorocentrales > Prorocentraceae > Prorocentrum > Prorocentrum cordatum. The sequence goes on from CAUYUJ010020170.1 coordinate 1,369,290, forward strand.
CGCCGATCCAAGAAGTCCGCGCGGACCTCCCATTGTTTATGTGTATGCTGTTTTTCTTGTTCTGATGGTGGTAGCCGGCTTTGCACATGTCGTTATCGCCCCGTCGTTCCAAGCGTTCTGTTTCAATCATCAAGGCGCACATGCCCACCTCCCTATCAAGCGGATTGGGGTTCGACGCTTGACTTTTTCGCAGGCATATGGGCATTTTACAACTCAAGTGGACGCTCGCGCAGTGAAAAGGAGGGGATGTGCGTACGAGGAGGGTGAGCGGCGAGCGGGACGGGAGGGTGCACTTGAGTTTGGTTTCGTTTGGTCTTCGTTCCCCGTCTTGCTCCTCAAAACAATAAAGCACAAACTGTCTGCGCTCCGCGCAGATTTCTTGTATCGCCGCTGGGGCATCCCTGGCGGCACCTCCGGCACCGCTCCTGGCGCGCTCTGCGCGCCAGGAGGGGGCGTTGGCGCAGATCCAAGAAATTCGCTCGGACCGTCGAAAGTTTATGATGATGGGTCTTGTTGTTCGCACATTCTTGATAAATTCTCCCTGTCGCACCACCAAACTTGCCATTTAGGGTGCTCTGGGCACTTCGCCCGATGATTTTTCATCTTTAGCAGTATGTATGTTTGAAGTTCCCGTCGCACGGATCGAGAGCAGGTCGTTTTCAAAATGGAATTTTCGCCTGGGCGCCGCGCACACCCATATCAAGAAAATCAAGCACTGACACGAATCCTGGGGGACTCACAGCATCGGGGTCTCGCTTTCAAGGCGCGCGCACGCGTTGTTGTTTGTTTCCGTATACACTTAAAAGACATACACACATAATTACATATGCATATGTTTATATACATACACACATATATGTATTAAGTATGTAAATGTATACATGTGTGTATGTCGTATGTATGTAGGTAGGTAGGTAGGTTGGTAGGTAGGTTTGTATGAATGTATGTAGAGTCCCTCCCCCGTCACACGAATGGCGGGAGATTATGTGTCAAAGCGTTGCTGTCGTTTGTTTTCAAAGACGTGCATGGTATACACGGATGGAGGGCGGGTCTTTAACAACATTGATCTTGGCTTGAGACAATGTAGCGATTTATTCCCACACGTTCAGCAAGCATATTGCAACTCGCGCACGGGTGTAGGACGATTGCTATTCAAATTCATGTTCTCGCTTCTGATGTCCAAGGCCCGTGTTGTAAGTGTCACGCAATTGCCTCCTCACCTCCTGCCTACTCTTTCTTCCCCTCAGACTCACACTTAGACTCACCCGGACTCGTTGACACCCATACCCCTTCCCACTCAGGTTCATTCAGGCTTAAGCTCATTCATACCCAGATCGTTCACATTCGTAACCACTCATACGCAGTTTAGTGGGAGTCAGACCCGTACACACGAACCGCTTACTTGCAGATCATGCGCAGTCGGGATGATTCACAGTGAGACTCACGCACACTCAGACTCGCCCGCACTCAGCCACTCCTGTTCGAACCAACTCATACACATATTCATGCGCAGAACTTTCATACATCGATCTGGTTGCAGTCGGGTTTCCATGGCCACTGCGCTGTAGCAGACTAGGCGTCTTCCTCGGGCCCGTCTCGCGCGCAGATTCCGGGGGAGTCTCGAGTGGAATGGCCGCCGAGGCACGAACCAGCAGTTACGCCCGACTGCCCCCCCAGCCCCGATGACTCGGGGCTCCGAGGCTGCTCCGCGCTCGCCTCCCCCTCCCCGGCAGGACTGGGGGGCCACCTGCGAGCCCTCCCCCTCAGAAATCGTGGGGGGTACGGGGTAGGGTTCGCAGGTGGCCCCCTAAGGACGAGCACCTCGACCTGTGCCTGGCGACCGCCGCCTCGGCCTCCGCCGCCTCGGCCTCCGACCTGTGGCCCGGGCCCGCCGGCGGCGCGGCCGTGGGCGCCGAGGCTCCGCGCGGGGGGGTCGGCGACGCGCAAGAGCGACCCTTCGCTGGGGCGACCTCTGCTCACCGAGCGCGTTCCACCACTCGCAAAGTACCCACTCTAGGGGAACACAAAGTGGCATAAACATAAGAACTCGGAGGTCCGCGCGGATTTCTCGGATCGGCGCTGGACCCTCCTCCCTGGCGCGCGGAGCGCGCCAGGGGCGGCGCCGGAGGCGCCGCCAGGGGAGTCCAGCGCGGATCCGAGAAATCCGCTCGGACCTCCGAGTTTTTATGTTTATGTCACTTTGTGTTCCCCTACACTCGCAAACGTCCGAACAATTCATGTCTGCTTCGATGTAGTTGATCGCAGATCCCCCGCGGCGGATCCAGGCCACTTGCGAGTAGCGGAACGCGCTCGTCTATTTGCTGCGGGCTCGCAGGGGTGGCGACCCCAGCACTGGCCCGAGCGCTTGGACTCGGGCCCTTCACGGTCCCCCAGAGCTGCGCACCAGAGATCACTCTTGCCCAGGGTCACTCTTGCGTGCCGTCGAGGGGGGCGCGGCCGACGACCGGGGGGGCCCTGGCGGGCCCGACCCGGGACCTCGGAGCCTTAGCTGCCCGGATGCGCCCGCTCTGAAGCGCAGCGCGTGTCGTGTTCCAAGCGTTCGTGTCGACGCGCCGCGTGCCGGCTCAACGTGTTGGCCCGCGTGTTGGCGAACGTGTCGCGCCAAACGTGCGTTTTCGATACACGTGCTGAGCCAGGCGTCGACGCGCTGCGCTACGGGTTGCGTGTTGCGTGCCGCGGCGGCTACGCCTGGAGCCGGCTGGGAGGGCTCGGAGGACAAGCAGACCGCGTAGGCATGATTTCGCCGGGTTCCTCGCGGATTTCTTGGATCGGCGTTGGGCTCCCCCTCCCTGGCGCGCGCAGCGCGCCAGGAGTGGCGCATGAGACGCCGCCGAGGGTGGCCAGGGGGCTGAGGTGGCCCAGCACTGGCTCCGGCCAGCAGAGGAGCGGAGGAAAGAGCCCCTCCTCACCACGGCTGGACGCAGCTCGACAAACCGGAGCGTTTCGGCCCCGGGAGGGGCCTGGGGGCCGATCCTGATGGAAATTGCACTCATCACCCCCTCTTGCCCGATTTTCGCTTGGCTGACTCGACCAGAGGCCCGAGCGTCGCAATCTTGTAACACCGGAGGCCCTCGCCCGCACCGAGCGCGCCGCGTTCCCTCGCGCGAGTCGACGCGCGTAGGTCCGAGAGCCCCCGGCGATTTCTGTCCGGACGTGTTCACAGATTCGAGGCTCGAGGTTTTCGGACGTTTGCGTGGGTTCACTTCGTTTTTTCAGCCTCGAGGTGCCTTCAGCGGCTGCGCCTCGCCGAGAGCGTTCGGGAGTTGCCCGGATCGCCCCGAGTGGGTACCGGAGGCCCCAGCTATGATTCGAAATCCGGACGACGAGGATTATTGGGGGGGATACGCTCAGGGGGGATGCATCGACCCCACGTCGCCATTTCACTTGTGGCGTCCAAAACCCGGATAGCGGAGCAGTCCAAAGCGCGTGCAATGCCGTTGGGGGACGCTTGCAGGGACGCTTGGAAGCGCTGCGAAGGAGCTGCGCAACGGCTTCCAGCACACTTTTTGGGAACGAGTGTGAAACTCTTCCGCGACAAGTTGCCGGCTCAAGCATCCTGCTGCGGCGATGCTTGACTGGCGCCAGAAGGAGCTCTGGGACCACCCTGCACTGCAGGCTTCTAATCTGAAACCCTCTTCAATCTCACAGAGCTATCCGGGAATCGCCCATCGGGGCCGGATAGCGCGCCCCGCCGAGAAACGCGCGGACGCGTTGTCGAGAGCCCATCACGGGTCTATCATAGACCATCGGCGATGTATCGCCGATTCGAGGTCGATGATCCCACCGCTTTTGAGCCGGTCCCCGTGGCACTCACAAGAGTCGATCCGGCTTGACAGGCGCCGCAAGAATTTAGGGATTTGGGGCTCATTTTCGTGATGCCCCAGGGTGTGAGCTTTTTTTTCCCAGCGGCGGGTCTCAGGGGCCTATAGGCCCCGAGCGTCGCAATTGGTTCCCACTGGGCGTGAGAGGACGAGGAGAATGAGGGGGGGGAAGCTTCTTAGAAGCACTCCTGCTTCTTAGAAAGCGCGGGCCTTCTCTATAGATGTAAGGCCCGCGCCTTCTAAAAAGCAGTCTCCTTCTTAGAAGCCTTCCCCCCTCCCCCTAATTACCCCCTTGTGCACGCGGCCACCTGTAGGAGCAGGATGATCAGGAGCGTAAGAAGGACGTACACGTACTTGAATCCACGTTGGCTTCGAATGTCACGCATTGCGCGGACGTTCACAACACGCGTCTGGCCTCACGGACTTGGGGGTCATATTCATGTACCGCCGGGCGCGTGCGTCCTATGTGGGCTCCTGAGAGGAGGTGGTGATGATGGACGGGAAGTTGGATGGGCGTAGGAGGAGGAGAAAGAAGAGGCGCAGAAGGTAGAGGAGGAGTTGAGGGACGAGGAGGAGAGAGGGATGAGAAGAGGTGTTCGATTGTTTTCAGCAGTTTCGGTTTAATGTTTCAGAGGTCCTCGCTGACGACGAGGGGTTCCGCTGACCCAGACCTCCCCTGAGATCCGACGTCGTGGAAGACAAATAGCATCGTCATAATTCATGTATGCGACAGTTCTCGTTTCAGACAGATTTGAGAGGATCTCTGGCCCCGAAACCAGGCGAAGCGACAAAAAGTGCGCAGACATGATCTCAGGTTCCTCGCGACGTGAAACAAGATAATGGCAGAAGGTCTTTGGTCAGTGTCGACCTCTGGGAGTGCTTGGGCCTCGGAACTAAAGCTGCTCCTAGGGAAAACTCGAAACGTCCTGGGGCTCGCGTTTCGGAAGATCGGAGCGCCAGGTGTCTGCCAGGGGCCTGTCTGACGACGGTCGAGTACGACGACGACAATCGAACTTCGGTGCTCGGGATTCGACCTGACGCTTCACGTCGCCACGGTTGGATCTCCCTCACGACTCTCGCCAAAACGCACCCCTGGAGAGGTCTCGGAATCGATTGTGAGCTCTCCTGGTGTGGCGAGGAAGCGTAGAGACAGCGAGTGGCGGTCGCGTGGGTGTTCTTCAGGGAAAGAATGCCGTGAGTCCGAAAGGGCAGCGCGTTTCCGCCAGAAGGCTAGAGACATGGTTCAGCGGACGTTGTTGCACACGCGTGTTGCCCCCCCATACACAGCCCGTGCTGTAAGGGTGCTGCGCCGTCAAGCGTCAAGCATTTCAGAAGAGGCAGCGGGCTTGTAGGAGCTGCTCTACGTGTTGTGGGCCTCCCGAGGCATCCCATGCTTCTTGGGGCCATTCAGATATCCGAAGGCCTTCTGCGCGGCCGCCCTCCCATCCTGCGTCTTGGGCAAGTTTTGGCGGCAGTTTTGTTTGGTTGCTCCCCCCTCTGGGGGGAGCCGCGTGGCGTCCACAGCAAGCGGCCACGCGGCGCGAAATCCGCACGAACGTTCGCCCACGATCCGTTTCGATGTGATTCGATTCGCCAGCTGGAGCCGCGATTCCGATTCGATTGGGTTCCGTTCACTGGCATCGGCTGGGGTCAGACGGAGCCCGGCACGACGGTCCGATTTCGATTCGATTCGATACGATGTGTTGGCGATCCGATGCGTTTCCGTTCCGATCCGATGTCGTAATTCGGCACAGCTCAGACAAGGATGGGGGAGGAATGGCCCTTCATGAGCATACAGACGAAGCCCCCAGACGCCGAAGAGAAGTTGTCAACATTGGGCGGCTCTGAGAATGTTCCTCCAACCCTCTGGTGTTGTGACCTCGTTTCGAACGGAGCAGTTGTTACTCATCTCTCTCCTGCCTCCTCCTCTAATCAGAGTGAGGGGGCCGAACGATCATTCACTGGGCACGTTCCGCGGCGCGGATCCCGCTTGTTTTGTTGCGTTGTTGCTGTCATCGTCCTCGTCCGCGACCCGCCCGCGACCCACCCGCGCCCCCACGACTCACCCCGCGACCCACCCTGCGACCCACCCGCGACCCACTCGCGGCTCACGAACGCTGCTTTCACAAACAAATCGGCGCTTGCGGCGCGCTTCTTCAGAGCTTCGCAGACTGCCGACCGCCCCGCCGCCCCCTCACTTCTATCAGCAGCTGCGGGGGGTGCTAAGTATTACATCATGCTCTCTCGACTCTCACTCGCCGCGTCTCCTGATTTCCCCTCCGCGTTTTCCTCATCTGTCTCGCGTTCACTCCTCTCTCGCTGACCTTGGCGCTGGCAGACGTGCACACAAACGTCGCCGCCCTTCTGCGCCCCTGGGGGGGTGGGCCTCCCGAGTGACGTATTCCGCAGATCCAAGCAGGACCCCGCCGGCCCCTGGGTGCTGCCCGGCGTGCAACCGCCGCCAGTCTGCTGCGCCGGTGGGAGTCCAGTGGAGTGACGTCTCGCGCAGATCCGAACCAGACCCCGTTTGCTCCAGGCGCTGCCAGGCGTGCAAGTGTCGTCGGCGCTCCACTGCGCCCCAGAGGGGGTCAGGCCCAGTGACGTCTAGACGTGCGCAGCCCCATGCCAGTCGTGCTGCTCTGGGCGCTGCCAGGCGTGCCGCCGTCGCCGCTCTGCTGCGCCCCTGGGAGATCCAGCAGAGCCCTCGCCTGCCTTCTGATGCTGGCAGGCGCGCAGGTGTCGCCACTCTGCTGCGCCCCTGGGGGGGCGTCCAACAGAGCCGCATCCTCCGCAAATGCAAAGGAGACCTCGCCTGCCACGGAAGTTGCCAGGCGGCCATCCCTCGCCGCTCTGCTGCGCCCGTGGGCGACCAGCGGGGTGCCCCTTTGCGCAGATCCAAGTCAGGCCTCGCCCGGCCTTGATGCTGCCAGGCGTGCCATTGTCGCCGTTTTGCTTCGCCCTTGAGGGGTTCAGCGGGGTGGTGCTTCCCGCATGCCCAGATGGGGCATCGCTTGCCTGGGGTGCCACCAGTGCGTGGGGCCCCCTGCATGGGGCAGGAGGCGCGTGAGGCGTGCCAGGATGAGCGGGGCGACCGCATGCGAAAGCCCCCGTGCGGGCCGTGCACAGGTGAGGCTCCCTCGTCCGTGTGAGCGATGGCACGGTCCGTAGGAGCCGCCAGCCGAAATCGGCGGGGCGACCGCACGCGAACGCCCGCCCCCACTTTGCCTGCAGCCGTGGCCGGGCCACGAAAGCGAGCGAGCGGTGCGCGGGGGGTGAGCGGGGCGACCGCTCGCGGGCGCCCCCCCGCACGGTCCGCAGCCGAGGTACTCCAGGAGGCGCGACCTGTGCGAGAGGTGTGCCGAGGCGAGCGGGGCCGCGTGTTCGAACGGCCCCCCCCCCCCGGAGGCCCTCAGGAGAGAGCCCCCCAGCGTCAAGTCGGGCACGTCCCTCTACGGGAGGAATACTCCAAAAGGGACACAAAATGGTCTGGGGGACGCCTTTTTTTGCGCATCCGTTGACCATTTGGGAGTATGCTTGCTGGTATGTCTAGCGTTTCGCTCAAAATCCGCCTCTAGGGGGACACGCCCGACCTGACCCCAGCGAGACGTGAGCCGGGCGACCGCGTGCCGGCGTCCCCAGCAGGGCCGCAGGCAGAAGAGCCCCCCTCGAGGCACGAAGCCCATGCGAGAGCTCGGCTGAGTGGCCGAGGCGACAGCATGCGGCTTGGCATCGCTCGGACGTGTGCACTGCTCGATCGGCAAGGGCCATCGAGGAGCATTGTTGTTCACGCTGCGAACAAATACACGCACGAAGCCGAAACATGCACAGGGGATGGACGTCCAAGCGATGGCGAGGCGGCGAACTACCCCGATGGGGTCGTGCGTGCGGGCTCCCATGCGGCACGGCACGTGTGAGCGGCGTGCCAGGATGAGCGGGGCGTGCCCATCTGAGCTCAGAAGAAGCGAGGGTCCAACTGCACAGTTGTGTCGCGGACAGAATAGATTCGTGCTCTCGCGATTCAGGATGAGGGGAAGTGCCTGCGAGGCCTTCGAGACGTTTGATGCGTACACCGCTGCTCAAGGCTAGCGTCTAAGAGAATGCGGCACGGGATCGGGTTGTATGATTCAAGGGGCTTATCCCATCCCACCGACCAGAAGGGGGCATGAGCTCTTCTGATGTCGTGTGTGATGTTTGCCACTTCCTGTCTTGCTGCCTGTGCGTAGTTGTTGCTGAGTCGTCCTTATGTTCTTTCGTGTCTGTTGCGGGGCTTCTGGGGAGCCTTCTGGAGGCCTCGGGAGCGGCATCGGATTTTATGACTTGGGGATGGGCGCGTTCTGTCTGATGGGCCAGACTACTCTCAAAGTATCGAGCGGCAGAGTCTGGCGGAGAACGCAGCGGGCATCGCCAGCCTGCGCCTAGCAACAGTTTGGGCATGTGAGGGGCAGCCCCTTGGAGCCCTAGATATCTGCTCGAGGCCTGTCGTCCCACGAGCGAAAGCGCCAGACGTCAGCATCGCCGAGCCTGATCTCCTCCCCACCGGGCCACCGCATCTCTGTCCCACGAAGCCACCCTCCCAGGTGAGGAAAGGCCCCTCGAAGACCGAAGGAACCTTGGCATCGCTCGGACGTGTGCATTTTTCCTTCGGCGAGGGCCATCGAGGAGCATCCTTGATCATGTCGCGAAAAAACACGCACGAAACCGAAAAAAGCACAGGAAATGGAATGGACGTCCGAGCGATGGCCAGAGGAGCAGGCGTGTGTCCACACCTGCGTGGTTCAGTCGGCCAGTGGGGCCAGGGCCACGCCAGTGAAGATAGGGATCGGCCAAACGGTGCTCAAAGGAACGTCGGGCTCCGCGCTTGGAAGCGTCTTTGCTCTTCTCTCTTTTTTAGCTTTCTGGTTCAAGCCTGGTCGGACCCTGCCCCGGCGGGCAGCGTCCTTGATCCCCCCCCTGGGCCGGGCCGCGCTGGGCGGCACAGAACTCGGGCCTTGAGGCGGCCGGGCGGCGATGCTCCAAAGGCCAGCATTCGGCCCGCTATCCCCGCGGGAGAGGTCGGCGTCCTTTGCCCCCATCCGAAGAGCAAACGACGGCATAAGCATAAACTTCCGGATCTCCGCGCGGATCTTTTGGGTTGGCGCTGGACCCCTTTGGCGGCGCCTCCGGCGTCGCCCTTGGCGCGATCCTCGGGCGTTGCGTACTGGGACGGCGACAACTTGGTCGGGGGGGTGAACACATGTGCGTGCACCTGTCTTGCACCTCAGGGGCCCCGCAGGAGCCCCAAAGAGGCACGCAAGGTGCACGTGTCTTCGCTCCCCCGTTTCCCCCCCCATTTGTAAGCAACGCCCGCAAGCTCCGTGCGCCGGGGAGGGGTCTCCCAGCGCCGATCCAGGACATCCGCGCGGACCTCCGGAAGTTTGCGTGTGAGCCGCTTTTTCCTCTTCTGCCCATGGTCCCCAGAGCTGCGTCCTTCGCGTCCGTGGCCAGCGCGCACTCCGCCGGCCGCCGCTCGCTGACACCACCGCGGGGCAACTCGTTCGGGGTGCTGTCACCCCGCCCACTGACGCCGCGGGGCAACTCGTTCGGGGTGCTGTCACCCCGCCCACTGACGCCGCGGGGCAACTCCTTCGACGGTTTCGCGCCGTGCGGGCTGCCGGGGGGCAACCCCCAGACCAGCATGAACTACGTCGGCGCTGGCGCTGGGGACTGGACCGAGGAAACCTCGTACAGATTTGTGGGCATGGGAGCGGGCGAGTTCAGACAAGCTGTCGAACCGCAGGGCGGCTCCAACTGCTGCTGCTGCCTTCTGTGGCTCGTGCCGTTGGTGCTATTCATCCTGACCTTGCCACTTCTGTGGTATTTCGTAGGCGGCACGTCGACCACGTCGACCACGACGACTACGACACCCACCATCGTGACAAGTATGGCTGCTGCATCAGGTCTGGCTACGACGCCCGAGTACGACTGCGAGAAGGATGACGAGGACGAGTGGAGCGATGCCAAGCTGACCTGGTGCTGCTCGCACGCCGAGAGGGGCTGCCCGACCCCCGCCCCGACCTCGCCACCTCCGCCGCCCCCTCTGCCTCCGCCACCGCCAGTCTGGGACCCCCCCCCCACGCAACCCCCACCGCCAGAGACAGCGACGACGACGACGATCGTCGACTGCTTCGCTGGGGACCCGGAGAGCTGGGCTGTCGAAAAACAGGTGCGGTGTTGCCTCGCCGCAGGCAAGGCCTGCCCCACTCTGCCACCAGAGCCATCGACGCTTCCTCCCACCACAGCGGCGCCTCCTCCGCCCACCACGACTCCGCCGACGGCGCCGCCGCCTCCGACCACCACGCCTCCAGCGCCGACGGCGGGGCCTCCTCCGCCAACCATGCCTCCGCTCACGCCGGTGCCGGTGGCGCCAGCCCCAGTATCGTCGAAGCCCTTCGACTGCGAGGCTGGCTTCGACAATTGGCGTGCCGGCTGGTCCGACGACAAGAAGGCCTGGTGCTGCACGAACGAGCGCAGAGCCTGCGTGATCACCGAGGCAACCACATCTGCGCCCTATGACTGCGAAGCGGGTTTTTCCAACTGGCGGGCGGGGTGGTCTGCGTCCAAGCAGGCGTGGTGTTGCGAGCACGAGCATAAGGCATGCGAGGAATCGGAATCGCAAGACGCTGTCTAAACACGAATGGCACCACGCGTGAATGTAAGGAACACTCTGCGTATAGTTTTCTTCCCCATCATTCTCGCCGCTCCTGGCCCCTCTTGCTGGCATAAGGACTTCAGTAGCTCCCAGCAAGAAGTGCGCCACACATGCGCGGGAGATTGAGAGATTGCGTCGTGGTGGCCCGCTTGGCATAGGGAGTGGAAGAGAGCGCTCGGTTGCGTCGCCTGAGACCCCCACCCCGCTTGCTATCGTGGCCGTTTGCTGGCGACTTGAGCTGTGCATTTCTCGGTCGACGACCAACATATTTTGTTTCTGCTCGAGTGCCTCCACTCGAGTGCTGCTGAGTTTGCATATTTTTCATCTGCTCGGTAGATCATGTGCAGCTCGACTGTCGCCGACGATCCGCGAGGGCGTTATCGGCACTGCGCTGCGGTGGCGCTGCGCAGGAACTTGTGGGGCAGCTGGGCATTTGCCGCGCGGTTGGAACAAAAGAGCATGTCGGGAAGCGCGTCTAGTCGACCATTGAAGAGAAGTACCATAGCCCACCGTTGTTGCGCGTAAGAGTCAGGGGGCGGCAGGGTCGTCGGCAGCCTGAGAGGTTCCGAAGAAGCTTGCCGCGGCCGAATGGGTGTGGGTGTGTCGCGGGTGGGTCGCGGGCGTGTCAGCGGTCGTGTCAGTGGGTGGATCGCGAGTGGATCGCGGGCGTGTCGCGTGCGGGTCGTGGGTGGGTCGTGGGTGGGTCGCGGGAGGACGACGACATCGACAAACAACAACCCGCAACAAACAATAGCATCAGTCATCACCGCGGAAGTTCACTACAGGCACGCACCCAGGGGTAGTGTAAGACCGTTCGGTCCCCTCGCTCTGACCTGATGGTACGTTCCGTTGGCGACCGCATCTGGGCAGGAAGATGCTAGACGTTAGACCCAGCAAGTTCGCATCCCTGTGGCAGCTAGTGGCAGCAACCTCTAATTAGCTGTTGAAGACGCTTAACATTTCGCATTTGCCTATGTTGTACAGGGTAGCGGAGAGGATGGTATCGAACCCGTCATAATTCATACGTTGCTGTTGAGGCCAAGAACCCAGGGGGGATTTGTTTCCAGTCAGATGATGCTTGGTCTCGCACGACGCTTTTGATAGAACTGCATCGGACATATATCAAAGACGCCTGCTGCGAGTGGCCATGGCCGTGGTTGTGGCCGTGGCCGTGGCCGTGGCCATGGCCGTGGCCGTGGCTGTGGCCGTGGCCGTGGCCGTGGCCGTGGCCGTGGCCGTGGCCGTGGCCGTCGTGGCGTGGCCGTGGCCGTGGCCGTGGCCGTGGTCGTGGTCGTGGCCGTGGCCGTGGCCGTGGCCGTGGCCGTGGCTGTGGCCGTGGCCGTGGCCGCCGTTGTGTGGACCTGCGCATGGGTAAAAATATGTTTCTCTTTCCGACCTGAGCATGTCATGAAACTGCTCGGCACACACGTGAGGGGAGAAATCCCAATCCATGGGCGACCAACCCGATAACTGGCGGGCGACCATCCCAAGAACTGGCGGGCACCGGACCCAAATTCCGAAGGGGCGACGCCGTCGTGGAGGCACATGGGGCAGTTTTTGCGGCCCCTATGGGGTAACGGAAAGAGCGAGGTACGAGCGATGACGTTCTTGGTGTGGGCGAAGTCCCTTAAGGGGGGTTCCAGGGGGGGTGCGTAGCGCGCACGAATGAGTGTTAATGGCCGTTTGGGGGGGGGTCCCTCGGGTTTTTGCATTTTTCTCGGGTTCCCCCCCAAGACGGCCCAGAAGAGTCCAAGAGAGCCCCAGACAGCCCCAGGCAGCCCCAAGACGTCCCGAGAGGCCCCCAAGAGGCCCCAGGAGGCGCCCAAGGGGCGTCCCAAGAGGGCCCCAAGATGCCAAAATCATTGATGTTCTATTGGAAAGCGTACATTTTTAGCATGTACGGCGTTTCGCCTTCCACGGCGTTGAAGACGGCCCACGAGGCCCCCAAGACCGCCCCAAGACGGCCCAAGAGGCTCCCAAGAGGCCCCCCCAGACGGCCCAAGAGGCGCCCAAGACGGCCCAAGAGGGCCCCAAGACGGCCCCACGACGGGGAACACGAACCGAAAAGTCCAGCCTATCGCCCCAAGACGCTCCCAGGAGGCCCCCACAGCCCCTCAAGAAGCCCCAAAAGGCCCCCAAGAGGCGACCCAAGAGGCCATCAGGAGGCCAAAATCATAGGTTTTCTATAGGAAAACGTACATTTTTAGCATACACGGGCTTTCGGTTTTCACTGCGTTGACGACGGCCCAAGAGGCCCCCAAGACCGCCCCAAGACGGCCCAAGGGGCCCCCCAGAGGCCCCCCAAACGGCCCAAGAGGGCGCCAAGACGGCCCAGGAGGCGCCCAAGACGGCCCACGAGGGCCCCAAGACGGCCCCAAGAGGGGGATCACGAACCCGAAAGTCTAGCCTTTCGCCCCAAGGCGCTCCCAGGAGGCCCCCACAGACCCCCAAGAAGCCCCATGAGGCCCCCAAGAGGCCACCAGGAGAGCCCGAAAAGGGCCCCAATAGGACTCCTACGAAGGCCCAGAGACGCCGAGAGCGATCGGTAATGCAAAAAGCTCTTCACACCAAGGCTCCCAAGAGCGAACGGTGACGTAAACAAGTTGATAAGACCCAGGCTCCCAGCAGACAGCGGTAACGCAACAAGTTCCTGACACCAAGGCCCAGCCAAAGCTCAGGAACGGGCGGCAACGCAACCATCTCTGAACCCCAAGGCTCCCAAGAGCGAGGGGTGACCGAACCAGCTCTCAACGCCAAGGCTCCCAGTACGAACGGTGGTGTGAGTCATTTCGGTTTCTGTTGCTGCAGCGCTCTTTCCGTTTCCGTGCCGGCCCAGGTCTATTGGGCCGCATCGGGGGCTTCCCGGGCCGTCTTGGAGCTTCATTAGGCCGCCTCGTGGTCTTCATGGGGGCATACTTGGCTGGTGTGGGGCGATATTGGAGGCCTCTGGGCCGTCATGGGCGTGCTGAAGCCTGACGAGGCGAAACGCTAAACTCATCAGTGTGGTGGTCTCTGATGAGTGTTGCATGTTGAGGCCTTCTTAGAGGTCCGCTTGGAGCTCTCTTGGAGCGTCTCGGGGGTCGTCTTTTGACCATCTTGGAGTGTCTTGGAGCGTCGGGGCCGTCGGTGACCGTCTTGGGGCCCCCTTGGGACCCTCCCAGTCCATTTGGGAGCTTTTTGACTTCGGGAAGTCGCATGCGCCACATCCCAGCGTCCCTGGGCCTCCTGGCCCCTTGAATGGCATTTACTAGATCCAGCGAGGTGAACTCGAAGGAGCCTGAGGACACTCCACTCAGAGCCAGCGGCACGATGGCATACTTTACAAGCGGAGAATGCGACTGCTTATTGCATTCCCGTCGCGTTGTCCCCCCCGTGTTTCCGAACGTTGTGTTGGCAATGGGCACGTATTGGGATCATAACGGCAAGCATATGTCCATGGTGTTCGAGAAGTTTCCGATGCCCGGATGTTTTCACCGTGTTGCTTTTGGTGTCGTTTGGAGAACCGGCCGATGGGCTCAAATAAAACCCCTTCGCGTGCCAGGTGGCCATATCCAGTGGCAAGGCAACACCACATCCGACACAGGGTATTCTCCTCCTCCACTGCACTCAGTAGCTCGTCGAGGGTTGAATCAAGAAGGTTGTGTACTCTGACCAGGGTGAGGACGCCCGCCGAAAGTGTATTTGTGCGTCCCTTGCGGCGGTATATGATCGTTATCGGGAGGCGCTCGAAGAGGATGTAGCAGCAGCAGCTGCAGTCATGGCGAGCACAGTGCTTCCACTAAGTCATGAGCAGAACATGTCAACACCCGGGCCCTCGAGATCAGGACACCGAAGCGCGGTCCATCGGACACGATGCGCGATCCCGTGGATACTTTCTGCACGGAGCATCCGTGCAAGAGCGCCCTATGTCCGTGGTCGCGTCCGAAGAGTCCATACCGCGAGGTCGTGGATATGGATCTCCCCCCCGCGAATGATAGCAGCTTCTCTTCATGGCTCGATGTGCGCACCACGTTTGCTGCATATCCAGGGTGCGCCGGGACGCATCGAGGGTCGGTGGGATGATGTCTGGTATTCCACCTGCCGCGTGCACCTAAGGGAGCCCGATATGGTGCGTAAGTATGTGCACCCTGAACACGCGCCAGGGCGCCTGATGCTCTCGCACCCCGGCGCTGAGGCCTGATCGGCCTAATTCTTGCCCTGGTCGTTCAGGATTGTCGCGGAATCAAACGGGATGGGCCTACTTCACCGTGCGTTGACGCGCGCTCGAACTGTTCGAACCCAGTTTGTGTTGTAATGGCGAGTTCCTTCCGAGGGGGACTCAAACTGCCCAGGCAGGCGAACTAGATTGCCAGCGCGGGACCTCCATTCAATCATGCACGAGGGATGGCCATGGAGTGATAGTCTGAACATGTCAGCCCACGAAGGCGCAAAGTCAAGCCTTACAGACCCGAGCTCGGCCACACGCATACACAGCCTGACAACATTGGGTGCGGTAAGGTGGGGAC
>CAUYUJ010020170.1:1386824-1391824 GCA_963575745.1 Prorocentrum cordatum
CCTGATGCACAGTCTGATTCTAGTGAGGGTGGGTACTCACACAAGCGGATGTGCTGCGGAGTTTGCGGCGCCCTACCTGCCATCGCGTGGTTTTGTGGTCTGGTGGCGCTGCTGTATTTCTACAAAGACGCGACTTGCAGCCACACCTCAACGGGTGAGGGTGACATTATGCTGTTTCTGCGGATGAGTGCGGGTGGCTTCTTCGTATTGTTCGCCATAGAGGTAGTCGAAGGCTGCATCGCTGGAGAGCACGACTTTCAGACTTCCCCTCAAGAGATCGCCATCAATTGCTGCACCGGCATTGTATTCATTGCCCTCTACATCGTCAACTATTACGGCGTCATCCAGATCTACACGGCGGAGGCATGCACTGACGATCTGGTAATGATCGGTTGGCTCGTGCTGGTGGGGAACAACCTGGTGTGGTTTGCGACCATTGCCACCATGGTCGCCACGGGGCTGTGCGGAACCGCCATCGCGGCAGCCGATTTCGCCAGCGGGGACCGCCTGTGACAGGGAGCCTCCGCTGCCCTGCTGTGCCCCCGGCAGATCGCCCTGCGGCCGCTGCAGGCCTCGCGGCGTGCCCCTCGCAGCGGCAGCCTGCCCGCTCGGCGAGGACGGCTCGCGGCAGGGCGGCCCAGGGCCGCCTCGCGCCCGCTGAGCCTCGCGCCTGCTCGTCGCGGCCGGGGAGGCCGCCCCTGGAGGCCCAGGGGGTGGCACCAGCACCAATTCCCATCGATGTGCCTCCACCGAGGGAGGAGGAGCTTGACCTCGGTGATGGTGTCCAGGCCTCCTCCACGCGAGGGCCAGAGAGGCGGGGTCCGAGGGTCGATCCGCATCGACGAGGCGGCTCGGTGCGGAGCCAGAGTGCCTCCACGCCGACGGCGCCGAAGCATCGCCGATTCAGCGGCGATGCATTGGCGATGCGGCGCGATCCTCCGACACCATCTACTCGGACCCGAGGAGGTCCTTCTGGTGGGAACATTCGCGCCTCCTGGATGGCCAGAACGTTACCACCGACACCGAGATCTAGGATCGTTTTCTCCCGGCGGCGGCAACCTCTTGAGCTGGTGTTGGTGCCAACTTCCAAGCCTCCAGCCTTCAGGCACGATAGGGGTAGCGGGGCGGGTATCCAGTGGCCTTCGGCCCCTCTGCCGCCGTGCCCCTGCTTTGCGTCAGGGGCGCCGCGAGAGCGGACGCGGCCGGACAAGCACTCACGGCCATGAACCCGGAGGGCGCCCCCCCCCACCCCACCCCAAAGGCTCTCGGGGACACTGCGGTGAGCGCGCTGCGCCGCGTGCTGGGAAGCAGCAGTGCCATGAAGTCGCGAGGCGTGGCCCCGAACGTTTCATGGTTGCTGCGCTGCCGTTCAGTGTCTTGTTGGATGTCATGTTGGGGGCCGCTTGGGATCCCATTGGCGTCCTCTTGAGGGCCTCTTGGGATCTTCTGTAGGCCTCTTGGGAGGCCTCTGGCTTGCTTCCTTCGGAACCTGTTGGGGTCTTGGGGCTATCTTGTGGTGTGGGAGAGGCCTGGGTCACAGCCGCGCTCCTGGGGTCCATTCGCGGCTTCCCTTTTGGAACCCTGTTTGCATCCTGTTTGGAATCATCTTGGAATTCCTCAGTGGCTTTTGGGGGACTCTTGGGTGACTAGGAGGCCGTCGTGAGGCCGAAGAGACGGAACTGCGTTGGCCTCTTGAGCCGGTCCCAGGGTCCCCAAAGACGGCCCAAGAGGCTCCCATCATGCTTTGAAGAGCCGTCTTGTGAACCTCCTAGGGCCTGAGGCCTGAATCCCCGACCATAGGATCCGCCATCATGGGGCAAGTTTCGGACGCGCGTTGTGTGCATCATCTGACCCCTAGCCCCCAGGAGTGGTGGACGAGAAGGAGGAGGAGGAGGAGGAGGAGGAGGAGGAGGAGGAGGGAGGGGGAGTAGAGGAGGAGAGGGGGAGGAGGAGGAGAGGGGGAGGAGGAGGAGGAGGAGAGGAGGAGGGAGGAGGAGGAGGAGGAGCTGGAGGAGGAGGAGGAGGAGGAGGAAGAGTAGGAGGAAGAGGAGGAGGAGGAGGTGGGAGGGAGGAAGGGGGGGAAGGGGAAGGGAAGAAGGGGGGAGGACGAGCGATCCTCAAACGTCGCCCTCGGACAACAATGGGGATGAGTTTTCTCTTTGTTACGCAATGAGATCATGGGTATGAGTTGACTCCATCAAGTGCTACGTGTTGGATGCACGTTGGCGGATCCCTTCGAGTGCAGCGGTTGTGTAGTGTGCATGGGCGCGCGTCTGGAGAGTTGTCGCAGTCTGCCGCAGCTCGTCAGGAGAGCGATCTGTCGCACTGTATCAGTCTCGCGCATTACATCCCGCACGACTGGAAGAAAATCGCCAGACGCCACGCTTTGCCTTGAGCTGACCTTGTTTTTTGTGTCCCGGTCTGGACATGCACGCCTCCAGCCCGTGGCATTTCCTCAGCGGGAGTGTCGTTCAGGCGCGGCGCAATTGATTTATACGCATGCGCGTTTGACTTATCAGTGCGTCGTGCTTTGCGTCTGAAGACAATAAGTGTTGCATCATGGTCGCGTGCGTGCGGTCGGGAATGTTGGAATAGTGTGTTGCTCCGCCAGTTCTGGCCCATCACGCTTCGGGGCGACACGCTATCCGCTTCCAGGTCCCCCAGCATCAACGTCCCGAGCTTTTCCGAGCTTCCCGCTCCGCGGAGCGGAGCGACTCGCAAAACCGCTTCCAGGGCACAGCGTGTCGCCAGGGCCGCCGCCGCGACACGCTATGCAACAATTCCCGACCGTAGACTTGTTGATAATGCGAGCAAGCGGCCTTGGCATCAGGCTAGGGACTGTGGCAGACGGCAGGTATGGCGAATGGTACATTTACGTGGCACGTGTGCGGGGCATCTGCACATCGGCTTTAAGTGCTTGCCTGCGTCGGCGTCAACATGGCCTCGGATTGCCTCGGATGGCCCGAATACGGCATGGATGGTCGTGATGAGTGGGGAGTGTCTGCCCCCCCCCACCCACCCTCGGGTTGGACGTGAAAACAATAGGATAAGGGCGGCTCTGAAGGCAGAGTCAGAAGTGATCGCTTGCTCTTGCTTTTGACCCTCCGCTCGATTCAGCCAGAGCTTCCGACCGAAGCTCCGCTAGAAGCCACGGGGAGAGCCGACAGGAGGCAGTGCTGGAGCGGGGACGGGGGCACAGGGGAGAGGGTAGGGGGTAACGATTAGCATGAGAGAGGAGGCAGAAGAGGAGTGGGGACAAGCGGGGAGGAGGAGGAGAAGGAGGCGCAGGAGGAGTAGAGAGCAGCGGGGGGGAGGCGGAGAAAGAAGTGCAGACGACAGAGGCGGAGGAGAAAGATGAGGATGAGGAGGAAAAGGGAGGAGGGAGTTAGCTTTCTGCTTACTGACGGTGCGTGTAATGCCTGCGCAGCTTGAAGCGACAGAGAGCGGAGCTCAGACGTAGCAGCCTCCATTTCGACCCGTTGTGGACTGGTGACAAGCTTTGAAGCCCCATACGTTCGATAGTACATCTCAGACGAAAACGAAGTGCATGAATCCCACATGCGACGCCCAGACATGCTGAATTGGGGAGAGAGCTGAGCACAAACGCCAGCACGCTCTACCCTACAGCCACGGCAGGGCCGAGCGACTGCCTCGGGAGGGGCATCCTGGAAGCTGGCCCCCCGTAACTTCTGACTGGCAGTCTCTGCTGGCTGGGGTCTCAAGGGAGGGGGCGTCGCTCTGGCAGAGGACAGTCCGAAGGATTGCAAAAAAACCCTTGGTTCCCCTTGGTTTTTTTGCAATCCTGCAATCCTTGGTTTTTTTTGCAATCCTTCGTTCCCCTTGGCGCTCGGCCTCGCGGAGCGGGCCATCGGAGCGGGGCCGCCCCGGGTGGGGCCGGACGCTGCCGTGAGACAGCTTGCCGGTCCCTCGGTCTGGCCAGGGGCGTTCGGAGCTCGCGCCGAGGAGAGCGCATCTCACCCGCACGGCACGTGCAGCGCTCGGTGCGCGAAGTTGCGCGTGCGAGCTGGTGGCGGGATTCGCGTGCTGTCCTTCTTGGGCCGCTGCTTCGCAAGCACGGGTGCGCATGCTGCAGCGGGGCGCGTGTTGTTCGGCCACCTGGTGCACGGGAGGTTGCGGGCTTTCGCCTTGGACAGGCGGGTGGGTCGATGCGACTTGTTTGGCGCTGCGGCGCCTCCGAGCTCATGAAGCGAGACAGCCGCGAGGATAAGCAGGAGGACGGGGAGGTGGTAGTGGCGGTGGTGGTCACTGCATAAAGGAAACAAGTCCCGAGCAGAGCAACACGCACCACGACCACGACCACGACGACAACGGCGACGAAGGCGAGGCGCGCAGACGATCCGCACCGAAGCACGGATTAGGAAAAGGGCCACCTGTAGATTCGGTTCAACAGCGCATCACTGAGCAGTGCTGCAGCCTCCCCTGAGCACAGGCCAGGACGGGGAAGGAGAGAGAAGAGGAGGAATGTGGGATGATTGGGAGATGCGATCGGGAACTTTGGGATAGCGTGTCGTTCCGCAGGTTCTGGCCCAGGGTCCCCAGGCGTCAACGTCCCGAGTTTTCCCAAGTTTCCCGCCCCGCGGGGCGGAGCGACACGCTACCCGCTTGCAAGGCATAGCGTGTCGCCGGGCCGCCGCCGCGACACGTTGTGCAAAAGTCCCTGACCGTAGTCCAGGAAGACCCAGCGAGCTAAGCAGAATAGTTGATCTCAAGTGCTGGGTGTTGGCCCTCATCGAGCCCGTCTCGGGCTCGCCGACGGGCTGGGTTGGGGGGGCGCGTCAGGGCAGACCTGCCCTGGGGCATCGAGCTTAGGGGATCCAGGGGCCACCTTGGCGCCGCATCGACCATATGAGAGAAACCGGTCCGATTGCATTATTCGATTACCGTCATTCCTCCGCCCTGTGCATGGTAGCGGCAGTTGCAGGCCCATCCTCCTCCCACACATCACGTCCTGCGAGTTGTTCCTCAGCCTGGGCCAGGGC
>CAUYUJ010020170.1:1396824-1429324 GCA_963575745.1 Prorocentrum cordatum
TGGCCAGAGCGGTGGCCATCCCTATCGTGGCCTAGGTGCCACCTGCTCGCCTATGAATACCTGTCCACAGTGGCACTAGGAGGACATGAAGGAAGGAAGGAAGGAAGGAAGGAAGGAAGGAAGAAAGGAAGGAAGAAAAGAAGGAAGGAAGGAAGGAAGAAAGGAAGGAAGGCATGATGTGAATATGCTTCCCCGCCCGCAGGCAGAGTCCCAGCGCTCTGGCCGAAAAAGGCGCTCAGGGCTCACGTGACGGGGTCAGCGTGAACGGCGGTCAGCCAACCGGTGTCCTGAGAAGCTGTTCCGTGTTCCCCGCCGGCCTCCTGCCTACCCTCCCCGTCCTGACGGTCAGGAAGTTGTGCTTGGCGTGTCGCGCCGCCGGTGCTGGCACATTGCGCTAAGGCGCGACATGCTGTCCACGTCGCGGCCCCCAGGCGTCAGCGTTCCGAGCTTCCCCCAGCCTCCAAGCCCACGGAGCGGAGCGACACGCCATCCGCTCGCAAGGCATCGCGTGTCGCCAGGGCCGCCGCCGCGACACGATTCACCTAAAGTGTCTGATCGTGCCCCGCTCCCCGCCTCCTGCGCCCCAGCTTCCCCCATCCCCCTCGTGCCCTCGTTCCACTTCCAGCCTCGTTGCCGTGCCCCCTCGTGCACCTCCCACAGCCGGGCCTGATCGGCAGTCCAGCTTTGCAAGATACAGTCGGGGCCCTGAAGAAGGAACCCTTTTCGTTGGGGAGGGGCTCCGTGTTCCTTAAGTGTTTCACAGCTTGCCTCAGGTTTTCCTTATGTCTTCGATCGGAAATCGAAGTTTAACTTGTGGAAAAAAAGGGGCCTCGTTCCTTATTTAGGGTTCCTTAGGTCAACGCCCCGTCTGTATATCAGGAGTGCCCTCGTGCCCTTCCCTGTGCCCGAAGCACGGGCTGCTGCGCACCGAGAAGAGACCTGTGCCTTGGGCCCTCCTGGGGTGCCCCCTGCGGCCAGTACCGACTGTACCTCCGGCCTTTCCCCCCCCGCCTCTCAGAGGAGGGAGAAGCTTAGGATGCAACAATTCCTGGGAAGTTAAATCCCTGACGCTTCGCGTATCCCCACCAGCCAGCCTTGTTCGCTGCCCCGGACATTTGCTTTCGCCGCGTGTGCTCTTCGCTCGCGGCCGCGACCAAAAAAGTATCCCCACCAGCCCGGCCAGAAACAATCGCCAGGCGAGTTGCCTTGATGAAGGATGTGCACAGCAGCATGCAATCCAGGATTTGAGCCACACCCGTCTTCGCGGATCTGCCCGACGGAGAAGGAGGAACTGCAGGAGGAAGAGGAGAGAGGAGGGAGGGGGATGCAGAGGAAAAGGCAGAGGAGGAGAAGGAGGAGGAGGAGGAGGAGGAGGAGTCTGGAGCAAGCAGGAGGCGCATTGGTGATCCGCGCGGGTCACCAGCGCGAGGGCAGCTGTGGCAAGCGAGGAAGTACAGGAGGACGGGGAGGCCGACCTCCTCTCCTCGTACCTCCTCGCTTTCCAGGGCGCCGGCGCTCCGGCGGCCCGCGCGAAGCTCTGATGCATGTCTTGCCTCCACCTACCCCCCCAGCCTCCTCCTTCTTGTCGAGGAACAAACAGGGGCTCGCGCGGGGTTCTTGGATCGGCAACGGACCCCCCTTCCTGGCGCGCGGAGCGCGCGAGGGGCGGCGCTGGAGGCGCCGCCATGAGCTCCAGCGCCGATCCGAGAAATCCGAGTGGACATCCGAGTTTTCATATGTATGTCATCGTTTGTTCCCCGAGCCTTTTCCTTCCCTTCCCGACTGTCGGTCTCCTGCGCCCGCCTCGCATGGTTTTCGGAGATCTCCAAACGTCTCCGGGGACAGTGGAGATTCAAAGGAGCTGTCGGCGATCCCCGCTGCCATCCGAAGCCCCGAGCCGGGCCAGGCACGCCGAAAGCGCTCATGAAAGTTCTGCTGCTGCTGCTGCTGCTGCTGCTCCTCCTCCTCCTCCTCCTCCTCCTCCTCCTCCTCCTCCTCCTCCTCCTCCTCCTCCTCCATCCCTTGTCCTCACGAGTGCTTCCCCCCTACCGCACCCCGCGACATATCGGCAGGCCGGGCCAGGTGTCTTGCATGAAACTCCGTCCCTCCACGCGTGATGCTAGGGCTGAAGCCTTGCCACCGCTTTTCGGAGGGGGGGCGGGCCGTTCTCCAAGGAGAGCCCTCGCCCCAGCGCCGCGCGCATTCTGTTTTTCAACACTTGCAACAACAGGTCGCGGACCAGAGGGCGGGTTGGTTTCACAATGTGGCTCTCGCCTCAGCGACGCGCACATGCGTCTCAACAGTTTTTGCAATAGTTTCACGGATAGAGGGCGGGGGATTTTCAGATTGCGGCTCACTCCTCAGTGCTTTGCACATTCGTTTCAAAAGTTGCGAAGAGCTTCGCGGATGGAGGGCGGGTAGTTTTCAACATGTGCTTCTCGCTCTAGCGCCGTTCACATTTGTCTTTAAAGTTCGCAGGAGTTCCATTCGTCGAGGACGGGTCGTTTTCAGAATGCGGTTCTCGTCTTAGCGCCGCGCACATTCGTTTTTCAAAGAAAGAGTTCTCTCAATAAGAAAGGTTGCCATCTCAGGAATGGTGTTCTGGCACGGCTAAGGATTGTCAGGGCGCAACAGTCACGTTGATTCCCAGTGTTGAAATCTCAGGAATAGTTTTCTCGAGCGATTCAGGATCGTCTGGACTCAACAATAGTAAAGTTTTGCAGCGTTGAAGTCCCAAGTGATGGTGTTTTGGCACGATTGGGGGTTCTCAGCTGGTTGTCTTCCAAAGGTGCACTTCCCGCAGTGAAAGAAGTTCGTTGGGGGACAGTTGGAGATGGAATTTGGAGGGAAGGTTTCTTGCAGCGTCGTTGGTGCGTCCTGAGCATACTCTGGTCCTCCACCTCCTCGTCTTGCTCCTCCTTCCCCTCCTCTGTCTCCTCCTCCAGCGATGTTTTATTTCCCCCCAGGCTGGTTGATTGGTTGGCTGGCTGGTTTGTTGGCTTGGTGGCTGGGAGACGTTACCAACGCAATTGGATGTTTCGGAGGCCTGCAGATGATGCGGTTGAAGACGGAGTCTGCAAGTTTCTGCATTCTAACGTCATTGCTTCAAATTGAGGGGCCCAGGGTGCAGGCACCTATTTCGAACGACGAGTTGTTTCGACAGGGTAGTAGCCAGCGAAGTACGAACAACGTTGCGCAGCGTAGCGAGGCCTGAGCAACGAAGAGACTTGTGTCAGCAACGCCGAGGAAGGGGCCAGCGACCCGATCGCACCCAGCAGGCGGCGGACCACATGCAACGAATGGTTACAGTATTGCGCCCCACGAGACCAGTTTGAAGGCCGCAATCGGAAAACATCAGAGAGGAAAAGCAAGCCAATTGTCGTGCGTGTCCAAACTAACGTTTGGGGGTAGACTTGGAGATTGGTAACCCACTTCGGCGCACAAGCTCGACATGTGAAGCACACCCACTCTTCAAGGTCGTACCTGACGGCGAAGCAGGAATGATCGCCGCAGTTATGTTCAATGCTTTGGTTTCCGTCACACATAGCTTCCCTGAAGCAGATGATTTGTTGTTCGGAAGACGCCGTTCGCCGCTTGGGTTGGTCCCGTTTGTCGGTCATGCAAAAGCATTCAGGACGGAGAGTGAGCGTCGTGCCGGACCTGAGGCGGCGATCGTGGGCATCCCGTTTGCCCTTTTTCGGCCTGGATCGGGAGTTCTGCACGTTCGCGTTGGAAGTCGAAGTTTGGGAGCCGCCGGAAATGCGACGGGTGGGCGTCGCGTTTCGGGAACAGCGGGTGGCGATGTTTGTCAAAGCGGCGGCGCGCACCCATGACCTCGCGGGCGCGGTTGTTCATGGTGGGGGAAGCGCACGTTGGGATCCCGGCCGCCGCTGGTGGCATCCAGCGGCGCCGGCGCAGCATGGCGACTCCGAGGGACGGCGAAGAGGACAGCGGCGGTGGGCCGCCCGCTCGTGGCGGCGCAGGCAGAGATCGAGGTGGGGAGCGCCGGTGCTCGCCGAAGATGTTTTGGCGACGGTTGCTCGCGGGATGGCGTCCTTCACCTCTCAAGCAGTGGCGAAGCGACTCGGCTCGCCTATAGCCCTACCAAACAATGTTCTAAGAACCTTTCTTGTGGTTCCCATGAAATGTTCTTAGAACAAGTCTGGCGGGGTCTGTCTTGTTTTATCACACTGGGCTTATGTTATAAGAACATTGTTTTTGTTATTAGAACATGTTTGGGTTCTAAGAACATTTCGTGGTAGGACTATAGGAATGCCAGGACGGTCGGTCCCTGCTCAAACCTCGATTCATGACCACGCTTGCTCTGGGCCGCGTGGCCTTCAACCACACCGGCAGCGAACGCGTCGCCTGTTCCTCGTTGGGTCTGGGTGTCATGATTGCGCGGCGCTGGAATGGCCGCGCGTCGTCGTAGTTGCACATAGCCAAGCAAACCGCAGTCGTGGGCGCGCAAGTGGAATGTGCGTGGGACCCCCTGGACATTCTGGACGTGCTGTTCGAGGTGAGCTGACGGGATGAACTTCGATGGCAGTAGACGCGCGGTCGGGCTTGCACTAGACGGCCAGCGGGCTGGCTCGATCTGCTTGGCCCAGACTTGCCCATTGTCTACCGATTGACCTGTCGTTTTCGTTGGATGCGCTGGTGGCAGTTCATGCCAGTGGAAAACGGCGTCAGCCGCAGCGTGGACGGGGCATTCATCGCCACATGTCCGTCGCCCCCCCTCTGAGAGGGAGAGGGGGTGGGACGAGGGCACAAGGGAGAGATAGAAGGAGGATAAAAAAGATAACGTGGACGAGGAATGCAAAGACGACAGAAGAGGGCTTGACGATATTAAGGCTGAGCCGAGGGATTGAGGTAAAGATAGGGAAAGGGGGGGCTACCGAGGAATGCGGCCGAACGCATATACAAAAGCCGAGCGGTTGAGTCCTCACGTGACGTCGGCTTGTTTGTTTGTTGACAGATGTCTCGTTGCACGCTTGATTCTGGACTTGCCCGCTTCGGGCGAGGGCGCCGCAAAACTGGCTACCACACCACCACGACGACCCTCCTGGGCTCCTTGCGATGGTGATTCCTGGTATCCGGCGTCGCGAACCAACATACAATCAGGAGGGAAAAAAAACACACAGACACAATTAATCATCGATCCCAAAGAAAATATTGGAACATAAAGGAATTGGGCGGGAAGACAAAAACCCAGAAAATATGGAAATATGGGGAGCCTTCTTATTTGTGTGTACTCATTTGTGTGTCCCAGGGTCCCTTCCTACAACAGCGCGAGCAGATCACGACCGGAGCCCCAGACCCCGCCTCTCGGTGGCATCCCTCGGGCCGGATGTCGATGCGTGATGCTCCCGGTGCCCGAACGCCGCCGAACACCTCTTGGTGCAGAAGCAGGCAGGAAAAAGACGGTTTTTTGAAGGCAGATTTGCCTTCAAAAAACCGTTCTTTTGAAGGCAGATCTGCCTTCAAAAAACCGTTCTTACAGAGCACACCAGCAAAACACGGATCCCACTTTCGCTGCCCCGCCGCCCCTCGGCCAGGCCGCCCTGGCGCAGGCGCCGGCGCGCGAGGCCTTCCTCTCGGCTCTGGAGCGCACGCTCGCCGCCTTCGGAGGCCGCGGCATCCTCGCGCCGCGGGGCGGCGGAAGGGGGGGGCGCCCGTCGAAACAATGGCGGACATCCTTGGCGTTGTTGCCCAGCCTTTCTGGGCCTCCAGGAGGCTTCTCGTCGCCACGGCCGTCTCTCGAAGATATAAACGTAAATCGTCGAAGGTCCGCACGGACTTCTTGGATCGGCGCTGGGCCCCCCTGGCGGCGCCTCCGGCGCCGGCCCTGGCGCCTCCAGCGCCGATCCGAGAAATCCGGGCGGAGTTCCGAGAGCTTTTGTAGATGCCGCCTCCTGTTCTTCCAGGTCCCGTTGCGGAAAGCAACGAATGTGAATGGACCCTGGGAGCGGCCTTTGGGGAAGAAAGGAGCAGCACGGACGCGGGGAGGGGCAGGAGGAGGACTGGTGTAATCACAGCGCGCATCACCGAGGGTGCGAGGCGGGGATTGGTCCATAATCACCGCCTGGGCGACCGACATATGGTGGATATGGGTACACTCAGGCCCCAGAGGGCCTAAGGATTTTTATATATATATATATATATACACACACAAGGCTGCATTAGCGCTTCGCGCCACGCACCTTGTTCCTTGAAGCTTTGGAGCGGTTGGCCTGTCGCGCCTTCTCTTTTCCCTTTGATGCGTACCCGCTCGCTCGTATCACGTAGAAGCGGGGGAAGGGGAGAAGGGGGCAGTCAACTTGGGACGGGGCAAAATTTGTAAGCCGGAGACCACGAGCGTACGAAGGGGCGTAAATGGAAATTGCTGCAGTCCTGGGTGCGCAACAGAATCCCACCAGCCCTCTGGGAGCTGGTGGTCCAGAGCGGCTCCTCTTCCACCTCCCTTCTTCCCTTTCGGGGAGGGGTTTACCACTTCACCTTTACCACTCCACCTACCCCCTCACCTGGACCTGGACGGGTCGCCCAAGACGGCCCCAAGAGGGCCTTAGAGAGCCCAAGATGGCGTCCAAGATGGCTCAAGATAGCGCAAGATGCCTCGAAATGGCTCCCAAGATGCTCCAATACGCCCCAAGACTGCCCCAAGACGGCTCTAAGTTGCCAAATGAGCTCCCCAAGGATGCCCCCAAGAGGCCAAAATCCTTCAAAAACCTGAGGAGAATCACTGTTTTTTGGCTTTCTCGCCTTTTCGCTTCCGATGGCCATCCGAGGCCTCAAGATGGCCCCAAGATGGCTCAAGAGGGCTCCAAGAGCGCTCCCAAGAGCGCTTCAAGAGGGCGCCAAGAGGCACCCAGGAGACCCCAGGAGGCCCCAACAGGCGCCCAAGACGCCTCCAAGAGGCTCCCAAGAGACCCCCAAGAGGCCCCAAGAAGCTCTGCGAGGCACCCAAGACGCTCTAAGAGGCGTCCCGGACCGCCAAGAGGCCCCCAAGACGCTCCAAGAGGCCTCCACTGGTGGACCCTTCCTCTGCGTGCTGCCCACATCCCTGATCGAGACAAACCCTCTGGGCATCGTTTCTGGATGGGCTGGTGGGGTTACGCGAAGCGTCTAGAATTTCCAGAAAAAATTGCGCACCTGGGGTTGTGGGCAAATTGTTGTTTTCCGCGATAGAATACCATCTGAGCGTGCGAGAACTCAGGGATCTACATAGGGGCCTGCCGAAGCGGTGTGAGGGCCTTGTGGCCCATCTCGGAACTACCTCGGATTGTCCCCGGAGCGTCTTAGGACTGCCGCTCGCCCGTTGACACGCTTGGGTGAACGTTGAGAAGGCGCCTTGGAGAGCTGGAATTCCTGGGTGGCCCTATTGAGGAGCGTCCAGACGGTGTCCCCAGGCTGTCATGGAGCCGCCTATGGGCAGTTTGGGAGTCGTCTAGGGTGGCGCCTTCCTACAGAGTGAGGATGCTGATTTGGCTCGTGTTGGGGCCTCCCCTGGCCGTCAGGGCGCCGCCCATGGGCAGTTTGGGGGCCGTCCCGGGCCATCGTGGTGCCGCTTTGGGGATTCAGGAAGCGCGTTTGGGGTTTAGTTGGAGCGGTGTTCGGAGCTTTGACAAATGTTTTCGGACGCCCGGCAGGCCGAAGGAACGAATGGTATTAGTTCTTACAACATCATTGAAACATCAGTGTTTTTCAGGTTCAAGCGCGTCTTGGAGGTACCTGTCGTGTCGCTTCCGGGCATCCGACGGGGGCCAAGGCCAACTTGATGCCATTTTGGACCGTCTTGGGCGTGTCTTGGGCCTTCCGCCAGCCGCCTTGAGATCAGTTTGGGGCGGTCATGAGGCCGCTTGTGGGCAGTTTAGGAGCCGCCTTGGGCCCCCGCACAACTTTTCTGGAGTCGGGAAAAATTGTCGGTGCCTCGCCTGCGTTCCCGGACGCCTGGCAAGCCGAATGAGGACATAGTCAAACAAAATATACAAAAACCACAGAAAATCAAGCTTCTCAAGGTTTCGAGCGCCTCTTGGAGGTGGCGTTCGAATCGCCTTAGAGCATCCAACAAGGGCCTGGACCGCATGATGCCATCTTGGACCATTTGTGGCGTCTCTAAGGCCTTGCGCCAGCCGTCGTGGGGTCAGTTTTGGGCGGTCATGGGGACTCGTGTGGGCAGTTTGGGGACCGTTTCGGGCGCTCATGGAGCTCATTTGGGCCGTCTAGGAGCGGTCGCCAGTGCGTTTCTAACGTTCTCGGACGCGTGGAAGGCCGAATTGGCGAGTATCCGAAAATCATATAAAAAACATATGAAACATCAATGTTTTTGGGGTTCGGACGCTTCTTTGGGATGACATTGGGGTGATCTTCGGGCATCCGGCGGGGGTCAAGGCTAGCTGGATGCCACCCTTGACCGTCTTAGGTGGCTCTTGGGCCTTTCGCCGATCGATTTAGGACTGCCACCCGCCTGCGGGCACGCCTTGGCAAGGATTTCCGGCCCCCCCCCGTGCCACGGATCCGGCCGGGGGGTCCCGTTTCGGGGGGGGGGTCGCACCCCCCCGGATTTAACCTCCTCCTCCTCCTCCTTCTCCTCATCTCGGGGGAGAAGAGTAGGGGGGGAGGAGTAAAAGGAGGAGACGGAGGAGGGTGTCCGCGGGGGCCGAACGGGAGACCGAAAAACAGGAAAGAAAGGAAAAACAATAAAAAGCTTTGCTTTCACAGGGAAAAAAGAGGAAACAACTCCGCCTCCGAGGGCGGGGAGGAGGAAAACTAATAAAAAAAACTCTCCTCCGTCTCCTCGAGAAAGAGGAAAAAACTTCGCCTCAGAGGGCGGGGAGGGCGGAAAAAGGAAAAAAACGCCCTGCCCTTGTCTGTTTTCTCCATTTGGGTAGACGGGGGAGGAGGAAGCGGAGGAGTAAGCGGAGGAGACGGAGGAGGGTGTTTTTTCCTTTTTTCCCTTCTCCCCGCCCTCGGAGGCGGAGTGTTTTTTTTTTTTATTGGGAAAACACAAGTGTTTCAATTTTGTGTTCCCCACATGTTTCGTGGGGTTATGGTTTTCTTCCCTGCCGCTGCGCACCCGCGTCTCCTCACCTCCCCTCCTCCCCTTCTCCTTCTCGCAGCTCAGCTCAACTCAACACAGCACAGCACAGCACAGCACGGCACAGCACAGCACAGCTCACCGCACAGCAGCACAGCACATCACAGCACAACGCCACAGGGGGTGCGCTGGGGGTGGGGGCCCTATGCGTTGTAGGCTCCCAGGGCGTGGCAGGCGTGGCATTTCCTGGGCGCCGCAGGGGGTGCGCAGGGGGTGGTCTCTCACCGCGGCCGCTATCCGTGACGGTCGTCCAGGGCACAGCAGGCATGGCATATTCTCGACACCATAGGGGGTGCGCAGGGGGTGGTCTCTCACCGCGGCCGCTATCCGTGACGGTCGTCCAGGGCACAGCAGGCATGGCATATTCTCGACACCATAGGGGGTGCGCAGGGGGTGGTCTCTCACCGCGGCCGCTATCCGTGACGGTCGTCCAGGGCACAGCAGGCATGGCATATTCTCGACACCATAGGGGGTGCGCAGGGGGTGGTCTCTCACCGCGGCCGCTATCCGTGACGGTCGTCCAGGGCACAGCAGGCATGGCATATTCTCGACACCATAGGGGGTGCGCAGGGGGTGGTCTCTCACCGCGGCCGCTATCCGTGACGGTCGTCCAGGGCACAGCAGGCATGGCATATTCTCGACACCATAGGGGGTGCGCAAGGGGTGGTCTCTCACCGCGGCCGCTATCCGTGACGGTCGTCCAGGGCACAGCAGGCATGGCATATTCTCGACACCATAGGGGGTGCGCAAGGGGTGGTCTCTCACCGCGGCCGCTATCCGTGACGGTCGTCCAGGGCACAGCAGGCATGGCATATTCTCGACACCATAGGGGGTGCGCAGGGGGTGGTCTCTTACCGCGGCCGCTATCCGTGACGGTCGCCCAGGGCACAGCAGGCATGGCATATTCTCGACACCATAGGGGGTGCGCAGGGGGTGGTTTCCCACCGCGGCCGCTATCCGTGACGGTCGTCCAGGGCACAGCAGGCATGGCACATTCTCGACACCATAGGGGGTGCGCAGGGGGTGGTCTCACCGCGGCCGCTATCCGTGACGGTCGTCCAGGGCACAGCGGTATCGGCGGGGCAGTGGCCACCAACATCATTCTCACATGCTTGATTTCAGCTCTCATCATGTCATCCATGATAAAGGTATGTGGGGTTCCTCGGTAGCGTAATTGTTTTTCCCTGTTTTTCGCTCCCCCCCTGGGGCGGCGGGGAAACCTTGAGGGGCCGAACGGGAGACAGACAAACATTTAAAAGATTACAAATATGAAATACAATTATGTTTTTCACCGGGAAACCAATGAAAAAAACTCCGCCTCCGAGGGCGGGGAGGAGGGAAAAAATGAACAAAAACAAAAAAAAAAAAAAAAAAAAAAAACTCCTCCGTCTCCTCCGCTTACCCCTCTCCCCCTTCTTCCTCCCCCGTCTCCCCAAGTGGAGAAAACAGACAAGGGCAGGGCGGTTTTTTCCCTTTTCCACCTTCCCCGCCCTCTGGAGAAAGTTGTTCCTTTTTCTCGGGGAGACGGAGGAGAGGTGTTTTTTTCATTGTTTTCCTCCTCCCCGCATTCGAAGGGGGAGTTTTTTCTTACACAAGTTTGTTCCTATTTGTTTTTCCTGTTTTTCGCTCTCCCGTTCGGCCTCTCGGGGTGTCCCCGCCGCCCCCCCCCCGTGTCCACCTCCGCCTCCTACTCTTCCTCCTCCTCATCATCTTCCTCCTCCTACTCCACACAAGGAATCCATGTGGAGGCCCCTCCACATAAGGGATCGATATGTGAAGGGCCTCCCAGATAAGGAATCAATGTGTACAGGCTCCGTCACATAAGGAACTCATCTATGAAGGCCCCTCCCACATAAGGATTCAACATTTTGGAGGCCCCTCCACACAAGATATCAATATGGAGACCCCTTGCACATAAGGAATCAATATGCGGCGGTCCCTCCACAGACAAACTCAATATGTGGAGGCCCCTCCACATAACGAATCTGTATTCGAAGGCCCATCCACATAAGAAATCCATGTGGAGACCCCTTTGACCTAAGAAATGAATATGTGGAAGTCCTTCCACAGACGAAATAAACATGTGGAGGTCCCTTCCACATAAGGAATCAATATGTGGAGGAATCCCCCCCACAAAAGGAATCAATATGCGCGAGGCCCCTTGCACATAAGGAAAAAATATGAGGGAGGCCCCTCCACAAAAGGAAACAATATCATCTTTCTCCTCCTCATCTTTCTCCTCCTACTCCTTCTGCTCCTTCTTATCCTCAACTCCTGCGCCAGAGCGGGAGGAGGAGGGGGAGGAGCAGGAGGAGGAGGAGGAGGAAAAGGAAATCGCCCGCCGCAAAAGAACTCAATTGGTGGAGGTCCCTCCACAGACGGAATCAACATGTGGAGGCCCCTCAACTTAAGGAATCGATAATTTGAAGGCCCATCCACATAAGGAATCAATATGTGCAGACCCCTTCCAACATAAGGAATCAACAAGTGGGAGGACCCTCCACAAAAGAAATCAATATGGAGACCCCTTGCACATAGGGAATCAATATGTGGAGGTCCCTCCACAAACGGAATCAACATGTGGAGGTCCCTTCCACATAAGGAATCAATATGTGGAGGATCCCCCACAAAAGGAAACAATATCATCTTTCTCCTCCTCATCTTTCTCCTCCTACTCCTTCTGATCCTTCTTCTCCTCAACCCCTGAGCCGGAGTGAGAGAAGGAGGGGGAGGAGGAGCAGAAGGAGGAGGAGGAAAAGGAGATCGCCCGCCACAGAACGAATCAATATGTGGAGGTCCCTCCACAGACGGAATCAATATGTGGAGGCCCCTCCACATGAGGAATCGACATGAAAAGGCCCATTCACATAAGGAATCCATATGTGCAGGCCCTTTCACAGAAGGAATCATTATGTGAAGGCCCCTTCCACATAAGGAATGAACAAGTTGGAGGCCCCTTCACATAAGAAATCAATATGGAGATCCTTGCTCATAAGGAATCAACATGTGGAGGTCCCTCCACAGACGGAATCAACATGTGGAGATCCCTTCCACATAAGGAAACAATATGTGGAGGATCCCCCACAAGAGGAATCAGGCCCTTTCCACATAAGGATTCAACGAGTGGGAGGCCCCTCCACACAAGATATCATTATGTGGAGGTCCCTCCACATATGGAATCATTATGTGGAGGTCCCTCCACAAATGGAATCAATATGTGGAGGCCCCTACACATAAGGAGTTGATGTTTGAAGGCCCTTGGAAAGACGAACATATGCAGAGAAGTCGGATCAGCGATAAACGGGTTGAAGGAACGACAATGATAATGAAGAGTAGGAGGGACAATAAAGAGTAGAAGGAACGAGGGCGGTAAGGAAGCTTGCGAAGAGGAAGAAGATGACGACGCCCTGCAACGGAGAAGGGTGGGAGGAAGGAGGAGGGACGAGGGGTGAGGGAGGAGGGGGGATCGGGAGGATAACGAACATAAT
Organism: Prorocentrum cordatum; assembly: GCA_963575745.1. Lineage (NCBI taxonomy): Eukaryota > Dinophyceae > Prorocentrales > Prorocentraceae > Prorocentrum > Prorocentrum cordatum. The sequence continues at coordinate 1,409,410 of CAUYUJ010020170.1, forward strand.
CAAAAGGAGAAGGAACGCATCATAGAAAGAAATGCTGCGGGAAGGAACGACACCGATGCGGACGGAGAGTGGGCAGCATACGAGGGGGAGGGCTGACAAAGACAGAAGTGGGAAGTATCGAAGACAAGGCGAATGGAGAAGATGAGGAGGAGGAGGAGGAAGAGGAGGAGGAGGGAGGAGGAGGAGGGGGAGCAGGAGGAGAGGGGCAGGAGGAGGAGGAGGAGGAGGAGGAGGAGGAGGAGTAGAAGGAAGACAATAAAGAGAAGAATGGAGGAAGAAGGAGGAGAAAGGATGAGAGGGGATGATGAGGAGGGAGATGAGGAGAAGGAGGAGGAGGAGAAGGAGGAGGACGACGACGACGACGAGGACGACGACGACGACGAGAAAAAAAACGAAATGTATGATCACAGGGGGGGGCGAGCATATATATATATATATATATATATATATGTATATATATATATATACATATGTCCACCGCCTCTTCGGGTATCAGGACATCGGTTCCCAGGCGGTGAATATGGATAGATTCCCGCCCAGTCCCGAGCCCCCCCCACTCTAACTGGAAGAAGGTACTCCGTTGAACTATCTGGCAGGAGGGGGGCAGTCGGGGCAGGCCACCTCGGAAGACTCGGAAGGCATCCGGCCTTCTGAGAAGCTTGAGAATATTTTGCCGAAGCCACAGGGGGCTTCTCAGAAGGCCGGAGGGCGTCTGAGAAGCTTCGCCGCCGTTCGCAAAGTCGTGCCACGAAGCACTTCCCCCCCCCCCTCGGCGCGCCGCCAAACTACGGTAGGGGCCAGCTGCAGAGGCCAGGGCCTCGTGGGGTGATGCTCTAACGGCTCAGACGAGTAAGAGGCCAATGGCATTGCCACAGTGTGCGAGTCGAAGGGTGATAACCTCATCGAAAATTGTCGTTGGACCACGATTAAACAAATATATGACTGCGTGATGTGCCCAAACGCTGTGAGTCTCGGGGAATGCCTCCTATCAATGTATGGTAACATATATACATACATATGTATATACACACACATACACCTGTATATACATATGTGCGTCTGTCACCAGTAGGATATAGGCAGAGACTGTGTACGGTGCAGGTGCGGGAAGCCGATGTTAACATCGAGCCGCTCTGCGTACGCATTGCTTTTGGAATCTGATATTCCTGGAAATACACTGTGAGAGTGGCTCAAGCAGAAGTCCCGTTAAAACGAGCTTGAAAATTGGCTTGCCCTCTATTCGTAGAGTTGCTGTAAAGGTTGAGCCTTCGGAGCATAGCTTGTGGAGCATTCCCACTCGAGAAATCCACTGCAAAGAGGTAGCTCCCTCCCTGAACACCACTTTGGCGGTTGCGCACTCACTTGTCCCCAACAAGTGCTTGTATGGCCCCAGTGGGTATCACAATGATTTGGTGTGAAAGTGTGCCTCCGAGTTCGATGGACAACCCAGTGCCTGAGGTCCAAGTTTGCCGCGCCGTGTTCCCAGGAATTGGCTCAGATAATGACGAAAACGTCGAGACCACAGAGAATGCAAAGGGAGCAGAGAATGTAGCACGTGAGGGACGTAGAAATTGCAGAGTGTGGGATGGGGGAGAGAGAGAGAGAGAGAGAGAGAGAAAGATGGATAGACAGAAAGAGGGAGATAGAGAAAGAGAGAGAGTGAGGTAAAGGCAGAAAGCGATATCGGTGGACAGACCGAGAGAGAGAGAGAGAGATAAAAAAAAAAAAAAAACAAAAAAAAAAAAAAAAAAAAAAAAAAAAAAAAAAACGAGACAGAGAAAACAATAATAGTGAAAGTTTGAGCAAGAGAGAGAGAGAGAGAGAGAGAGAGACAAAAAAAAACGACAGAGAAAGAAAGAGAGTGTGTGTGTATGCACAGATCGTTCACAGAATGTGGGAGAGACACACACAGTGTACGATAACTCGGTTGTGTTACAAAGTGTGGGGAACACCGGGCGTGGGGAAGTAGACAGTGAAGGGTGCATTGGGGATGTTGGCGAGTTGAGGCGTGCCTCCCAGGGACCCACGAATGTGGAGACAGTTTTGCAATCCGCAGCCCCCAGAGACGGCGAGGCTACATCTGATCCGAATAGGACGTCGCTCCGCTGGGCCTCCTAGGAACCCACGACAGCGTCGAAAGTCTCGCAGGTCTCACTCAGGAGCCCACGAAGGTGGCGATAGCTTCGTAGTTCACAGCCCCAGCGACGGCGAGGTCTGGTCTTATCTGAATGGAGCGTCACTCCGTTGGATCTCCCAGGAGCCAACGAAAGTTGCAACAGTTTCGCAGTTCGCAGCCCCCAGCGAGCCCCCAGGCAGGGCGGCGAGGTAGGAGGTAAGAGGCAGGTCGGAGGGGGGGGAGAGAGGAGGAGGTTGGCAGGAAGGAAGGAGTTGCGACCGCAGTGCTATATTCAAAACGAGAAACTAATGCGGGAGGATTTGAAGTAACAGTTACCATGTTGCGGACCCAACCCATCCGCATTAAGTGGCACGAAGAGCTGGGCCAGATTAGTATGGCCGATGACAGGAACCGCCATGTGCTGTGGAAGCCACATGGGATGCGCGTGAGCTGCACGACTCACACGACAGCAGTAGAAGAGCGAGGATTGTGGCGCCAGGCTCGGAGAGGAAATGGGGGTGGGAGCGAAGGGCACGAGAAGGACAGAGGAGGAGACGGTGGAAGGAGGAGGAGGAGGAGGAGGAGGAGGAGGACGACAACGAACGAGGCAGGATGCTAATTAATGGTGGCGTTTCGTTGCCACTGGTGCGCTGGACAAGCAGCACGGCCCGCGCCATGCGAAGCCTCATCGGATCTGAGCAGCACGTCGCTCTGCTGGACCTCCCAGGAGCCGCCGAGAGTGGCAACTGGTTCGCAGCTCATCCCTTGGGGACCACAAAAGTGGCGACAGCTTCGCAGCTCGCAGCCCCCAGCGACGACGAGGCCTACTCTGATTCGACTGGGACGTCACCTCGCTGGACCTCCAATGGGCCCACGAGGGCGGCCATAGTTTCGCAGCGCGCAGCCCCCAGCGACGGCAAGGTTTCACCTGATCTGACCAGGGCGCCGCCCCGCTGGACCTCACAGGGGCACACGAAAGTGGCGGCCACAAAAATGGCGACAGTTTCGCAGTTCGCAGCCCCCAGCCACGGCGAGGTATCATACGATCTGAATAGGACGGCGACCCGTTGGACCTCCCAGGAGTCCGCGAACGTGACGACAGCTTCGCAGCTCGCAGCCCCCAGAGACGCCGAGGCCCCACCTGATCTGAATAGGACGTCGCTCCGCTGGACCTCACAGGAGCCCACGACCGTAGCGACAGTTTCGCAGTTCGCAACCCCCAGCAATGACGAGGTCTTGGTGGACCTCCCATGACCCCACGGAAGCGACGATAATTTCACAGTCCGCAACCCCCAGCGGCAGCGAGGTCTCATCTGATCTGAGTAGGACGTTTTTTTCCGTTGGACCTCCCAGGAGGCCACGAATGTGGCGACAGCGTCGCAGCTCGCAGCCCCCAGAGATGGCGAGGTCCCATCTGATCTGAGTAGGATGTCGCCCCGCTGGACCTCCCAGGAGCAGTTCGCAGCCCCCAGCCACGGCGAGGCTGCATCTGATCTGACAAAGACGTCGCTCCGTTGGACCTCCCAGGGGCGCACGAAGGCAGCGACTGTTTCGCAGCTCGCAGCCCCCAGAGATGGCGAGGTCCCATCTGATTTGAGCAGGATGTCATCCCGCTGGACGTCCCAGGAGCTCACGAACGTGGCGACAGCTTCGCAGCTCGCAGCCCCCAGCCACGGCGATGTTTCACCTGATCTGACAAGGACGTCGCTCCGCTGGACGTCCCAGGAGCACACGAATGTGGCAACAGCTTCGCAGCTCGCAGCCCCCAGAGATGGCGAGGTCCGATCTGATCTAAGTAGGATATCACCCCGCTGGACATCCCAGGAGCCCACGAATGTGGCGACAGTTTCGCAGTTCGCAGCCCCCAGCCACGGCGAGGCTGCATCTGATTTGGAAAGGACGTCACCTGCTGGACTTCCCAGGAGCCCACGAATGTGGCGATAGGTTCGCAGATCGCACCCAGGAGCCCACGAATGTGGCGACAATGTCGCAGTTCGCAGCCCCCGGCGATGACGAGGTCTGGTCTGATCTGAGCAGGACGCCACTCCGCTTGACCTCCCAGCAGCCCACGACAGTGGCGACAATTTCGCAGTTCGCAGCACCCAGCGAGCACCCAGGCAGGGCAGCGAGGCAGGTGGGAACGGAAACGATCTCCAGGACAGGCCTGTGGGTAGGCAGCAGGCTCGTTCCATCAGCCCACACTTCGTGCTCGATGCAGAGATTATCAGGCCAGCTAGAACCCAGCTTAATCCCCACATACTGGTCCTTCTCCTCCTCCTCCTCCTCCTCCTCCTCCTCCTCCCCCTCCCCCCCCTTCTTGGTCCTCATCCTCCCCACCTCCTCCCTCTTGATCCTTGTCTACCAGGAGAGAGAAGGGGGGGAGGGCAGGAGGAGGAGGAGGGAGGGGAAACAACAAGGACGAGAAGCCTAGACGGGAGCAGGGGTCGACCTAAACGGTGCGTTGGCGATGTCGTTGGCCGTTTTTCGTGTCGACGTCGTCTTGCAGCAAAGGCGGCATGAAGACGAACCGAGGGAAAACGAAAACGAAACGAAAACGAAAAACATTGCCCAGGGCGATCCCTGGAGGAGGGCGGCCGAGGGCGGGGGAAACGGGTGGTCCTGACCCCCGCGGGTCCCCCGAGGCCCCCGCGGAGGCCCCCGCCCCCGATTCCCGGCGGACGGGCCTCATCCCTCCTCCTCCGCGGCCGCCCTCTGCTTGTCCTTTCGTCGCGGAGATCTCCGCGCCTCGCGCCCGGCGCGCCCCGCCGGCGATCGCAGGCGCTACCAAGGAGTCAAGAAGGCCCGTGGAGCTCGAGGTCGGCGGCGGCGCCCGCGAGGCGCACCTTTCGTGCGCTCCCGGGGCCCTACCAGAGGGGGCCCCCTGGGGCCCACGAGGTGCACGACAGGTGCACGCTGCTGCGCCCCCCCCCCCCCGCTTTGCGGTGGGGGCGTTGGTTGAGGAATGTTCCCAGGAGGCTTATCGAGCGAGCGCGGCGATGAGATCCATGGCCAATCCACGCTTGGAGTTCCACCGGCTTCCAGACCCTGGATTCCTTCTCCAACGGTTCCTTATCCAATGCCCTCACCGTAACGCCGCCCCACTGAACAACGCCCAACACATCCGTCTAGATGCTTTCGATGCGTTGGATGTCTGGGGAGCGGCGGCGCGGCGAAGAGGTGCAGGGCGGCGGCGGGCGCGGCTGGGCCGACGACGACGACGACGACGACGAGGGCGACGACGACGGCGACGATAACGACGACGACGACGACGACGACGACGACGACGACGACGACGACGGCGACGGTGGCGACGGCGACGCCGGCGACGGCGACGGCGACGGCGACGGTGCCGGCGACGGCGACGGCGACAGCGACGACGACGACGACGACGGTGACGGCGACGGCGGCGGCGACGGCGGCGCCGGCGACGGCGACGACGGCGACGGCGACGGCGACGGCGGCGAGGGCGACGGCGGCGGCGACGTTGACGGCGACGGCGACGACGACGGCGACGGCGACGGCGGCGAGGGCGACGGCGGCAAGGGCGACGGCGGCGGCGACGGCAACGACGACGAGGGCGACGACGAGGGCGGCGGCGGCGCACGCGAGGCGCAGAAGAGCAGGGCGGCGGCGGGCGCGGCTGGGACAACGGCCCGGGCGCGCGGGAGCTCGCAGGCGGGAGCCCGCAGGCGGCGCGCGGGAGCGGCCGTCGGCCGTCGCCGTCGTCGGCCGTGGTCGGCCGTGGTCGCCGTCGCCGTCGCTGTGGCCGTCGCCGTCCCCGTCGCCGTCGCCGCCGTCGCCGTCGTCGCTGCCGTCGTCGTCGTCGTCGTCGTCGTCGCCGTCGCCGTCGCCGTCACCGTCGCCGTCGCCGTCGCCGGCGTCGCCGTCGCCACCGTCGTCGTCGTCGTCGTCGTCGTCGTCGCCGCCGTCGTCGTCGTCGTCGTCGTCGTCGTCGTCGTCGTCGTCGCCGTCGTCGTCGCCGTCGTCGTCGCCATCGTCGCTGCCGTCGTCGTCGTCGCCGTCATTGGGCTGTGGCCCAAACCTTGAGATCTGGGCGCTGCAACTTTTCATAGCGGGCGTCTTCGCTGGTTTTCGGGCCCCAGGACCCTCGCAGATCGATCCGGCTCGGAAAATCCCGCAGGAGGATCGGGGGTATAGGCCGCTGGACGTGAGTTTTCGCGGTGCTGCAATTTTTCGTGACGTCGCATGTCAAGGTCGTCTCTGGGTTTTACCCCAGAGGTTTTGAGTTACAGTCGGGAACTTTGGCTCAGCGTGTCGCACCGCCAGTTTTGGCCCACCGCGCGACGGCGCGTCATGCTATCCACGTCCAAGCCAAAGCGTCGACTTCGCGAACCGTTCGCGGCCTCCCGCCCAGCGGAGCGGAGCGACACGCTGTCAGCTCGCAGGGCATAGCGTGTCGCTGGGGCCGTCGCCAGTTCCCGACCGCACCTCTTCGGCGCGAAAGGGCCCGGCGGACCATTTTAATACGAGTTGACCGCCCTCCCTCCTCCTCCCGTGGTTGTCGTTTCTCCCCGCTACCATGATCCTGCAGTGCTTCATTCGCCGTCCAGTCGCCTTGGGCTGCTCGACCGACCTGCGCGATCGCTGGGTCCGCGACCCCCCCAAAAAGTAGGGGCGTCCTCTGCAGGGGCAACGGCAGAGGGGGGATCCGGATCCCCGACGATGTGATGTGCTCAGGCCCAGCGTTTGCCTTGCGTGGTTTCGGGGCGCCCAGGGGTCTGAGCCGCCCAGGGGCAGGGATAGGGGGGGCGGGGTGGGAGGGACGCATCGACCCCCAATCGCCCAGTGATCGCCGACAGGGGTGTGGTAGCCCCACCCCGCCCAGGAGCGCGCGGGTCTGCTGTCGAGGACCCATCGCCGATCCATCGGCGATGCATCACCGATTCTAGGTCCGTGCTTCATTCAGGAGGGGAGAAACACACAAACACAATTAACCGTCGACTCCCCAGAAAATATGGGAAAATATGGGAAGTGGGGGGGAAGACAAAACCCTTGAAAATGTGGGAAAGTATAGGGCATGTTCTTATTTGTGTGTATTTGTTTGTGTGTCCCGGGGCCCCTTCAGTGTTTCCCCCCCTGTGCCAGCACCCCCCCATCCGATCCTTGCCCGCCAGCTGCAGCCTCGGTGGCCGCGGCGGGCCCGGAGCCTCACGCCATGCTCGGCCGCCCCCCGGGGCGGAGGCGGGCGGGGCTCTCCCGCGAGGCGCCGAGCGGGGGCTCGCGAGGCGGGGGGCGCGCGAGCGGGGGGCTCTTGTCTTGGGGCGACCGGTGTGCGTCCACTGCTGGGGCCGAAGTCGAGGATCTGAGATCGAGGGTCGAAGGATCGAGGATCGAGGATCGAGGAATGAAGGATCGAGGGGGGTCGTGGCCGGGCACGGCGCGTGATGTGTCGCCGCGGCGCCGTCTGTCCCGACGCGCGGCCCTGCGCCCCGGAGAGGGCGCCGCGGCCACCAGGGCGACCGCTGCCTCTGGCACGGTGGGCTCGCCGTGGGGTGTGCCGCGGTGCCAGTTTCGTTTGCCCATGGTTGTGCTGGCTAGGAGTTGGGTTCCTGACCGAAGTGTTTTAGGAATTCCAGTGGTGCATCTCTGTCGCCTCCGGAGGGGAATCTGACCAGAGCCCGTTTGGGGTGACTTTAACCCGGCCGGCGTTTTTTTAGATTTGGCCTATTTCGAGTTCGAGCCTTCATCCAATGGGTGCGGTGGAAAAAAAAAGTTTCGTTTGCCCAGGGTGCGGGACACAGGGTTTGCAGTGGGTGTGCCGCGGTGTCGGCGCCGTCCACTCGGGGCGCGTCGAGGACACGCGGCGCGGAGCAGATCGGTGCGACCGAACCGGGTACGGAAAGAATTGGGACGACGCTAAATAATCGGAGGCGACGATAGGGGCGAATAGCCCAGGGGAGAGCATTACACGTACCCCTCCAGGAGCCTCGTTGAAGACATGGATCATCGGCGCCCCTGGAGACATGCATAGCTCCCCCTGGGCTATTCGCCCCTCTCGTCGCCTCTCGTCGCCTCCGAGATAATAGCAGCTCCTGCCCATTTTGAACCAGATTCGTTGTCGGTGTCGCCATGGATGCTTTCCGTGTGAGGCAGGAAGTCGCTTTCCCATCAGTGGCCGCTGTCGGTTTGGGGGAGCATTTGTTGTTGGGCATCGTGCCCAGTTGCTCAGTCCCCATTTTCGGCGTCCAACTGATGTTAGCTTCGCTTGGAGTTGATATAATAAAACACGATGGTGATTGGTTCAGGGTTGTGCTGTTCATGGTAGTTTCGTTCGGTTGCGGCTTTCAGGTGATGCGAACTAGTGAGGCGTCGCAGCCGTGGACAGTTTTCACAAAATTCACGAGCAGCCACTGGCTAGTATACGGTGGTCAGTGTTCTACGAGTTGTACATCATGCGTTGGAGACAACTGTTTTATCCCTTGGCGATAATGAGAGGGAGAGGGCCTGTCACGTCACGATTCGCGCCGTCTCCATCTGGGAATGCTGAAGAATGGATCATTCCCAGACGGCGCCAGGGCGAATCGTGACGTGACCAGAGAGAGGAATGAGTGGCGGGGGGGCGGGGCCGGTCATTGGCGGCATCGCGAATAATTAACAAACGCGAATTTTTGGTTCTCATTGTTTGATTCGGTGATTCAGAAATCAAAACCTCGCCAGTCAACGACGGCGCGGTAAGGGTGACAGATTGGCATGTTGCCCTTGGCACGCAACGTTGCGATTGGGTTCGCCTCAATTGTAACTTCCATAGCATTGATGTGTTGTTATTTGAGAAATCATTGGTGCAGCATTCGGCTAAGGCGCGGGCGAGTCGTGTCATCGTGCCCAGCATGTTTCCGATGGGTTATGTTACGATGCTGGTGTTCGCAGCAACAACAGGTTGCGTGAATCCAGGTCCCACGTTCGCAGCCGGGGATGATCGCAACAGGTATGATATTCAGGTGATAGACAGAGCTGTCGTATGGCACGGGTTTTGCGAGTCAGCAGCGACCAGGATAGATCTCTTCGCGCTGACTCGCATGCCGAGACATGGGGGCCGTTTGATTCATCGTGAAAATTGCGGGCGGGATGCAATTCAGGAGCTTGGTTCGGAGCGTTGCAGTGTCTGCATGCGGCCAACAGCAGAGAACGCAGAGGATAAGTTTGACTATGCTGAAACCGACCAAACGAAAGGTGCAATTGAAAAGGCTGCGGCACTTTATTTTCTGGGGATGGATGACCATGTTAGTGACTGGCCGCTCTGCGGTTGATCGGGAGTCTCTGAACATAGAAACAGAGCGTGGGCTCGTGGGCGAGAGGTGGCTGAGCGGGAAGCGGTTTGTGCGATTTCTGCGGGAGCCGCGCGCTGGGAGCTGGTGGGGCGATTTGGGCGTGGGTGCCTCTAGCGAGGGCGCTGGAGATTGGGGCACGCCGGGCGCGGCCGGTGCCTCCGGGAAATAATTTCTAGAAATTGGACGACAGCGGGTGGGAACAAGTCTAGCTTTGGGCATTGGAGACGCCAACGCGCGCCATATGTTCATGATGTGTCCTTACCTTCCGCCTACGATCGGCGAAACGCGTCCGTAGATACTTCCGCAGCGAATAGCGCGCTACTGCAAAGCGGAGTTTTCAGCGAGATTGTGAAAGAACGTAATGCGTTGCCAAAGCTCCATTGATGCGAAATATTGGGCACTGGTTTCCGTTGTAGGTTATCCGAAGTTTGTTCTCCCAAATTCCAACGACCTTGCGACCGCTCCAGGCGACCGTGATCAGAGATGGCCAAGTTTCGAGAAGAAGATGGGTGACAATCGACATTTTAAATTGAACCCTGGCATTTGGTATTTGGCGCATCAGCTTGAGGCTTCAGGAGGTGTTGTAATCCGCAATGGCCCAGTGGTAATGCGTTTTGCACAGCTACTCAGAGGGCTTGCGAGATGCCACATCCAGCTGCAGCCGGAACAACATCTGACGAACCCGACGGAGCTATTCAGCACGATTGAAGTCTGCGTGACCATGGGCTACGGGTTCTCCTGGAGCCAGCCTCCGTCGCCCTGATGCCTCGCGCTGCCAGGCGAGCCAGCCTCCCCCATCAGTCTCCTCCTTCTCAGTCTCCTCCTTCTCATCTCCACCTCAGAGTTCACCTTCAGAGATGACTTGTGCATGTCTCGGAACATCGCACGAGAGTGCGCGGTGCTCGGCGAGGCTACGCCGACAGTTGCGGCAGATCATAACACATCCCGCCTGCGGACGATCTGTCTCGATAGTGCCCAGTTCGTGGCTTGATCGGGCAAGCCGCCCTGGCGGGATTCCCGGCAGCGCTTGCCCGTGTCCACGTCGATTCAGGACATTGTGTTTGGCCTCCTGCAGCGGAGCCGCGGAGGGGGTCATTACCCCGGACAGGGCCCGTTTCATCCCACTGCGGGTGTGCCCCAGCCAATGTTATGCCGCGCGCGTGCGAGAGTGCCTAGCGTTAGGTCGGGCCTGTCCCCCTACAGGGTGATATTGGGCGAAAAATTAAAGATACCAATTATCACAGTGCGACCCTACCTAGGAGTTGGAGCCCCTAGGAAAGCAGCATTAGTAGTAACAGTAAAGCTAAGCTAAAGCTAAGCTGAAGCTAAGCTGAAGCTAAGCTGGAGCTACGCTGAAGCTAAGCTGGAGCTAAGATACAGCTAAGCTACAGCTAAGCTAAAGCTAAGCTAAAGCTAACCTAAAGCTAAGCTAACGCTAAGCTAAAGTTAAGCTAAAGCTGAGCTAAAGCTAAGGTAAAGCTAAGCCAAAGCTAAGCTAAAGCTAAGCTAAAGCTAAAGCCAAGCTACAGCTAAGCTAAAGCTAAGCTAGAGCTAAGCTAACGCTAAGCTAAAGCTAAGCCAAAGCTAAGCCAAAGCTAAGCCAAATCTAAGCCAAAGCTAAGCCAAAGCTAAGCCAAAGCTAAGCTAAAGCTAAGCTAAAGCTGAGCTAAAGCTAAGCTAAAGCGAAGCTAAAGCTAAGCTAAAGCGAAGCTAAAGCTAAGCTAAGCTATTGCTAATCTAACGCTAAGCTAAAGTTAAGCTAAAGCTAAGCTAAAGCTAAAGCTCCCAGGGGACTGGGGGAACCGCGGGGCGGATGCCGGGGGAACCGCCCGGGGCGTGCCCCACTGCCCGGCCCTTTAAGCTACCGAGTAAGAACCCTTCTAGGCAGAGCCTAGGTATGGAAAAAATATTCAAAACATATTCGAAATAGTCAAAGAATAGTCCCCTGATTATTGTTTTACCATTTTTGAATATACCCCCTGTAGATGGACAGGCCCGACTTGAGCCTAGCGTGCGGGGACACGCCAGGCACTAGCAGACGAAGAACGGTATAAGTCAATTTGCCCCGCCGCCGAAACAGCTTGTGTTCTAGATCAGACTCTTCAGCGATGCTCGGGAGGGGCCCTTGCCTTCTGTCCAAGGGGCGATTGTGGGGGCGGGGTTCTCGGGCCGCATTGGGGCTTCCGAGAATCTGCCTCGCTCTGGGCGCAGGCCGCGGACGGATTGTCGTGCGCTCCAGTTTCAAAGACCACCATGCAACAAAAAAAAAGAGTTGGCTGGGAGAGACCCCAACGACACGTGGTGATGTACCCCTTTAGCTCCCTGGGGGGGTCCAGTATAGTGTGCTCGAGAAACAGAGCATTGCAAGTTGTATTCCACTAAGTTTGGAAGCGCCCGTTGGGGTCTGACCCGTCCCAGGTGTCTTACCCGTTGGGGTATCACCCGCCCCGTTGGCGTCTCACCCTATCGCGCTGGGGGTGTGCCGAAATGGGCGAGAGCAGAAAAGGAAGAGGAGCAGAAGGAGGAGGAGGAGGAGGAGGAGGAGGAGGGGAAAGAGGGCAAGGTGAGGCGAGGTGGGGCGAGGCAAGGTTGGGCGCGCGCACGCGGCGCAGCGAAGTCAAAACGAGGACCCAACAACATAGGGGGGTGGGGGTCAATTTCAGGTGTTGGCCAAAGGGGCCGCCGCCAAGCGCCTGCAAGACAGCCAAACAGGCCCCCAAGAGGGTCCCAGGTTTGTTTAGCGTGTTGCTCCGCCGGTTCTGGCCCACCACGCTTTGGCGCCACACGCTGACCACATCCCCAGTTCCAAGCGTCAACGACCCAAGCTCTCCGCAGCGTCTTGGAGTACTATTTGGCAACATTGGCCTTCTTAGATGTCATCTTCGACAGTTGGGAGGCCATTTTCTCTTGGCCTCCTTGGAGGCATGTTGGGTAAGTTTGAGGGAGAAACCGATGGGAGATCTGATTTCTGGTTGGCCTGCGGAAGAAGCCATAGGCCACTGGGAATTTGTTTGAAGGGTTCAAGCAGTTAAAAAGGCGGTACGCCAACAACCCTTCTTGAAAGCAACAGGGTGCGGCTGATCTAGTGGCCGTCGGCCCAGCTCGTCACCGTGCCTGTGTTGTAGGTCATCGGCCTCTTGGATGCCTTGGGGATCTCTTGGGAGGCTTCTCGGTGGTCTCTTGGAAGCGGTTTTGGGGTCTGCATTGGGGCCTCTCGGGGTCTCTTGAGGGCCCCTTCGGACCTAATTTGGGACGCTTGAGGGCATCCTGAGGCTTTAGAGGCCTCTTGGGGGCCCGCTGACAGTCTCGGGGGTCATCTTGGGGCGGAGGGCTGGAAATATCAGTTCGAGTTCTCCCTTAATGGGGCCGTCTTGGAGGCCTCTTGGGCCATCCTAGAACCGTCTTGGGGCTTCTTGGGCCGTCTTGAAGCATGGGAGGCGCGACAAGGCGAGAACGCTAAGTAAGATTGTTCGAAACTTCTTGGGGTCCTCTCGGGGTTGCTCGTGAGGCACTCTTGGGGCGTTTGGGGGCCTTTTGGGCCATCTTGTGGCCATATTTGGCGCCTTGGGGCGATCTTGGGGCGATTCGGAGCCTCTTGGGCCATCTTGGAGGCCTCTCGGCCTGTTTTGCCCCCCCTGGCCTTTTTGGAACATTCACGCGACAATGTCCGAGACCACTGGGAATCTGGGGTCCGGGGCAGTTGCACCCAGTCACCAGGATTGAGGACGGAGGATCCAAGGGACTTGAGAGCATTCCACATCGTACTTCGCGGCACAGTGCCGTGTACATATGTATATGTGTATGGACGCGTGTGTATAATTGCGTGTGTTTCGCTATACCTATATTCATGTATATATATATACATATATGTATATAGGCGTGTTTACATATGTTTACACCTACACTTGTGTATACATGTGCTTATGCGTGTGCGTGCTCGTGCGAGAACGAGAGAGGAACGATATAACGAGACAGAGGAGAAGAGAGAGAGAGAGAGAGAGACAAAAGTAAAGTAGTAAAGAAAGACATGTTAAAACAAATGATGACACCCTTGCGGCAGAAGACCCGAACAGCTTACACGAGTACGATGGGGGGGCCACGATGAGGGGTCACGATTGGGGGGGGGGACATGATGGGAGGCCACGATGAGGGGATCGGGAGATGGATAGAGGTAGGGATAGGCTTAGGGATAGGGTGCCTGAAATTCAGCGATAGGGATACAGGAGTAGGGATCTGGATCGGAATGGAGATAGGGATATGGATACAGGATAGGAGCCAGGACGTAGGAGCTGGGTATACGGCACAGAGCGATAAGGGGGTGCAGGGATGGGGGCAGAGGGATGGGGATGGGGGGATGTGGATGGGGACGGCAGTGGGAGGCGGCGGGAGGCCTCGGGAGGCCTCGGGAGGCCGCTCCAGTTTGGGTCGGACAGCGCACCGATTCGTGTGTTGGGGAGCTCAGATTGAACCCAGACGCGCTGCTGCTTACGGGAACACGGGTGCATAGGCCGATTGGTGGAAGTGTAGGGAGATCGCACTGCAGTGCGCAAGCGGGCGCCGCGCGACGCTGCGGGACGCCCGCCCGCTGCGAGTCCCCGCCGCCCCGCGAGCGCCCCCCCCCCTTGCCTCTCGAACCTTCTGGGGCCGCCTGCGATCCGATTCGGTGCGATTTGATTCGCTGGCTGGGGCCGCGATTCAGATTCGATTCGATCAAGTTCGATCCACAGGCATCGGCCAGGGCCAGCCGGAGCAGAGCGCGACGATCCGATTTGATCCGATTCGGAAAGATTCGTTTGCGATCCGATCCGTTCTCGATCCGATCTGATTTCGCGATTCGATCCAGCTTTGTCCTGCCTTCGCACAGCACCCGCCATGAAGGAAACAGGGCCTGAGAGAAACGGGTCATGAGGATTTTGGGAATGCCAAGAAGCGGCTCAGGACGAAGAATTGGTTTTGGGGGGGAAGTTCCCGCGGTCCAGAACATGTTTCCTACAGGACCCGTTTTCTTGTATGCTAAAGGCCCAGTTTTCTTTCTTCCTCCTCATCCTCCTCCTCCTCCTCCTCATCATCATCATCATCCGCCTCACTCCTCTCGGCTAGAGTTGCAAATCCGTTTCGCGATCTCTGTGGTTTCGATCGGCTCGTGGTCCGAACGGCACGCGCCGACGATACAACACGCAGAGCATCTGACGACATTGATGTTGTTGCTGAGAACCTCTTCCTCTGGGGGGGAGGTGGCGTGCCTCCTCCTCCTCCTCCTCCTCCTCCTCCTCCTCCTCCTCCTCCTCCTCCCCCTCCTTCTCCCACCGAGCCTCCCGCCAGGTGGACCTCGTCACGTGCCCGGTCTGCGCCCTTCAGGTGCCAGCCGACGCCGTGGAGGCGCACGTGGACCTGTGCCTCGGGGGCGGTGGAGGCACCGGGCCTCCGCTGCCGCTGCGCCGCGGGGGGGGGCAGGTCGCGGCGCGGCTGGCGCGGGGATTCGGCGTCGGGTGTTGCCACAGGCAGGGGCCAGGGATCCCTGAGATTCAGAGGAGGCAGAAGTGCCGATGTTGCCACGCGTCCCTCGTCGCCACGGTCGGACTCGCTCCGAAAAATCCTGCTCAGAAGGCGCCCTGGGAGAGGTCCAGGGAGTAGCAGTGTCGGTATATATGTTTGTTTCCTGGCAAACGGAGTGGTGATCACGCCTCGGCGGCGAGCGAGGGGGGAAGTGGGAAGGAGAAGGCCTTTTTCAGAAGGCTCGGAAGTCCCCTGGCCTTCTGAGAAGATGTCCAAGCCATCCCCGAAGACACAGTCAACTTTTCAGAAGGCGCCAGGGCTTCCGAGCGCCAGGGTTTCCGAGAAGTCCCGCCGCCTTCTGAGAAGGCCTGCTCCTTCTCACTCCCCCCCCCCCCGCTCACTCGCCGCCGAACACCATGTGGTGAGGCAGTGCGGATTCGGGGTGGCCGCACGGTTTTTGGCCTTGGGTCGTTCTGCGAGGACGTCTCGGCTGGGGCCTCCGAGGTCCTGGAACCGTGCGGTGACGGACCGTGCGATGTGTTTTGTTTGGTCTCGAGGTCGCTACACGGTCTGTCCAGGGGGGGAGGGCAAGCGCACCCCCATCCCGTTCCCGGCCCCCTCTCCCCTACACAAAGGTTTGTTGCACATGTTCGGCTGTTCGCGCTTGTGTTACCACTCGAACTTCGTAAGAGCAGGAGGATAGTAGGGCGGACGTCCTGACCCGTCGTGCAAACCAGAGCATGAGATCTCCCAGATCCCACGCCCCCCCCCCGCTCGGCACGTCCCCCTGCCCCCCTGCCCCGCCCCTCGTCCGCGCACGAACCTTGAGCCATGCCGCGCGGGCCCCCTCCTCTCGGCCCCCTTCCTCGCGCACGAACCTTGAGCCATGCCGCGCGGGCCCCCTCTTCCCCTCCTCTCGGCCCCCTCCCTCGTGCACGAACCTTGAGCCATGCCGCGCTGACCCCCTCTTCTCGGCCCCCTTCCGCGCGCACGAACCTTGAGCCACGCCGCGCGAAACCCCCGACACCCACTAGCAAAACGCCCTTTAGTGAAAACTGCCAGGGACACTCCACGTGCGCATGACACCACGTTCCACGTGGACCCCAGCGGGACAGCTAATGGACGCCCAAAAAGCAAGCGAATGCATCCGGCGAAACGCGCGTCGATCGGCGAAACCGACGGGGGACTCCTCTCGGCCTCCGTCCGCGGCGCAGCCGAGAAGCGGGCCCCCCGGAGGTGCTCTCTCTCGCGTTCCCGGCCCTCCACAAGGGGGCCCCCCGCGGGCTCCCCACGGGGGGTCGCCCACCAGGGGGGCCCGGGAGCGGCGCGGGGCGAGGCCTGGGCCCCCGGGGGTCCAGGGCCCGCCTCCCTCAAGGCCCCGCCCTGGCGTGCCGCGCTGTCACGACAGCCACCCTCGGAAACGGGAGCAGAATCACACTCCAGATTTCGTAAGAGAGGGAGGGGGGTCTCATTTCGGGGGGGGGTCTCTTCCAGGCTATCTTGGAGGGCCTGGGGGGTCTGGGGACGATGTTTTGGAAGGTTCTCCCACGGGGGAGGTCTGAAATTGCTTGTCTTGGAGGGTCCAGACCCCCTCCCTTTTCTTACGAAATCTGGAGTACATTTCCGGTGGCGGGCGGTTTTTCAATCCCTGGACTTTTGGAGGGTCGGGGGCGACGTCGGGGTGGTGTGGTGTGTACGTGTGTCCACCCTTTTGTTCGGAGGTGGATACACCTCCTACCCTGGCACGTCGATCAAGGAACTCGCCGTTTTCGGCTCGCGAGAGGGCGTCGCGGCCGTCGTGTTTGCGGGTCCAGGGCCGTCGGTTTCGGTCCCAGGCCGTTCTCACGAAGGGGAGGTTTGCTAAAGGGAGGTTTGTCCCCTGCCGAGCTGCGTCTTTCGAGTTTGGGCTCTCCACCCTGGAATGCCTGTCGTTGGGGGGGTACCTCCATGAGGCATTCGGCCTCCGGCGGAGGTGCCCGCATTTTTGACCCACGTTCTTGTGATCACGCTTCGCTTGTACCACCTCGCCAATCGCCCGGAAGCTTTCCTTCTGCGCTTTGGCATGGCGCTTCCTGGCACATCTGCGGAGCTATCATGTTCGTGGAAGGCCGGTTCGGCTCCTGCTAAAAGGTTCTGCCAGAGAGAGGGAGGGAAACAGAGAGAGAGAGAGACAGAGAGAGAGCGAGCGGGGACATGTTTCTCATGGCACTGTTCGCCCGGACCACGGTGTGATATAGTGAGCGTCCGCCCGACGGCCCATACCGCATCCTTCCCTCTAGCAGCAGCCACCGCCCCGGGCGCAAACGCCTGCTCTCTCCGCACTCCCGCCCAGCGCCCGGGCGGGCCTGGTGTCGGTCTCCAGGGCGACGCCGCGAGGGCGCGCCACGGGAGGTGGCCCAGGACACCCCTCCCCTCCAGATCATCGGATCCGGGAGCTGTTCGGTTGCGAACGGTCGCGGCCGATTTCGAAGCGCTTCGGCCGCCGCCTCGGCCCGAAGAAGACCCGCAGGGAGATGGGGCCCAGGGCTCCGGTTGTGATTCTTCGCGATGCTGCAATGCTGTCGCCACGTCGGGTCTCAGGGCGCGTCGTGGCCTCTGCCACGGCCTGCTCCGTGCGGGATCCCCCCCGTCCCCAGCGGCCGTTGCGGCTCAAGGTGCTGCCTCGCGGGGCCCTCCTGGTGCACAGGCGGCCCCACCGCCTCCTCGTTCTCCTGCTCATCTTCCCCCTCCATCCACTCGTCGCGCTCACTCTGCACCTCCAATCCCCTCGTCTTGTTCATCCCCCCCTTTCTCCTCTCCTCGCCGCGCGATCCTGCTCCCCCTCATCTCGATCTTCTCGCTTTTCCTCCCTCCTCCCTCCTCATCGGTATCCCCTTGTTCCTCCTCGTCCTCGTCATCTGATCCGGCCCCCGCCTCCTCATCCTCCTCATCAGCATCATTCCTACGCAATTGTCCCTCTTCTCTGGCTTCAGCTCCTCTTCCCCAGTTCATGCTCGCTCTTCTCCGCCTTCACTGTCGCACCCCCCCTCACCCGAACCCTCTCTCTCTCCCCATCGCCCCTCCCTCCCCCCCTCGTCGTCCCCACGTTCGCTATACGTCGCCCGTCTCCGTTGCCATCTTGGCCCCAGCCTTGACGAGGGCACCCTCGGCAGGGGTCCCGCGGCGGCGGGCGGGCGGACGGACGGCAGTCACACGCCAGCCGCCCCGCCGCGCGGCGCGAGGCCGGGAGCCGAGGCGCAGCCTCGGAGCGGCAGCGGCGGGCGGGCACGCCGCGCGACGCAAGGGGCCGAGGGCAGACGTCGGCCGGCGGGCGGTGCCCACACGCAGTGGGCTTTGGGGGAGCCGCCCCCGAGCGCGCGGCGCGAGGCGCGGGGAGCTGGGGCGCAGCCGCGGAACGGCAGCGGCGGTTCAGCACTCACCACCCACCAAACCACCCCAACCCAACCCGAAGGCCCAAATTTATCCTCGATTTCCAGTGGGGGGGTCAGGGAGCATTGAAAAAACACATGGAACCCGTACCCCCCCCCCCAACCCGAAATTCGATTCAAATTCGAGTCTTCGGGTTGGGTTGGGGTGGTCTGGTAGGTAGTCAAGCACGCCGCGCGAAGCACGGGGCCAAGGGCGGGGCCAGCGCCGCGCCCTGCCTCGCCACCGGGCTGATGGAGCTCGCCGTCGAGCTGCAGCAGCATCGGTGGCCGCAGAGCTGCTGGTCACAGACTCGTGCACAGGGTTCCTGTCACGGCCTGGGGCAAGGATGGCTCGGAAGACCAGCCTCAATCCTTGACTCGCTTCGCTCATTCCGCCAGCCCATACTTGCACCACTCGTGCTACATGTTGGTGTGCTCGCGGCGAGCGAGACGAAGGAGGAGGAGGAGGAGGAGGAGGAGGAGGAGGTCCGTTGCCATTTTGGCTCAAGTGCGAAACAGTGGCCCTGCGGCTCCGTACTTGTCCGCAGCCACGGGGGCCCAAGGCGGGCTACCCACAAGTCACGCGGACTTTCCCCTCCCGCTTCTGCTCCCCACAGCCAGGGCCCGCTTCGGCACCGCCTCGCCGCCATGGCCTGGCAGACGAAGGGGGCCGCGAAGAGCAAGAAGGGGAAGGGCAAGGACATGGGTGGAGGTCAGTCGCCGCCATCAACGGCTGCCTCCCCTCCGAAGTCAGAGCAGAGTCAGAATCAGCCATGGAAATGCAGGTGCTGGTTGGCCACCAACCATCTGAGGCTCACCGAAGTTGACCCACCATGGCAGCAGCATGGACCTCAGCTAGGCCAACAGATCTTCCAGTGCCAGAGCCTCCTCAACGCTTTGTCAAAAAAGGAGGCCGAGGGAGCAGGCGGCGTATCACCCGCGAGGCAGAAGCTGGAGGAGGCCCCAGATGTACTCCGCCAGGAACGCGACAGCTGCAAGAGACCTCAGCAGCTCTGGAAAGCAGCTAACCTGAAGTTGTTGAAGGCGCAGTCGGCTCAGGTCAAGCACGAGAAGTCGGTCACCATGCGCAGGGACAAAATCGAGTACCTGCTCCAGCAGCTCAGCGAGCAGGCGGACTTCGTCTGCTTGGGGAAGGAGGCCACCAAGGAGTGCCACGCTTAGATTTCGGAGCACGTCGCGGAGATGACGCTGCGGACGCCCGCGGAGGAGCCTGCAGTAGCCACTCAGGCCCCAGTGGGCCCGTCGGGCACCGAGAGCAGCCTGCTAGCAGAGCTCAGGAGCCTCGCTATTAAGACCTCCCCGTCGGAGGCCAAGATGCTCAAGTCCCCGATCGAGTCCCTGACCACAACGATCCAGCAGGCGCAACAGCAAGTGGCAGCATCAGCAGCGGGCGCGGCACCAACAGCGGAACCACAGGCAGAAGCTGCACAGGTCGGTGCCCATGCCAGAGGTTCGAGCAGCCGACCCAGCAGTAGACCAGCAGCAGCCCCAGCGGCCAGCGGCAACGGCCAGGGTCCAACAGCCCAGGCCACAGCCGAGGCGAGTCGCTCGCGGGGCACCAGTGATGGCAAGGGCGGCGCGAAGGG
>CAUYUJ010020170.1:1444324-1449580 GCA_963575745.1 Prorocentrum cordatum
CTACTACTATCATGGCAACCATTTCTATTACTACGACTACAAGTGCTATTATCATCAAAACCAGTACCTTAAATACTACTACTAATACTGTTATCACGACTACGACTACTCCTGCTACTACGACTTCCATGACAATTCGTGCGACGACTACGGCTACTACGACTACGACGACTACGACTACTACCATTACTATTTTTATTGTTATTATTAATAGTACTACTTCTACTACTACTACAACTACTACTACTACTACTACTACGGCTACCACTACGACTACTACTGCGGCGACTACAACGACTACCACGGCTATTATGACTACTGCGACTGCTCACTGCGATTGCTACTGCTACTACGACTACGACTACGACTACGACTACTCCCAGTCCTTTTGTTACCACCACTAGTATCAGTACCACTAGTACCACTGCTAGTACTACTACGAGTACGACTACTGCAACTACGGGTACTACGGCTACGACGATTACTCATTCGGCTCAAGCTATTTATTTTACCGCTCGACTAATACGAATGTGACTTGTGGTCGTATTTCCATCCTAACAAACACCTAGTACCACTACAACTATTGGCATTACTAGCATCCAAAATAACCACTACTACTATTACGCTTACTGCTGCTACGACTACTCCTCCTTCTACTACTACTACTACTACTACTACTACTACTACTACTACTACTACAACTACTAGTACTACTACTACTACTACTACTACTACTACTACTACAACTACTACTATTACTACTACTACTACGATTACGACTACGACTACTATCCTATGAATACGCTTGTCATTTCTACTACTGGTACTATTACTATAACTCTTACTACTACTACTACTACTACTACTACTACGACGACTACGATTATTATTATTGCTTTGATGTTGTTATTACTATTATTTCGATGACGTCTACACTTACGACTGCAACTATTACTACAATTGCTACTCTTACTACCACTTCTACTACTACTGCTATTACTACTACTACTACTACTACTACTACTACCGTGGATGTAAAAAATTAACGCGAAACCCATCCGTAACATTGAATTCCGCCATTCAAAGATATGGAACGCAAGCTAGGCATGAACGGCCCCAGGTTGAAAAAAGTGTTTCCGTGTTTCGCGTTTATTGTTTACATTTTCGCGGAAGCTGGCCGATCTTACCTAACTGGAAACTCGCGGCCTTTGATGGCGAAAATCCAATGTTATTAATAATTTGTCGCGTTTTTTGTGTTTACATCCACGGCCCTTCAGCAACGCTAACTTAGTATCCCTTATGCGCTACTTACGTGATATTGAATAACCGAATAGTAGCCCGCGTGGCCCCCGAACGCCGATGTCTTGCAATCCACGCGGTGCAATCTAGGCGGTGCAACGCATGCTATGCAACCTAGGTGGCGCGAGCCACGCGGTGCAGTTCATGCAATGCACAGCAACGCCAAGCAACGCTAAGCAATGCAAAGCATCGCAAACCAAAACACAAAATTGCCTAGAGCTGGCTCCGGGCATTCAAAATGTGGCCCGGGTGTTGTGTTCTGGGAGCACGAAGAGCACAAAGTGGCCTACGGTTGGCTCCGGGCACTCACGATGTGGCCTGGGAATGGTGTTCTGGCAAGATGCATCGTGATTCCGGGCAAGAGTTTCACACTTTCCAACGTTATGATTCTTTGTGTCCTAGCCTGGCTAGGACGAAACGAACATGAAAGCCGCGAAGTGCGATAGGGTTGGAACTTTCCAACGTTATGAATGCCTTTTTGGAGCTCTGGTGCAGGACTTCCTCACAAAAACGACGCCGTTCGTAAACGTTGAAGCTTCTTGAATAAAGAATATTTGAACATTCTTATTTAAGCGTTTCCAACGTTACGAACGGCGTCGTTTTTGTAAGGAAGTCCTGCACCAGAGCTCCAAAAAGGCATTCATAACGTTGGGAAGTTGCAACCCTATCGCACCTCGTGGCTTTCATGTTCGTTTCGTCCTAGCCAGGCTAGGGCACAAAAAATCATAACGTTGGAAAGTGTGAAACTCTTGCCCGGAATCACTATGCATCTTGCCAGAACACCACTCCCAGGCCACATCGTGAGTGCCCAGAGCCAACTGTAGGCCACTTTGTGCTCTTCGCGTTCCCAAAACACCACTCCCAGGCCACATCTTGGATGCCCGGAGCCAACTCTAGGCCATTTTGTGATTTGCTTTGCGTTGCTTTGCATTGCTGAGACCCCTGAGACCTGCGACACCTGTCGGTCCTGTGGGACCTGCGAGACCTGCGAAACTGGTGGGAACGGGGCCTCGGGAACCTACGAACCCGAGGCCGCAACAAGTACCTGTGGGAACCTGGGGGACCCCTGTGGCCTGTGGGACCCCTGGGACCTGCCAAAAAACCTGTGGGGCCCGCAACACATGTGGGGACCTGCGGAACAGTGAGGGACTTGTCCCCTCCCCCCCTGAAAAACTGCGACACCCGTAGGGGACCTGGGGGTCGTCTGTGGTTCCGTTGGAACCTGTGGGACGCCTGAGAGCCAGCCGAAGCAACGCGTGAGTGCGGCAAGCATTGAGGTGGCATCCCTGAAGCGAGTGTGTCGGGAAAGTGCCGAGTCTTAGCGTAGTATTTGGGGCCCGTAAACAGCGTAGTCTTGGGGCCCGTAAACAAAATGGCAGCCGTGGATGTAACAAATTAACGCGAAACCCATCCGTAACATTGAATTCCGCCATTCAAAGATATGGAACGCAAGCTAGGCATGAACGGCCCCAAGTTGAAAAAAGAGTTTCCGTGTTTCGCGTTTATTGTTTACATTTTCGCGGGCAGCTGCCGATCTTGCCATACCTGGAACTCGCGGCCTTTGAATGGCGAAATGCAATGTTATGATTAATTTTCGCGTTTATTGTTTACATCCACGGCCTTCCGGCAAAACTAACTTAGCATCCCTTATGCGCTACTTACGTGATATTGAATAAACGAATACCGTTGGAGTAGCCAGAGTGGCCCCCCGAACGTGCGCCAAGCATTGCAAACCCACGCCGGTGCAATTAGGCGGTGGCAACGTATGCAGAAGCAAACTAGGTAGGGCAAAGCCAACGCGGGTGCAGTTCGTGCAACGCACAGCGACGCCAAGCAACGCTAAGCAATGCAAAGCAGCGCAAACCAAAACACAAAATGGCCTAGAGCTGGCTCCGGGCAACCAAAATGTGGCCTGGGAGTTGTGTTCTGGGAACACGAAGAGTACAAAGTGGCCTACAGTTGGCTCCGGGCACTCACGATGTGGCCTGGGAATGGTGTTCTGGCAAGATGCATCGTGATTCCGGGCAAGAGTTTCACACTTTCCAACGTTATGATTTTGTTGTGCCCTAGCCTGGCTAGGACGAAACGAACATGAAAGCCACGAAGTGCGATAGGGTTGCAACTTTCCAACGTTATGAATGCTTTTTTGCAGCTCTGGTGCAGGACTTCCTCACAGAAAAAAAACGACGCAAAAAAACGACGCGTTTCGTAACGTTGCAAGCTTTCTTGATAAAGATATTTTGAATATTCTTATTAAGCGTTTCCAACCGTTACGAACGGCGTCGTTTTGTAAGGAAGTCCTGCACCAGAGCTCCAAAAAGGCATTCATAACGTTGGGAAGTTGCAACCCTATCGCACCTCGTGGCTTTCATGTTCGTTTCGTCCTAGCCAGGCTAGGACACAAAAAATCATAACGTTGAAAAGTGTGAAACTCTTGCCCGGAATCACGATGCATCTTGCCAGAACACCATTCCCAGGCCACATCGTGAGTGCCCGGAACCAACTGTAGGCCACTTTGTGCTCTTCGTGCTCCCAGAACACCACTCCCAGGCCACATCTTGGGTGCCCGGAGCCAACTCTAAGCCAGGTTGTGCTTTGCTTCGCGTTGCTTTGCATTGTTGAGACCTCTGAGACCTGCGACACCTGTCGGTCCTGTGGGACCTGCGAGACTTGCGAAACTTGTGGGACCTGTGAGACCTACGACACGCGAGGAGCTTGCAACACCTGTGGGACCTGGGGGACCCCTGCAGAGGACCTGTGGGACGTGGGACCTGCAAGACCTGTGGGAATGGTGGGACCCGCAGCACATGTGGGACCTGCGGGACCAGTGGGACTTGTCGGACCTGCGACACTCGTGGGACTTGGGGGTCGTCTGTAGTCCGTGGAACCCTGTGGGACGCCTGGGAGCCAGCCGAAGCAACGCGTGAATGCGACAGGCATTTGAGGCTAGCAGAAGCGAAGCATGTCGGAAAATGTGCGAGCTGAGCGTAGTCTTAAAACCCGTGACAGCGTAGTCTTGGGGCCCGTAACAGAATGGCAGCCGCGGATGTAAAAATTAACGCGAAACCCATCCGTAACATTGAATTCCGCCATTCAAAGATATGGAACGCAAGCTAGGCATGAACGGCCCCAGGTTGAAAAAAATGTTTCCGTGTTTCGCGTTTATTGTTTGCATTTTCGCGGGCCGCTGGCGATCTTGCCCTACCTGGAACTCGCGGCCTTTGAATGGCGAAATCCAATGTTATGAATAAGTTTCGCGTTAATTTTTTACATCCACGGCCTTCCAGCAAAGCTAACTTAGTATCTCGTATGCGCTACTTACGTGATATTGAATAAACGAATAGTAGCCAGCGTGACCCCTGAACGCCGATGTCTTGCCATCCACGCGGCGCAATCTAGGCGGCGCAACGCATGCTATGCAACCTAGGTGGTGCGAGCCACGCGGAGCAGTTCATGCAATGCACAGCAACGCCAAGCAACGCTAAGCAGTGCAAAGCAAGGCAACGCAAAACACAACATGGGCTAGAGTTGGCTCTGGGCACCCAAGATGTAGCCTGGGAGTTGTGTTCTGGGAACACGAAGAGCACAAAGTGGCGTACAGTTGGCTCCGGGCGCTCACGATGTGGCCTGGGAGTGGTGTTCTGGCAAGATGCATCGTGATTCCGGACAAGAGTTTCGCACTTTCCAACGTTATGATTTGTTGTGTCCTAGCCTGGCTAGGACGAAACGAACATGAAAGCCACGAAGTGCGATAGGGTTGCAACTTTCCAACGTTATGAATGCCTTTTTGGAGCTCTGGAGCAGGACTTCCTCACAAAAACGACGCCGTTCGTAACGTTGAAGCTTCTTGAATAAAGAATATTTGAATATTCTTATTTAAGCGTTTCCAACGTTACGAACGGCGTCGTTTTTGTAAGGAAGTCCTGCACCAGTGCTCCAAAAAGGCATTCATAACGT
>CAUYUJ010020170.1:1449680-1452180 GCA_963575745.1 Prorocentrum cordatum
TCCTAGCCTGGCTAGGACGCAACAAATCATAACGTTGGAAAGTGTGAAACTTTTGCCCGGAATCACGATGCATCTTGCCAGAACACCACTCCCAGGCCACATCGTGAGTGCCCGGAGCCAACAGTAGGCCACTTTGTGCTCTTCGCGTTCCCAGAACCAATCCCATGCACATCTTGGATGCCCGAGCCAACTCTAGGCCATTTTTGTGATTTGCTTTTGCCTTTTGCGTTGCTTTGCGTTGCTGATACCCCTGAGACCTGCGCACCTGTCGGTCCCTGTGGGACCTGCGAGACTTGGCGAAACTGGTGGACCTGTGGGACCTACGACACCCGAGGAGCTTGCAACACCTGTGGGACCTGGGGGACCCCTGTGGCCTGTGGGACCCGTGGGACCTGCAAACCTGTGGGACCCGCAACACATGTGGGACCTGCGGAACCAGTGGGGCTTGTCGGACCTGCGACACCCGTGGGACCTGGGGGTCGTCTGTGGTCCGTGAAACCCTGTGGGACGCCTGAGAGCCAGCCGAAGCAACGCGTGAATGCGGCAGGCATTTGAGGGTGGCAGAAGCGAAGTGTGTCGGGAAATGTGCGAGCTTAGCGTAGTCTTGGGGCCCGTAACAGCGTAGTCTTGGGGCCCGTAACAAAATGGCAGCCGTGGATGTAAAAAATTAACGCGAAACCCATCCGTAACATTGAATTCCGCCATTCAAAGATATGGAACGCAAGCTAGGCATGAACGGCCCCAGGTTGAAAAAAGTGTTTCCGTGTTTCGCGTTTATTGTTTACATTTTCGCGGGCAGCTGCCGATCTTACCCTACCTGGAACTCGCGGCCTTTGAATGGCGAAATCCAATGTTATGAATAATTTTCGCGTTTATTGTTTACATCCACGGTACTACTGCTACTACTACGACTATTGCTGCGACTGCTACTACTACAACTACGACTACCTCTACGAGTGTTGCAACTAGTACTACTATTACGACTACGACTACTAATACCATTACTACTATTACTACGACTACTACTACTACTACTACGACTAGTTTACTACTATTGTTAATCATATATGTGCTACTACCATTGCTACTTCTATCACTAGGACTACTATTACTAGTAGTAGTACTAGTACTAGTACTAGTACTAGTACTAGAACTAGTACTAGTACTACTACTACTACTACTACTACTACTACTACTACTACTACTACGATTACGACTACTACGAATACGATCATTACCACTCCCATTATTAGTACTACTACTACGACTACCTACTACCACTACTACTTCTACTACTTCTACTAAGTGCTACTACCACTCCTCTACTACTACTACTAGTATTACTAAGTACGACTGCTACTACTACTATTTCTACTAAGTACTACTACCACTACGACTTCTACTACTACTTCTACTTCTACGACTACTACCACTCCCATTATAAGTACTATTACAACTACTTCTACCACTACTACTCCTACTACTACTCACTACTACCACCCCGACTACTACAATTTCAACTAGTAGTAGTAGTACGACTACTACTACTAATAATACTCATACTAGTACTAATACTACCTACTACTCCTACTGCTACTACGACGACTATTACTACTACTACTACTACTACTACTACTACTACTACTACTATTACTATTACTACTACTACTACTACTACTACTACTACTACTACTACTACTACTACTACTGCTATTACTAAGAGTATCACTACTCGTACTACGACTACGACTTCTGGTAATACTACCACTACTACTATTACAACCTCTACTACTGCTGCTACCACTACGATTGTTCGTCCTACGGCTACTACTTTTACTACACGACATTACGAGTGTACGTTTACTACAACTACTACTACCACTAAGACCACGACTACTATACAAACAACAACAACAACAACTACTACTACTACTACTACTACTACTACTACTACGGCTACGACTACTACTACTACTACTACTACTACTACTACTACTACTACTATTACGCCTACTACTACTACTACTACTACTACTACTACTACTACTACTACTACTATTACTACGAGTACTACTGCAATTACTAATGATTTCGATTACTACTACTACTACTACTACTACTACTACCACTACTACTTCTACTACTACTACCACTGCTACTACTACTACTACTACTACTACTACTACTACCACTACCACTACTACTACTACTACTACTTCTACTACTACTACTATTACCTACCACTACTACTACTACTACTACTACTACTACTACTACTACTACTACTACTACTACTACTACTACTACTACTACTACTACTACTATACTACTACTACTACTACTACTACTACTACTACTACTACTACTACTACTACTACTACTACTACTACTACTACTACTACTACTACTACTACTACTACTACTACTACTACTACTACTACTAAACTACTACTACTACTACTACTACTACTACTACTACTACTACTACTACTACTACTAC
>CAUYUJ010020170.1:1462180-1489983 GCA_963575745.1 Prorocentrum cordatum
GCGCTTTGTGGGCCCCGGAAACGGCAGGGCCTTTTTTTCACCGTTTCTAAAAAAATGTCCCTTGAAAAATGGAAACGGCAAAAAAACGGCGACCAGAAACGGCAAAAAAAACGGCTCCAGGATGGGAACCAGAGCCGGAACCGGTCAAAAAACGGCGACGCAACCGGTAAAAGAACGGCGTCGGAACCGGCAAAAAAACTGCAAAACGGAACCGGTGAGAAAACGGCCTTGTCGTTTCCAGGGCCCACTAAGGGCCAGCGATCGTTTTGACCAGCGCGGGCGGCGATCGGCAGCGTGCGAGGGGTGCGATCGGATCACGCAGACAGGTGGCATGATCGGCCCAGCGCTGGCCAGACATTCCAAGGCCCCAACGGCGAGATGCGGCCCCTGGAGTACGCCGGGGTGCCGATGCTCGCGGTCGGGAAGAAGTGAGGCTCTGCCTCGCTGGCGCTCCAGCCCGTGTCTCGCCTCCGGAGGCGCGAGCCCCTCGGCGAGGCCCCATGCCCGAGGCCGGGCAACGCCAGGCGCGTCTCTCTCTCTCTCTCTTTCTCTCTCTCTTCGGCTAAACGTGAAAGTGACCCTTCGCCGGAGTGACCTGTGATGCGGGCTCACCGGGGTCACCCCGATCGCTGGCACGATTCGACAATGGCTGCTTGCGCGCTTGGATTTGGCCACCGTGCGCCCACTTGATTTGGCCGCGCGCTAAAGGTCACCCTTGCATAGGGTCACTCTTGCTTGTGGCCGATCTCTCTGCGGCGGCGGCAGGCGTCTCTCAGTACCAGTCTGGGCTAGGATGGGGCCGCTCGAGAAAAAGGATGCCGGCGTCCTCTATCGGGAGGAGGAGGTTGGCCACGGCAATCCCGCTGGGTGATGCAGGCTCTGCCGGCTTCTTCGGGGTGCACGTGCGCAGGGTGCCCCGCGAAGGTGCAAAATCCGTGCACCGCCATCACCCCTGGCCTTCCCCACGGGGTGCGGGTCTTTCGGGGAGGGGGGGGGGGCGCCTCTTGCAGTGAAGAGGGAGGTCTGTGGGGACTTGTGAGGCGGGGGCTCAGGGCGGGAGGGTGTACTGCAGCAGCGCTGTGCATCTTGGCATACTGTATTTGCTCTCTGGTCACCCTCCTGCTCGCGCCCTCATCCCGGCACCTACCAGCCTCGGCCAGCACAGGTCCTTGCATTGCGACCGCCAGATGTTTTTGTTTGAGGGGTCGAGCCCCTCCGGTAGACAGTAGAGTGGAGGATGGAGACAGGTCTGGATAGGCAGTAGACAACCAAGAGTATTTTGCTTCAAGCGAGCCCCACCGAAGAGCGCGTGGCGGGATGCCCAGGGAGCTCCGGCACACTTTGGGCCTGGCGGCCGCGGTGTGCAGCTTGTGCGAGGTGGGTCGGGAGATCTGCAGCTTCTTAAATCTAACAACCCCAATCTGCGGGTGGGGAACAATTGTCGGGGGCGGAAAAGAGGGGGGTGATGACTAGGGGGGGGTGGATATCATGGCGTGGGCCATGATATTTCCCCAGATTTCATGGTGCCTCTTCTTATTTCATTACGTCCCTGGCCCCCCCGCTGGGCCGCGCACATGCCGCCGGTCATGATTTGCACCCCCCTCTCTTGGACACCCCCCTCTTTGCCGCTCCCGAAATCGGCATCACTCAGAGAAGAAGACAGCACTCTAGGTACACGAGACCAACGAGACGGTGTTTGGATGTTTTTGGGAGCTTCGTCGAGGTCCTCCTTGTGGAGCCTCGTTGTGTCGAGTGAGTCCGTCGGGTGTTGTCGCTGGGGCCTCCTTGCTTCCAAGTTGGTCGGGGCGGGTTCCTGCGGGAGGGGATCGGCGGGGAGCCGACTCACAATGTCCACGTTAACAAGTACAGGGAGTTCAAACAAACTAGGACGGCATGCCCAGCCTCAGCCTCGTGGACCTACGTTAAAATCATGGTTGTTTTAAATTCCTGTTTTTGTTCCATGCCACGGGATCGTCGCGTGCGTCCTACTCAAAAACCGAATTTAAAAAATGACGATGTGTGTAACATCGTCGTGCTGTTGGTTGTGCTGGTGGTTGCGCTGGTGGTTGTGCGGGTGGCTGTGCTGGTAGTTGCGATGGTGGTTGTGTTGGTGGTTGTGCGGGTGGTTGTGCTGGTGGTTGTGCTGGTGGTGGCTGTGCGGGTGACTGTGATGGTGGTTGCGCTGGTGGTTGCGCTGGTGGTTGTGCTGGCGGTTGCGTCGGTGGTTGTGCTGGTGGTTGTGCGGGTGGTTGTGCGGGTGGTTGCGGCGGTGGTTGCGTTGGTCGTTGTGCTGGCGGTTGTGCGGTTGTGCGGGTGGTCGCGGTGGTGGTTGTGCCGTTGTCGGTGTTGGCGGTAGTGTTGGTGATTCTGCTAGTGGTTATGCGGGTGGTCGTGCTGATTGTGCTGGTAGTTGTGCGAGTGGTTGTGCTGGTGGTTGCGATGGTGGTTGTGCTGGTGGTTGCGCTGTGGTCGTCCTCCTCCTCCATTTCCTCCTCGTCCTTCTCCTTTCCTTCTCCTCCTCCTCCTCCTCATCTCCTCCTCCTCCACCTCCATTCTTTTTTCCTTCTAAATAACTTTTCCTTGTCGCACCCCGAGGCCAGTGTTTAGGGCGGGCCGGGCGTTTCGCCTGAGACTTCCCCACCATTTACGACCCTGAAGCTTCAAAATTGGCAACAGCTTCACAGATGGAGGGCGGGTCGTTTTCAACATGCGGCTCTCGCCTCAGCGCCGCGCACGCTCGTTTAAAAAACTGCCGGAGCGTAGCGGATTCAGGGCGGGTGGTTTTCAACATGTGGCTCTCGCTTTAGCGCCGCGCACATTCTTTTGAACAAACTGCAAGAGATTCACGGATTGAGGGGAAACAGTTTTCAAAATGTGGTTCTCGCTTTGGCGCCGCGCACATTCGTTTCGAATACTTGCAAGACTTTCACGGATTGAGGGCGGCTCCTTTTCAAAATGTGGTTCCCGCATTGGCGCCGCGCACATTCGTCTTAGCAATTTGCAAAAGTTCCACGGATTCCCATGATCCAAATACCAGAAGGGGTGTTTTGGAAGGACTCATGATTTCGAGGGTTCAACAGTTACGTTTGTTCGCAGTGCTGAAGTCCCGAGAATGGCGTTCTGGCACGGTTCAGGATCGTCATAACGCCACAGTCAAGTTGATCCGTGGCGTGGGAATCCCGAAAACAATGTTGTGACATGCTTCAGGGATTTCAAACGGTTGTCTTCCAACTAGGCAGTTCCCTCAATGGAAATGAACCGTTGTAGGGGCCTATGAAGAGGGAGCTTGGAGGGAGGGTCTGTTCTCCGACATCGTTGATGGCTCCTGGGATTACACTGGTCTTCCTCTTCCCCCTCCCCCTCCCCCTCCTCCTCCTCCTCCTCCTCCTCCTCCTCCTCCTCCTCCTCCTCCTCCTCCTCCTCCTCCTCCTCCTCCCCCTCCTGCTCCTCCTCCTCCTCCTCCTCCTCCTCCTCCTCCTCCTCCTCCTCCTCCTCCTCCTGGCGGCGGCCGCGCGTTCGCCCGCGCCGCCCGGAGCACAATTGTCGAGAGCCGCTCGACACCCCCGCCGACATTCTCAGAGGGCGCGGCCCCCCCCGAGGGTGGCCGGCTGTCCGAAACAGCTGCAACTCCAACTCCCAAGGGGGGGATGGGCCGGCCGCCCGCATCATGCCTCCCCTTCGCTCCTCCTGCCTGCCCCCCCCCCTTTCCCTCCCAGCCTGCTCCCAGGGCCCGCCGCCCACCCTCTCCCCTGCCCGCGGTGCCCTCCCGCCCGCCCCCTTGCGGCGAGGCCAGCAGCCCACGGCAGCGCCGCGCGGTGCCGCCGAGCCAGCGGCCGCGGCGCGCGATGCCGCGGCCGCCGCTGCCGCGGACCCCCGCCGCCGCAGTCCTCCGCCGTCGTTCTCCGCCGCCGCGCCGCGCCTGCAGCCGCCGCCGCCGCCAGGCACGCGCGGACGCGGAGTCGCAGCCGCGGCCGCCACCGTCCTCGCCTTCCGTCGGCGGAAGCGGCCGCGGCCGCCACCGTCGCCGTCCTCGCCCTCGACACTCAGGAGTCACGCTCTCGCTGTGACCTCACGACTCATTTGGGAGTCGCGCTATCGCTCGAGATTTCATGCCGATTCATGCAAGACGCGTGCTTCAGCAACCAGCCTGCCCGTTGTCCCTTCCTTCCATCCGTCCTCTCTTCCTCTGCTTTAGGGGCTGCACGAAATACACGATGCAGGTAAGAAAGACATACCCTGTGGCCCACTGCCGCGTCGTCGGAGCCAAGGGCGGCCGCGGGGCCGTCGGGGAACGAGCGTGACCCGCCCGAGGGCTCAACGCCCTCGAGGACACCGTGGGGCCCTCACTCAAGCAGTGGCGACGCGTCCTGGATTGCCTGTAGGCCGCCACAGAATGTTATAATGAGCCTTTCGCTGCTTTCTCGAGATATTATCAAGAGCCTTTCTGGCTGAGACAGTCTTGTTGTACCACATCGGTGGTACGTACTAAGAATAATGTGTTGTCATTCGAACATTCGTTCGTTCCAGGAGCAGTGCGTTGTAGGCCCGAAGGAATGATGCGCCAGTTGGTCCCTGTTCAACTCAGCGGCGTCATTCAACGCGGCGAGCTAGGACAAGGTCAGCTATCCTCATTCCCTCCGCTTCCTCCTCCCCTGAGATTCCTGTCGTCTCATCTTTTTCGAGCCAGGCGTTTTCTCCCAGGTTCCGGGCCCGCGTCCCTCACATATCGATCAGGCTCGATACATGGCGCAGAAGATGTATCCTGGGGCTTCAATCCTTATTATGTATCATTTCCATGTTTCCGAGACGTCGGATCTCAGGGTCATGCTCCCCCATCCTCTCTCTCTCTCTCTCTCTATCGCTCCTTCCCTTCTCACTTCCTGTGTAGGATGTCGGTTGGGCAAATTCCCCCTTCCCTTCCACTCCCCCTCAGAGGGCCCATGCTCGTACTTGCCAGGGGGTGCTAATGAAGACTGGTGCCGGAGACCACTTCTTGAAGTGCCGCCCCCCCCTCTTAGTACCTCCTGAAGGCGCCCGCCGGCAGGGAAAAAGCGCGCCACAAACCCATGCCGACACTGCTTTCCCAGCCGTTCCCGCACACGTGTTCCCCGTATGCGCCGCACACAGGGGCTGCGGCGTACTTCCACGAGCCCTGCGACTGCGACCGGTATTCGTCAGCCCTCCGGGGAGGATCATATACCGATACCGCTGCTTGTCCTGAAGATCCTTCGTCGCCACGGCTCGATTATCCTCGAGATGCTGGTCAAAACGCACCCCAGGAAAGATCCGCTGAACAGCGGTAGTTATATCTTGTTGGCCCCCCAAAGCTCAGGAGGGGAAAAAAACACACAGACACAATTAATCGTCGATTCCCCCGAAAATATGGGAAACTATGCGGAGTGGGGGGGAAGACAAAAACCCAGAAAATATGGGGAATCCTTTCATTTGTGTGTATCTATTTGTGTGTCCCAGGGCCCCTTCAAAAGCCCAGTGGCCATCGCGGGCCCAGTGACGCAGACAGGCCCCGCGTTACAAAGCGGTGCGTGGTGCACAAAAGGGCCTCGTTTTGGCCGCTCACCCCGTGCGGTGCCGAGGCCCTGCGGTGCACGAGGGGCCTTGTGGTGCCTCCTCCTCCTCCTCCTCCTCCTCCTCCTCCTCCTCCTCCTCCTCCTCCTCCTCCTCCTCCTCCCTCCTCCTCCTCCGCCTCCTCCTCCCTCCTGCTGCTCCTCCTCCTCCTCCTCCTCCTCCTCCCTCCTGCTGCTCCTCCTCCCCCCGTGAGAACACCCCATTGCAGGGCTCCGGAGGGCCCCCAACGGTTCGGACATTTCCCAGGACCTCGAGAGGCCTCTCGTGGACCTCGCACGCTCCTCCGTGGCCGCTCTGGCTCCAGACGTTGCCATTCTGGCTCGGGCCCCGATTGTTTGGCGTGAGCGTGCCCGTGGCGCAGTGTCACACCAGCCGTACCTGCGGGTGAGATACCCACGCGCTGGTTACATTCCTGCTGACATGTCGCTGCACTCGGGTAGCAGTTATCGTCGAACGAAGTCGAGACGCCGCAAACGGATGAACACCTGCATCTTGTGCGGGGTCGTAAAATGTCGTTGCGAGAAGAAGAGCTGGCACCAACATATGCGATGTATGGCTCGCCGCGCCCTCACAGCGCCCTCGCGCCGTGCCCTCGCCGCCGCGCCCCGCGTCGTCTCGAAGTCGGGGGTGGAGCGGGCGCTCCAGGGCACGCACATGGGGTCCGAGCAGAGGGTGTCGGAGGATCGACTACGCGTCGCCGATGCATCGCCGATCCGTCGTCTATGCGTCGCCGATGCATCGCCGATGCGTCGTCGATGCGTCGTCGATGCGTCGTCGATGCATCGGCGACGCTTGCGATGCATCGGCAACGTCGGCGTGGAGAAAGTCGGGCTCCACATCGAGCCGCGTCGCCGATGCATCGGCGAGGTGGGGCGACCCTCCGACCACATCTCTGCTCGGACCCCAGCCAGGAAGCCTCTGGGCGCGCCGCGCACTCCTGCAGCGCGGGCGCGGCGGGGGAAACGGGCCCTCGAGCCAATCGCCCTCGGGCGCTCCCCAGGGCCGACCGACTGCTCGGCCCGAGCTTGCCGCGCCTCGACGCCCGGAGCGAGAGGGACGCGTCCAGCCGTTTCGGAGGTGGATAGACCTCCTACCCTGACACGTCGATTACGGAATTGGCCGTTTTCGGTTCGTGAGAGGGCGCCGCGGCCGTCATTTTTGCGGGCCCAGGTCCGTCGGTTTCGGTCCCAGGCCCAGGCCGTTTTCACTAAGGGGAGGTTTACTAAAGGGAGGTTTGCCCACCGCCGACTCTCGTCCTCCCCCGCCCTCTCTGGCACTGGCAACAGTCGAAGCGCCAAAAGACAGCAAAAGTCCGCGCGGATTTCCTGAGTCGGCGCTTGAGATCCCCCGGCGGCGCCTCCGGCGCCGCCCCCAGCGCGCTCCGCGCGCCAGGCTTGTCCACCGCCGACTGCTGGGGATCGTCCTGCCTGGACGCTCGGGCACTGCAGGGGGGGGGGGGCAGGGGCGCGCTGCGCCTCTCGCGGCCGACCGACTGCTCGGCCCGAGCTCGCCGCGCCTCGATGTCCGGAGCGAGGGGGGCGCGTCCAGCTGCTGGGGATCGTCCTGCCCGGACGCTCGGGCACTGCTGGGGGGCGGGGGGGCAGGGGCGCGCGGCGCCTCTCGCGGCGCGCCGAGGGTGGGAGCGCGGGGGTGCGCCGCCCCCCGGCTCAGCCCTCCTCCTCCCACCTCCCTGATCCTCCTGCTGCTGTTCCGCCCTCCTCCTCCTCCTCCACCACCTCCTCCTCCTCCTCCTCCTCTTCCTCATCCACCTCCTCGGCCTCAAGCTCCCTCCTTCTCTTCATCCGCCTCCTCCTCCTTCACCTATCACTCCTCCTCCTCCTCGTCTTCTCCCTGGGCGGGCCCAAGGGGATCCAGGCATCCGACGTCGCGACTCGTTCCCAGCGCGGCTGCCTGGAGGTCTGGGCTCGCTCCCCGCAGCAAGCTGTTCTGCCCGGACCGCTCTTTGGCGATCCTTGGGGCCGGCTATGGGCTTGGGAGGCCGAACGTGATCAACAACCGGTCGTAATTGCTATCACGACGCGAAGACGTCATGGGAGGAGGACACAAAGGAGGAGGAGGAGGAGGAGGAGGACACAAAGGAGGAGGAGGAGGAGGAGGAGGAGGAGGAGGAGGAGGAGAAGGAGGGGGAGGAGGAGGAGGAGGAGGAGGAGGAGGAGGAGGAGGAGAAGGAGGGCGAGGAGAAAGAGGAGGAGGAGAAGGAGGAGGAGGAGGAGAAGGAGGAGACGGAGGAGGAGGAGGAAGAAGAAGAGGGGAGGCCACTGCAGGGTTGCAGCTGTTGCCCTGCGGCGGGTAGGCCCACCCTCCGACGGCAGGTGCGGCTGCTCCCTCAAATCTCCAGGCATCCGGGCAGTGCTCGTGTGCAGCAGCCAAGGCCTCCCCGACGAGGTCGGAGGATCGCGCCGCATCGCCGATGCATCGGCGACGCATCGACGATGTGGCGCGATCCTCCGACGCAACCCGCCCGAAGCCCATCGGGGAGGCATCTGGCCAGCGCACGCCCCGCCGGAGGTCCCCGCAGTGGTCCCCTCAGAGGTCCCTTCGGAGGCCCCCCGCGGAGGCCTCCGGCGGCCCGGGGCGGGCCAAGAACGCTCGAGAGCCTCGGCCGCGGCCCTGCTTCGAGGACCGAGGGCAGAGGAGGGATGGGCCTGGGCGTCCGGCGTCTCGAAGAAGTCGAGCCGGAGGTCTTTCATCGTGTTCGGCTTTCTCGGGGCCCTCACTGGGCCCCGAGAGCGTCAGCAAACGACCCGGGATGAGAAGCGCGTCCAGGGGAAGTGGTCGAGAGGGCCGTGTCTCGCAGAGTTTGAGACGCTTGATGTCTAGGGGTCCCCTGGGCAGACGTCCGATGTCTTGGTCTTTTGCGATGCGGGGCCCCCCGAAGACCCGACCCCTTCTCTGGGGCCAGTTTTCCGGCCCGGGTCCGTTTCTTGATGTCCTTGGGCCCGGTAACGAGCTTCAGAGGCAGAAGACAAGGAAAAACGCTAGAATTGACAAAATCACACTAGCCAGCGTGGACCTCAGACGGTAGGTTATTATACCGCGGATGTGAAAGCGATGTGATGCAATCTGCGTGGGGCGCGCTCTGTGAGGTGAGCTAAGTGGTGCAAGTTACGTGGTGTGAGCTACGTGGTGCAGCTTCGACGGAGCCCCCAGCGCGGGGGGCGGCAGCGAGGCGGGAACGGGCGGCGGCGCGGCGAGACCTCGACGGAGCCCCCCGATGGGCGGCAACGAAGCAGCAACGGGCGGAAGAAGCAGGAACACCTGAGTGCAGCAACGGGCGGAAGAAGCAGGAAGAGTGCACCTCTTGTGCCCCCCAGGGGCCCCATAAGGGTCCCCCCCCCAGGATCCATAAGGGCACGAGAGGTGCACGCGCCTCCCCACGCCAAATATCGCCGCCCACTTGGCAAAGCCCAAGGGGCGGGCGCGGCAGGACGCCATCCGCGCCGGCGCCAAAAGCTTCCTTAGTGTTCGGGGAATCCCGTCGGAGCTCCGGGGAGGAGCCTGCCTTCCCTCCGCGAGGACGGCGGCGGCAGGCGCAGCCGCTGGGCCGCGCGTGGCCCCGGCCCTGCCGGCGCCCCGCAGGAGGAAGCGCCGGGCGAAGGCCCGGTGCCACTGCGCAAGCGAATAGTTCGGCATACGATCGAACAGGAGGAGGAGGAGGAGGAGGAGGAGGAGGAGGAGGAGGAGGAGGAGGAGGAGGAGGAGGAGAGGAGGAGGGAGGAGGAGAGGAGGACGACGACGACGAGTCCAAGGATTAGGAGGCACGGAGGAAGAGACGAGAAGGAAGAAGAGGAGGAGAGAGGAGAGGAGGAGGAGAACGCGGAGGAGGAGGAGGAGAGGGAGAGTAGGAGGAGGCGGAGGAGGAGGAGGAGGAGGAGTAGGAGAGGAGGAGGAGGAGGAGGAGCGAGGAGGAGGAGGTGGAGGAGGCCGAGCACTGGACGCCGCCGCCGCCGCGGACGACGACGACGACGACGACGACGACTTGGGCAGAGCCCCCCACTGCTGGCGAGGGGCTGCGGGCCCCGGCGGCAGGCCCGCCGAGGCGGCCGCAGTGGGCCGCAGGGCGCAGGTGGCGGCCGAGGCTAAGGACCGCGAGGCTCTTCTGCTCCCAGAGCGGTCACGGAGGGTTCGTTTGGGCATCGCTCCACCCTCCTCCCCACTCTTCCTCCCCTCTTCCCTCCTCCTCCTCCTCCTCCTCCTCCTCCTCCTCGCCTCCTCCCTCCTCCCTCCTCGCCTCCTCCTCCTCCTCCTCCTCCTCCTCCTCGTACTCGTACTCCTCCTCCCTCCTCCTCCTCCTCCTCCTCATCCCTCATCCTCATCCCATCCTCATCCTCATCCCTCTCCTGGCCTCCTCCCTTTCCTCCCCCTCCTCCTCATCCTCCTCCTCCTCCTTCTCCTCCTCCTCCACCTCCTCCTCCTCCTCCTCCTCCTCCTCCTCGTCTCCTCATCCCCCCTCCTCGTCCTGCCTCTCCTCCTCCTACTCCTGGTCCTCCTCCCCCTCCTCCTCCTGCTCCTCCTCCTACTCCTACCATTCCTCTTCTCCTCCTCCTCCTCCTCCTCCTCATCATCATCATCATCAGCAGCAGCATCATCATCATTATCATCGTCGTCAGCATCAGCATCATCATCAGGATCAGCAGCATCAGTATCAGCATCATCTTCATTAGCAGCATCACCATCACCAGCATCAGCATAACCATCAGCAGCAGCATCATCAGCATCATCAGCAGCAGCAGGATCTGTATCTGCATCCGCAGCAGCAGCACCACCATCACGAGCATCATCATAATCAGACTCATAACCGTCAGCGTCATCAGCATCAGCATCAGCATCAACATCAGCATCATCAGAATCAGTAGTATTATCATCCTGCTGATGAGAACAAGCATCGTCATCGTCATCACAGTCATCGCCATCGTCATCAGCATCATCATAACCGCCATCGTCGTCAACATCATCACCAGCAGCATGACTAGCAGTATCAGTATCAGTATTACCACACTCACCATCACCAGCATAATCAGCATCATCACCGTGATCGTCGTCGTCGTCACCAGCATCAGCAGCATCAGCACCATGCCATTATCAGCATCAGCAGCAGCATCATCAGCATCGTCATCGTCATCGTCATCAGCAGCATCAGCAGCGGCATCGTCATCAGCATCAGCATCGTCATGATCGCCATCGTCGTCTTCGTTGTTACCGTGATCCTTCGTACTTTGAGCATTACCATCATCATCAGCATCAGCATCGTTGTCGTCAATCGCATCATCGCCATCGTGGTTATCATCATTGTAATCGTCAGCATCGTCATCAGCATCATCATCAGCAGCATCATCGTCAGTACCAGCATCGCCATCATCAGCAGCACTAGCATCCTCATCAGCATCGACATCATAGCATCAGCGCCATCCTCCTCCTACATCATCATCAGCATCATCACGAGCGTGGTGCCGACGAGTCCACTCGGCGGCGCGGGGACCTCTGCGGCGACTTCGAGGGCGCATGGGGGCAGGCCGCCCAGGCCTGCCTCAGCAGCTCGTACCTCCCGCCCTGAAGCGCCACGTGGTTGTCTCCGCTCCTCGGCGGCACAGGACGGGCGAGCGGGCACTGGCTTGGGGATACTTTGTGAGCGGGCAGTGCGCTGACTGCGCCATGCCCGACACCGTCAGCCACTGCGTCTCGTGCCGCCCGCGCTGCGAGGCGGGCCGCTCCGCCGCAGGGTCGGGGGGGGCGGGATGGGCTCGAGGCTTGCCGTGCTGTCGGCGACCCTCTGCTGCAGGACCTCTGCCCTGCCCTCGCGGCCACAGCGGCTCCCAGCGAGGCTGCCTGCGAGCGTTCGTGGGCGATCAGGAAGTGCCCGTTGGCAGATGCGCGTTTCTCGCAGATCGTTCCGTCGCTGGTGGGCGGGTCCGCCTCCACCTCCTCCGTGACCTCCCTCCCTCAGCGGGCGGGCTGAGGAGTCGTCCAATGGGACCCCGTTGTGGGCGTCCTTCGCATGATCGTCGGCTCGGTCCCTGCCGGGATGCCGCAGTCGGCAGTTTGCGCCAAGCACCAGTGCTTTTGTACACAGGTAATTGTTCTTCTAATTTGGGGTTGGCCAGGAGCGGGGTGGCTGAAGCGAGCAAGTCCTCGTCTCCGTCCGCGGGCTCCCGGCGGACACTCCACCGGCAAAGCCAGGCCTGCGCGGGCCTGGTCAATAAAAGTCGCACGCGCACGCAATGCGGGATGCGCGTGAACACGACCCCCGGTCATTTATTAATCGTCATCCTCCACTAGTCGAGTAGCCCACCACCGTACGCTGAGTGGGATGCTTGGCCTCAATGGCCAGGCCGACCAGGCGGCAGAGCTGGGGAGCGCGCCTCCTCGGCGCGTCGGCCTCCCTCGCCGCCGAGCTCGAGCATCGGCTCGCGAGGACGAGGTGTTTTTTTTTGTTGGGAAGCCGCCCGAGCGCGGCGGACTTGCCACGGCAGCCCGCTGTTCGCCGGATGGCCGCGCAGATCGCCCACGAATTCGTCGCGGCCGCCCTGAATCAGTGGCAGTGTGTGTGTGTGTGTGCTGCTTGCGATGTGTGGCGGCTCCCGTGGCCGCCCTCGATCGCAAACAGGGCCGCTTGCAAGATTGGCAGTCCAGTTCTGTGCGTCTGGAAGCCCGCCTGGGCTCCCACGACGTTGAATGGTGTGAGCTCTCGACAAAACCAGGAGCTCCAGTGGGCGAGACCTTGCTGTGTTGTACGCAGTGCTCCATGTACGCGGCTAGCACGCCTGCTGGTCCCCCGACGGAACGCTTGGGTGGAGCTGGCCGTTATCCCGGAAAGCATTCAAAGTAGCGGTGCCTATCTCTGCATAGTACCGCACCAGGCACCGTCATTCGTTTTGGCCCGTCGGGCCAAAGTCGCAGGGGGGAAACAGAACAGCATCGTCATCATCATCATCATCATCATCATCATCATCAGCAGCAGCAGCAGCATCATCATCAGCAGCAGCAGCATCATCATGATCAGTATCATCAGCATCATCCTCATCTTCATTATCCTCATCGGCATCGTTATCGTCATCGTCATCACCACCATCTTCATGATCATCGTCATCATCATCATCATCACCATCATCATCAGCATCATCATTCTCGCCAGCATAACCATCATCATCATCAGCAACATCACAATCATCATCATAATTAGCAATAGTAGCCGAGTCAGCATTATCGTCATTGCCGGCAGCATCATCATCATCAGCATCATGATTAGCATGGTCAGCATCACCATCATCATCAGCAGCATAATCACCGTCGTCATCACCATCATCGTCATCATCGGCCACATCAGCATCATCATCGTGCCGTGCACGCCACTGACAACTAAGCGTGCGGCCAGACTGTTGCCCCCCAGGTACGGTCGATCATCATCATCAACATCATGATCATCATGTTCATCAGCATCGTCATCACCAGCATCATC
Source organism: Prorocentrum cordatum (assembly GCA_963575745.1). Lineage (NCBI taxonomy): Eukaryota > Dinophyceae > Prorocentrales > Prorocentraceae > Prorocentrum > Prorocentrum cordatum. The sequence goes on from CAUYUJ010020170.1 coordinate 1,475,244, forward strand.
ATCATCAGTATCACCATCGTCATCAGCACCATCATCATCACCATCAGCCCTCCCCTTTCCTCCTCCTAATCCCCCTCTCCCTCCTGGATGGCAGGTTAGCTGGCTGGTGGGGTAGGCGGTTGTTTTGCTTGGCGGGTTCGCCGAGAAAGAGGGGCGGACACGAAAACAGAAGGGATAGCACCGTGGGCTGTTCTGTGATGGATCGTGGCTGCACACAGGCAGAAGCCTTGCAGTGGCTGCGCGAGCGCTGACCCAGAGCGCTTGCGAAGAGGGATGGGGGCCTCGGGGGCACGGAACTGTTCACTGCGCTTGCAGTAAAGGGTAGGCTTGGGCGGCGCGGACTCCCGCCGCGGACCCGTCGTTGCTCCGACGGAGCACCAGCACGCCACGGCAGTGCGATCCAGTGGCGGTAATGCACTCCTCCCGGGCCCAGGGGATCGCACGCAGGGGAGAGCTCGCACGCTCACCTGACGAGAAGGTGTGCAGCTCCGTCGGGCAATGGGTGCGTGAGCTCAGGTACAGCGCCCGCTGCTGCAGTACAGGCCAATCGGGCGCGCCGTGTCACAACGTGAAGCGTCCTGGATATTCCCGCCGTTCGCGCGCATCAGATCTTGAGAAATAGCTGGGCACCCTTGGCGCGAAGCAGCATCAGAATTGATTGCGCGCTGCGACAGAATCGCCCACACCTCGCGCGACTCGACGTCACGAAGCGAGCCCCGAACAAAGGCCACTGCTGGCGCTCCCGCACAACCACCGCACGACGGATCAAGCATTGCTCAAATCGTGTCGCCTGGTCGCTCCTCACCCCCCTCACCATCCTCGTTCTATTTGCTGCTTTCCTCGTATTCCCTCTCCTCCAGGTTCTCCGCTTCTCACTTATCATATCGGTGACCGTTCCTTGTCTAATCGCCGTAGCTGACTCACTCATTCTCGTCGTCGTAGTCCTCGTCGTCGTCGTTACCCTCCTCGTCCCCGCCGCAGTCTCCCCTTAATCCCGTCTTACCTGTCGACTCAAAATGGCCTGCCCTTCACGCGCTTCGACGTCCCACAGGGAACCATGGCTGATGCCTCGGGTGGCGCGTCCGCATTCCGCACGTCGGGTCCAGCACCGCTGATGTCGTGTATCGTGTCCTTGCTCCTACCCGTGTTGTCCGACTCCACCTTCGTTGTTCTTCATTCGTTTGCACGCGCAAGAACAATCTTTCTCATCGTATTGCGCGCTGCCCCAGGGGGGCCATTCTTCTGGTGTCTCGACTCTCCATCGAGATCCCCGAAAGGAGCTAAGCGGGCGCGCCCCAACTAACGCCCGCCCCAGCCAGTGCAACCCCATGCCGCGTGCTTGGCCGAGCACCGCTCGATTTCGTTGGATGTTTGCAGCGGGGAGTTCGCGCCAAGTGCTGTTCGAGATTGGATCTCGTCATTTCCCTGTCGGCCCCGTCAGGCCAACCCGAGTCCCGCAAACCCGAGTCTCACGTCTCCCCGACTCTGGATCGGCCATTATTCGAAGAGCTTCGCCTTCATCTCAATATATCGACGAAGAAAGAAAGGCATAAACACAAATGTTTGACGGCCCACGCGGATGTTTTGGATCTGCGCATCTGCGCTGACCCCCCTGGCGGCGCCTGCGGCGCCGCTCGCTCCGCGCGCCAGGGAGGGGTGTCCCGCGCGGACCTCCACAGGTCCATGCTCACGCCGCTTCTCCCTGCTCCGCTTCGAGGAGCTCCGCCCTCCTCTCAGCAGGCCCGCGCTGGCCCCAGCAGCCGCTCTGCCGAGTCGCCGCGGAGCGCGCCGCGCCGTTTTTCCTGGGAGGCCCCCCCGCGCGCGCCCCGGGCCCATGGAGGTCCTGGTCGAGGGCTCGGGCGACCTGCCCGCCGGCTCCGTCCTCTCCTCGGGTGCTGCCAGAGGGGGGCCCGGGCCCAGGCTTCCTTGCCCCGCCACGCCCGTGCTGACGCGCAACACGTGCCGTGCTCGAGACGTCCACGCGTCAGCATGCTGCGTGGTCGGCTCGGCACGTGTTGGCCCGACGTGTTGGCGAGCGTGTCGCGCCAGAGCTGCGCGTTCGGTCTGCGTGTCGGGCTCCGTGTGAAGAGGCTGCGGGCTGCGTGCTGCGTGCTGGGGCGGCTACAGGCCCCGCCAGGAGTCTCCGTTTCGTGAGGGGTCCTCGATCCCCGATCCTCCATCCCCGAGCTCCGATCCTCGATCTCTCGGGTGTGGCCGAAAAGGGGGTCCCTGGCTCAAGGTGTCCCCAGCAGAGCCCATTTCGATCCGATTCGATACCGATTTCGGCCAGCCCGATCCAATCCGATTCCTATGTTCCTTCGACCCTCTTCGGCCCGACGCTTGCAGACCGCTGTTGCGCGTCCTGGCGCGGCCGATCCGAGTCGATTCCAACTCCGTGCCGATGCGGCCCGATCCGACTTACATTCCGATTCGATCCGATTTCACGATTCGATGCTGGCTGATCCTGCCCCAGCTGATCGCTCCAATTTGTAGCCCCTGGAGCCCTCTGGGCCTCGTGAGAGGTGCTCTGGAGGCCGTGTGGGCCTCCCCTGGGAATCCTGGGGGCACCTTCGCTGAGATCCGGCTGCTCGAAAATAATTGCACCATCCCGAAACGACTGGAGCCCTGGACCACACCTTCTTGCGTCGTTGTTCCAGCTGGATTGATCTGTGATGATCCCGAGGCCCGAAGCCCGGCGAACACGCCCGGTGCGAAAAAAATACAGCGCCCAGGTCTCGGGGCTGTGCCAGGGACACCTCTGGCAACACCCGACCTTCCGTCCGCGCTGGGGGCCTCCAGAAGCAGGCGGCCATCGAGCCCAGCGCAGTAATCCGGCTGCCGCTCTCTCCTGGGGGCGAGGCCTTGCGCGTGGAGCTGCTGTCCCCTGTGGGCTCGAGGTGCTTCCAGCTGACGCCCGGGCAGGAGGTGTACAGCGTGCCCCTGGAGCTGGCAGACTCGCGGAGCAAGAGACGGCATGAGACTGAATGGTCGCAGTTCTGCACGGACGTCTTGGATCGGCGCCAGGGCCCTTCTGGCGGCGCCTCCAGCGCGGCGCCTCCGTGCGGAGCGCCTCCGCGCGGAGCGCGCCGGGGGCGGCGCTGGAGGCGCCGCCAGTGGGACCCAGGCGCCGATCCAAGACATCCGCGCGGAGCTAGGATGGGCCCGAGGACGGTAGGTTCGCGTCGTGTCGACCGACGGCGATCCCGCCGCCAGCGTTCAACGGTTAGCGCCGCGGGCGACCCAGAATCGATCGATGTTGAACGATCTGACGTTTCGGACACAGCCGATCGTTCAAGCTTGAACGATCCCCGCGGTGTCAGGAACCACAGCCGCGGTCGACACGACACGAACCCGCGGTAGACCTTCGACCACAGACGCGCCCGCTGCGCGACCCAGCACGCTTATGCTCAGGGAAAAAATACGCTTAACATTCAATCGCCGACTCCCCAGACAGTTATTGGGAGAAGATGGGTGCCGCGGGGAAGACGAGCATCCAGAACATACGGCAACAGGCATGGGGGGGCTTTCGGATGTGTGTCTGTCTGTTTGCGCGTGCTCTTGGGCCCCTTCACGCATGCCGTGTCTCTGCTCCTCGGCCCGACGCCAGCGGTGGCCAGGAGGTCACCCTGCAGCTTCGGGTGCGGGACGTCTCCGGGAGGGGGCCGCCGCGGCTGGGGGGCCCGAGCGGCAACGGCGGCGTGGAGGAGCGGGCGGGGTCGCCCAAGCGCAGGCTCCAGACGGCCCTCTCGATGAGAACCTATCTCGGCGGCGCGCACGGGGGGCAGAGGCAGAGGAGCTGGGCCTCCCAGAGGGGGTCCGAGCGGACGGGGTCGGAGGATCGCGCCGCGACGGCGGTGCATCGGCGATGCAGCCCGGTGTGGAGCCCGAGTTTCGCCACCTTGGAGTCGCCGCTGCATCGGCGAGGCGGCGCGATCTTCGGGCCCATCCACTTGGACCCCATCTAGGAGGCCCCTAGAAGAGGCGGGCCTTCTCAGACGGCTCGGAAGGTCTCCGGTCTTCGGAGAAGACCTGCTCCTTTTCACTTCCCCCCTTTGCGCGCCGCAGACCTATCTGGATGACCACGACGTCCTGGTGCAGATGCAGGAGCTGCTCCAGGACGTGATGGCCCAGCGCCCCAGCGACCCGGTGGAATTCATGATCCAGCGTTTGGAGGAGGCGTGCTTGTGAGGCCGCGAATTGGCTGAAGGGGCTGCCAGGTAGGCGGCGGACGTGGTGTGTGTGTGTGTGACACAGCGCGCATGGAGCTCAGAACGTCAGATCCATCCGCGATGGCCGTTCTTTGGTGACGCTAAAAGGCAGCGTCCAGCGCCTAGGCAAGTTCAGTCACATCTCTTCGAAGTGATGGTGCGGAACATATGAGAAGGCACCCTTGCTGTAGGAACCCGCGGCTAGCCTTGCGCCGCTCTGCCCCGAACCAGAAAGCAGGGTCGAATTCCCCTGCTCGTTTGCCCTCCTCGCATGTTGTAAAGCAGATCATGTTTGCCGCCCTTAGCGTCTGACTCTGATTATCTCGAGCTCTTCGTAGCTTGAGGCTGCCGTGTGATCCTGGGACTCTGATCTCTAGGACGGCTTAGTTCCAGGACCCCTATGTATTTCCTGGTGCTCCAGTCTGGCCAACGCTTTTTCTCGTCGGTTTGTCCGTTGCGGCTTGCTTGAAAAAACAGCGAGAGAGTGGAGGGGAGACAGAGAGATAGACCTTAATAAAGATGGTGAGCGAGAGCGGGAGAGAGAGAGGTATCACATATAATAGATGCATGTACGTATGTCCCGTGTACAGAGATATATTCTGTGCATGCACATGTACGCATATGCATACACGCATACATGCATGCATGCATGTATGTATACCACATGCCTACATAGATCTATAATGCATATATATTTATACTTATATGCATACAGACATACACACATACATACAACATACATACATACATACATACATACATACATACATACATGCATGCATGCATGCATGCATGCATGTATACATACATACATACATACACACGTGCCTGCATGCATTCATACATGCATGCATACACGCATATATGAATACATGCATGCATACCTGCATGCATACGTGCATACATGCATACAGACCAGCAAGCACGTATATATATATACATGTAAGTAGACATGCATGCATACATGCATGCATGCATACATAAATGCATACATAGAGACATGCATACACTCATACGTACACGCATTATTGCGTGCATGCATAAACGCATGCGTACATGACTGCATACACACACACACAAAAGTGCAAACAAACCCGTAAACATAAACATACACGTGTGTGTGCCTGTGCGTATGCACAAGCCAGCGTTGACCCCAAACAGTGTGATGCTAGCAACGTATGCGGTGCAATCGATGTGGAGCAATATATGTGATGCAATATGAGTGGAGCAGTCTATGTGGTGCAATATCGGAAGTTAGGGGGTGAGATCGCAGTCGAACGGAGACCCCCAACCGGGAAATCGTTTCGTTTCGTTCGTGTCGTGCGTGCGGGCGAGGCGAAGCTGCGTGGGCGCGCGAGAGGACTGAACCCGCCGTTGCTAGGGCGAAGTCTAGACAAATGATTTTCCGCCGTCCAGCGGTGGCCCTAGCGGTGTCTCGCGGTGTCCCGTGGTGTTCCGTGGTGTCCCGTGGTGTCCCGGCGTTTCTAGGGCGAGGCGAAGCTGCGTGGGCGCGCGAGAGGAATGAACCCGCCGCTGCTAGGGCGAAGTCTAGACAAATGATTATCCTCCGTCCGGCGGTGGCCCTAGCGGTGTCCCGCGATGTCCAGTGGTGTCCCGTGGTGTCCCGTGGTGCCCCGCCGTTGCTAGGGCGCAGACAAGTCAAATGATTCTCCCCCTCTCGCCCGTCCGTCGGTGGCTCGTGGTGTCCCGCGGTGTCCCGTGGTGTCCCGTTGAGTGAGATCGATAGTGAGATCGATATTGAGATCGATACTGAGGTCGATGTGGTGCCCCGAGGTGTCCCGTGGTGTCCCGTTGAGTGAGATCGACAGTGAGATCGACAGGTGTCCCGTGGTGTCCCGTGGTGTCCCGTTGAGTGAGATCGACAGTGAGATCGATAGTGAGATCGATAGTGAGATCGATGTGGTGTCCAGAGGTGTCCCGTGGTGTCCCGTGGTGTCCCGCGGTGTCCCGTTGAGTGAGATCGATAGTGAGATCGATAGTGTGACCGATAGTGAGATCGAGAGGTGTCCCGCGGTGTCCCGTGGTGTCCCGTGGTGGCCCGTAATCTCCCGTGGTGTCCCGTTGAGAGAGATCGATCGTGAGATCGAGAATGAGATCGACAAGTGTCCCGTGGTGTCCCGTGGTGTCCAGTGGCGTCCCGATGAGTGATATCGATAGTGAGATCAATTGAGTCAGATGTTGGCGCCCCCCCGTCTCCCCTCCCCACAACCTCCTTATCACCCGAAGGGTGGTCGTATAGGTACGCGGTGACATGTATGTTGTGCTGTATGTGTTGTGCAGCTTACGAATGGCAATATGCATCGATGTATGTATATACACACATATAACAAGCCATGTGGGACAATCTATGTGATGCAATCTAACTACGTAGAGCGTCGGAGACACTGCCCAGGGGTGCCTGGGACTTGCGGGGGCTGCTGCCAGCGGGGGTCGCGCAGGCGGGGGTCTTGGCGATGCCTCCGCTCCTCACTGCCCTCGCAGAGGCCGCTGGGAGTGAGGACCCGCAGCTACCGGCCCAAGCGGCGCTGCTCCCAGGAGCACCCCGCCGCACGGTGTGGAGCGACGGGGCATGCCTCCACCCCGCTGACCCGTTGCTGGCGCGAGCGGCATTGGGTCTCGGGGTCGAGGGTCTCGCAGCCCCCGACGTCGCGGGCCCGGTCGGCGGGCTGCAGACAGCGCAGAGGGCCGAGGTGACGGCCGCGGTGGTGGCGGCGGCTCGCGTAGTGGGCGGCCCGATCGACCTCGCCTCGGATAGCCAGTACGCGGTGCGGGGGTGTGCCAAGATCGAGGCCAGCGCCGACCCGCGGAACTGGGAGCACGCTGCCTTGTGACATTTGCTGGCGGATGCCGTGCGTAACGGACGGCTCTAGATGCGCTGGGTACCAGCTCACAAGACGCCAGCGGAGGCGCGCCGCCCGGAGCTGAGCGAGCGGGACCGCCTCGGCAACGCGGCGGCCAACGGCAACGCTGGCGCTGCCGCTGCCAGCAGGGCGCCGCCACTGGACGCGGTGCGCGCCCGCCATTGGGAGCTGGAGCTGTTGGAGGCCGCGCGGCGCGTGATGGCTGCCGCGCATCAGGCCGCCCTGGCAGCGGCGTTGCCCTCTGCGCGCCGCCGCCGCCGCTGCGACTGCCGCGGGGTCCGCCGCGGCGCCTGGGTGCGCGCCGCGTCTGCTCCTGCGGCCAACGCCCCCGCTGGCCGGGCGACGCCAGCGCCGACCTGCCCGCGCCGGAGCGGCGCTCATGCGCCCGTCAGAGGGGGGGGACATGCTGACCGCGTTTTCCGCCGGGCGCTCGTGGTGGCCCCACGCCCTCGCGCACGGGCCCGGCCGCGTTTTCTGCGTCCGTTGCGGCGGCAGTGCGGCGTATTCGTGCGAACCGCCCGCGTGCTCACCCGGTCATCCTGCATTCTGGGGTTGCACCTTCGACGCCAGTCCTGGCAGCGGCGCTACTCGAAGTAGATGCGGCCAGCTCGCGCAGACGCACGTCAATCCGCGGGGAAAATGAGCGAGAAGAACAGATGAGGAAAGGACGAGGACGAGGCCAAAATGGTGGACGAGGAGGAGGAGGATGGGAATGGTCACTACTCGGTGGTAAGGTTCACCGTCGTCTGGGATCCTCACCTCTGGGGACCAGGAGGTGGAGGGGGAGCAGAGGGAGCATGAGAATGAGGAGGAAAGAGGAGGAGGAGGAGGAGGAGGAGGAGGAGGAGGAGCAGGAGCAGGAGCAGGAGCAGGAGGAGGAGGTGAGGGAGGAGGACGACTAGGTGGGGGAAGGGGATGAGGGGAAGGTGAAGGGACGAGGAGGGGGAGGGGGAGGCAAGAGGAGGACGACGGCGAGGAGGAGGAGGAGGAGGAGGAGGAGGAGGAGCAGGCTGCTGGGCCTTCTGAGGGTCTCCTCGCCGGCGCCGCCCCCGAGGAGAGCCAGCGGCGCGCGGCAGAGGCGCCATCCCCTCCGTCTTGCCGCCGTCGCCGTCGTCGGCCTCGTCTTCGGCCTCGTCGTCGTCGTCGTGTCGGCGTCGGCGTCGGCGTCGGTGTCGGCGGCGGAACCATCATTGGTTTTCGCCTTCTCCTGCTATCGCTCCTGCTCTCCCTCCTTTACATAATTGGCATCATCGTCGTCAGCATCATCGTTATCAGCACCGTCGCCACTGTCGCCTACTGCTTCTGCTGGTTGCTCCTCTCGTTTCTCCTCCTTGATCCTCCTCCCCATAATCCTCCTCATCTTCCTCATCCTCCACATGCTCCTGCCCCTCACCCACCGCACCCTACTCTTCCTCCTCCCCTACCTCATCGTCCTCCCTATCTTCATCCTTCCTCTCCCTTCTCGTCTTGCGTGGGTGGGGCAGCGTTGGGCTTGGCAAAGAGACATCCGAGCGCCTCTACATCTACATGATACATCCTCGCGGTCGTGCCCCCCCAGCTCCACATCTCGCTGACAATCCCCATGATCACAGTCCCCCTCCTCATCGAACTCACCGAAATCAGAGACGAGTGGTGAGGAGCTATATATGTGCCTGCGTGTGTCCTGCCTGGCAGGTTTGATGCGACGTTGTATTGAACAGCATCGTGTTGTGCCGTGCGGCTCCACAGAATTGAATTGGTGTGCTTCGTCCCATATGGTGTTGGTGCTCATGGCAGTGCGTGCATCTCGCTGGCTCGCCTCGTGCCTGCCATGTCGCCCTGCCTCGCCTCGGGCTGCAGTGTGTTGTCGTGCCTACGCTTGACGTGCCCTTTTCGCCGTCCCGCCGTCCAGAGGCTTCGTTGTCGTGGTTTGCGTTGGTCGTCATTCATGGATTCGTGTGCGTTGTGTTGTTTGATGTACCGTGGCCCTTCGCCCAATGGACATGTGTTCCTCTTGGGGCTTCCAACCGTAGTCCTTCTCCCCCGACTCCTCTCACCCAACCTCCCCTTCGTAGCCCCCATTCTCACCTCAGGTCTTATCTTCTTACCGCGTTCCGCCTCTTCACCCTCCGCCCCTTCCTCTCCGTACCATATGTTTTCTCTCACCACGTCGTTCTTCCCCATCCTTCCCCCAATGCGCGTTATTCGTGGCGTTCATCTCCTCCGCCCTCCTCTACTCTTCCTTGTCATCCCGTGTCATCATTCCCCTTCTTCTTTTCCTTCCCCCTCTTTCATTATCTCATCATCTGTGCCTCTCCCCCTCTTCCCCGCCCCCTCCCACCTCCCCCCCCCCTATTCATCCTCTTCCTGCCCTCCTCCTCCTCCTCCTCCTCCTCCTCCTCCTCCTCCTCCCTCATCCTCCTCATCCTCCTCCTCATCATCTTCCGTCTCCCCCGTCTCCCTCTCCTCCTCCTCCTACTCCTCCTCCTCCTCCTCCTCTCGTCCTCCTCCTCCTCCTCATCTCCTCCTCCTCCGTATTATCAGCATCATCATCAGCAGCAGCATCATCATCATCATCAGCAGCAGCATCATCAGCATCATCACCCTCCTCCTCCTCCTCCCCTCCTCCTCCTCCTTCTCCTCCGCCTCCTCCTCCTCCTCCTCCTCCTCCTCCTCCTCCTCCTCCTCGTCCTTCTTCTCCTTCTCCCCTCCTCCTCTGTCTCCTCCTCCTCCTCATCCCCTCATTCCCCTCCTACTCCTCCTCCTGCTCCTCCTCCTCCTCTCCTTCCTCCTCCTCCTCCTCCTCCTCCTCCTCCTCCTCCTCCTCCTTTTTCCTCCTCCTCCTCTCCTCCTCCTTTTCCTTCTTCTCCTTCTCCCCCTCTCCTTCTCCTCCTCATCCTCCTCCTCCTCATTCTCCTCCTACTCCTCCTCCTCCTCCTGCTTATCCTCCTCTTCCGTCCCCCCCCACACTCCTTTCCCTCATCGCTCGCCCCGCCCGCCCGCCCGCCCTCAGCATCATCATCACCATCATCCGCCTTCTGCAGGCCGAAGCTGAGGCTGCCGCCATCGTTGGCGAGGAGACTGCGGCCGAGCGCATCGCGCGCATGAAGGCGGAGGCTCGGGACGGTCAATCGCCACAGGGGCAGTGAGCTTCGGTCGCCTCCTCGTCCTTCGCCTGGCCTTTCTCAGCCTGCTCCTCCCCCAGGGGAGCGTCCGATCGGCCCCGCTGCAAATTTCCTTTGCCTCGCGAACTCGGGCGCCGCGCGCGGCCGCGGACGCCCGCCTCGCTGCACGCACGAGCTGTGTCTGCGGTTCGGTCGGCTCGGTTGCATCGGCAGGCTCGGTTCGATCGGTCGTTGCGTCGCCGCCGCGGCGCTGCGTCGTCCTCGGCTGCTTCGGGCAGATTTGGGGTCGGTCGGTTTCGGTTTCGCGCTCGGTTCTGGCTCTTGTCGATTGCGCTGTCGCAGCGGACGGCCTGGTCACCGTGCAGCTCCCCCCCGCAGCAGCGTGGGGCGTGGCGTACGACAACTCCCGACAGGGCGACCGCAGACAGCGTGAGAGGCTTCGTGAGGGCGAGCTACGGTGTTAGCCGTCATCGGAGCCCCAATCCCACTTGGCTCGACTCGATTCCTTCAAGAGGATTAGAATGAGGGGAGGAAGAGGAGGAGGAGGAAGAATTGCTGACCAGGAGTAGGCTTCAGCTGAAGTGTTAGCGTCCAAGCTCTAGGATAGGAGTGTTCGTCCCCTCAGCCGCCTCTTCCCGCTCCTGCTCCTCCGCATCCCCGTCCCTCATTCATCCTCTTATTCGTATCCATCCTCCTCTCTTGTCGCCTCTTTCCATGTTCCGCCCCCCTCATCCTGCCTATCCTGCTCTTATTGGGAAGGCCTTACGGCCGGGCCCGCCGACCCCGAAGGGGGACGACGACGCTGACGTCTGCTGTCCTTCCTGGGCTCTCTTGGCAGCCTATTGGGCTCTGTTGTGGGTCCTCTTGGGGGACTTCTGGGGGAGCTACGTGGCCATTTGGAGCCGCCTCGGAGCGGCACTGAGGCCTCCTGGAGACACGCAGGGAAATGCGCAGCACCCCGCAACAGCAGACAAGCGCGAGGAGGGTGCCTCCGCGGGTGCGGCACCCGGGAGGTCCACAGGGGGGGCCCCCTCGGGGGAAGGCCACGACCCACGGCGGTCCCCTCCCTCCCGGGGGACCCCCTCAGGGGGGGGGGCAGGGGGGGGGGAACCGAATCAGTTGCGGCGCTGCGTGATTGCTGTCCGGCTGGCTCGCTTGGGGGGCAGGGCGCTGGGAGGGGGGGGGAGCGGCGACGGCGACGACGACGACGTTCCGGCAGCCGTTTCGCTTGAGAGTTCTTCAGCATCAGTTTGGAGGTCGCGTTCGCGCCTCAGTGGTGACTACATGTTTGGTCTGGGATACCGACACGCCACACGATATCCGACCAGTGCCCCTGGGAGCTCGCGCTTTGCTCTCCCCTTGAGCGCACCTGCCCTCCTTCCTGGCTGTCCGTCGGGGCGGCGCGCTGCACCTCTTCACCCGCACGCTGCGCCACTCCTCTGCGCCCCTGGTCTCCCGCTAACGTGGCTGCCTCCAGCGCCCGCTGGCCGCCGCCCGCTGCCCCAGCGGCGGCGCTCGGCTGCTCCTTCCCCCACGATGCTCAGCCGCCCTCCCCTGGGCAGCTCTCCGCTGCATCCCGCTGTCGCGTCCTCTCTGGCCCCCCGCCGCTGCCGCCCCCAGCGTCAGCGGCCGCTGCGTGCTGTCCGTCGGGGCGGCGCGTGGCTCTGCTCATCCGTTCGCTGCACCCTTCCGGTGCTTCCCTGGTCTCCCCCCCAGCACGTTTGCCACCCGCTGGCCGCCACGTGCTGTCCGTCGGGGCGGCGCGTGGCCTCTCCCCCTCCGCGCCGCTCGTGCGCCGCTCCTGGCTCGCCGTCACGTCCTGTCCGTCGGGGCGGGCGAGACCCTGGGTCCCCCTGCCTGTTGCACCATTCCAGTGCCCTGTGGCGCGGTACTCCTGCCGCGCCCCCCCTGGGCTCGATCCGCTCTCTACCCCGCCGTCTGCGCCCCATCGCAGTGCGGCCGCCGGCGCCCCCGCGCCCGCCTCTGCCCCCCCCCTGGCTCCGCGCCCTCAGCCACCTTTGCCTCTGTCGGTCCTGCCGTTATGCTCTCCCCGTCGCCTGCACCTGTGCAGTGCGGCCGCCAGTGCTTCCATGCGCCCGCCCGTGCCCGCCCCCGCTCCGCGCAATTTGCTCATTACCTGGCCGCTCCCACCTCCTTGTGGAGCGGTCCGCCGTGCCTGGCACCTCCGGTCGCCTCGCCGGCCCTCGCGCTTCCAGACGGCCTCGGCTCATCTCGTGCCAGTGCTTCCGCAGCACCCCCGCCTCGCCGCTGCCGCCGCAGCTGCGGGCTTCCCTCGCCCGCCCTCCTTCTCCCTCCCCTCCCTCCGGCCGCCATGGCGCCGCCGCCCCGCGGCTCCTGCTCGCTGCCGCCGCGCCCCTGCCGCCCCACTGGGCGCCCGGACGCGCCGCCCGCCGGCTCCCACGCCGGTGCGCAAAGCCATCGCACGTCCTGCTGAAGGACAATCACGGAGCATTCCGCCCGGGGCAGCCCACAGGCGCTTGCACTGTTCCCCGCGCCTCGCGCCTGCTGACGCGGTCTGCCCGGCTGGTGCTCCGGCCCCCCGGGGCGCCGTCCCCGGCGGGCCGCTCCAGCTGCTCATGGCGGAAGCTTTCCGCCTCTGGGTGCTCGCCCTCCTGCCCCCCCGCGGCCGCCCCGTCCTCCTCCCCCCCCCTCCATGTATGCCGGCCAATTCGTTCTGTAGTGCCCCTGCATCGCTGCCACGCTGGAGCGGGTTGCCCCGCCTCGCCGCCGACGGAAAATTATCTTGGGGCTGGACGTCCACGATCCTTTCTGTGAGAGTACACTTGGGGTGTACGTGGCCGTGCTCTCACCCCTGCTACCAGCCGGCCTCCTGCTCCTCGGCCCGCCTCGTCACCCAGTATCTATCGACGAGCGCGGTCCGCTCCTCGCAAAGTCCCTACTCGCAAACGGCCTGGATCCGCCGTGGGAGCTTAGCGATACATGGCATCGATGCAGACAGATGGCTTGTTCTCGGACGTTTGCGAGCAGGCACTTTGCGAGTCGTGGCACGCGCTCGGCGATAGCAGAGTGCTTTGCTGGGGTAGCTCCTCTGATCGTGAGCCCATCGGCTTACCCCACCAGGCGAGCTAGCGGCGGAGCTGGCCGGCGCACGGGGCACCACGAAGCACCCACGGGGCGCCGACGGGGCGAGACTTCTCGACGGGCCCAGCCAGCGCACAGGGGCGCACACCGGGCGGAGCCTCGGCAGGCCCAGCGCACCATTAGCCAGTGCAAAAGGGCGAAAACCCCAAAGTGCAAGCACCTGTCAGGAGGGAAAAAAAACACAGACAATTAATCGTCGATTCCCCCGAAAATATGGGAAACTATGGGAAGTGGGGGGGAAGACAAAAAACAGAACATATGGGAAAATATGGGGAACATTGTTATTTAATCGCTTCGCTCATTCCGCCGGCCCATATTGTCGCACCGTTGTGGGCTAGCCGAGTTTTGGGGCCTCTTGGGGGCCGTTTTGGGGCCTCTTGGGGCCTCTTTTGGGCCTCTTGGGCGCCTCTTGGGGCGTCTTGGGGGCCTCTTGGGGGCCTCTTTGGGCCTTTTTGGGGCCTCCTGGGCGCCTTCTGGGGCGGAGGGCTCGATTTTTCAGTTCTCGGTTCCCCTCTTGAGCCCCTCTTGGGCCCGTCTTGGGGCCTCTTGGTCCGTCTTTGGCGGCACTTGGGCCGTCTTGGGGGCCCTCCTGGGCCGTTCCGGGGCCGTCTTGGGAGCCTCGTGGGCCGTCTTGGTGCGGTCTTGGGGGCCTCTTGGGCCGTCTTGGAGCGTCCGGAAGCCGAAAAAGGCAGAACGCAAAAAACATCTAAAAAAACAATGAAAATCAACGATTTTGGCCTCTTGGGGCCCTCTTCGGAGGCCTCTTGGAAGGCCCTTGGGGCGTCTTGGAGGCCTCTTGGGCTGTCTTGGGGCCCTGTTGGGCGTCTTCGGGCGATCTTTGGGCGTCTCGGGGCCCTCTTGGACCGTCTTGGAGGCTTCTTGGGGACCTCTTGGCCCGTCCTGGGGCCCTGTAACAGGGCTCCGGCATCTCTGGCCCGACCTTGCCGGGACCTTGCCGGGGTACTTTTCGTCCGGGGACCCCCAGGGGCCGCCCCGCGCGCGCGAACTAGAAATACTATTAACCAGGTACCGGAGATCTTAGCACGCCCTGGCCCGTTGGGCCGGCGAATTTGTGTGTATTTAGTTGTGTGTCTTGGGGCCCCATTCACATTTACCAGTCCAAGGGCGAACCCCGAAGTGCAAGCACCTGGTTGGACCCGCCGACAGAAGACTGATCCACGCAGGTGCAGGGCCCGAGCGGGCAGGCGAAGTCGCGAGCGCCCAGGGACGACCCAACACGACCCCCCAGATGACCTGAGAGGGGCCAAGAGGGCCCCGAGGATCCCCGAGACGGCCAAGAGGGCCACGAATGGCCCACGAGACCCCCGAGACCACCAAGAGCAGGCAACAAGCTCCTCCGACGGCGCCAGCGGGCCCCGAAGAGACAGATGGCATTGATACTGTTTTTTGTGAGGGAGGGAGG
>CAUYUJ010020170.1:1490083-1492583 GCA_963575745.1 Prorocentrum cordatum
GGAGGAGGGGGGGGGGGGGCGGGGCGGGGCTCCACAGCTCAGGCGCGGGCGAAGCGGGCCGCGGGCAGGGCCGCGCGGGGCGCGGAGTGAGCAGGCCGGGGGGGGGGACGCCCCTGGCGTCGTCCTGCTGCCGCCGGCTGCTGGCTGCTGCGGTCAAGACGCGGGTCTGGAGCAGGGTCGGAGATCGATGGTCACGAGCGGCGGCCCTGTCCATATCTCAAGCAGTGGCGAAGCGTCCTGGCGCGCCTATAGTCCTACCAAACAATGTTCTAAGAACCTGTCGTGGTTCCCACGAAATGTTCTCAGAACATTTCTGGGTGGGACTGCCTTGGTTTAACACATCGGTTTAATGTTCTAAGAACATTGTCTTCGTTCTTGGAACACTTGTGGGCTCGAAGAACATTTCGTGGTAGGACTATAGGAATGCCGGGACGGTCGGTCCCTGCTCAACGGTAGGGGAAGTTGTGCGGTCGAGGTTACGGTGAGAATGAGGTGCGTCGTAGCCTCGAGGCCCGCTTATATAGCCTCTGCAAAAAATCAAGTGGATGAGCAAGGTGCCCGTTCCAGATGCTCGGGAGGGCGCTGCGCCCACCACTTTTTTGCGGGCCTGCGCCCGCCGGGTCCGGCCCCGGGTCGTCTTCACTCGAGGGTGCGGTGCTAGAGGGGGCTCCTGTCAAGTTCCGAGAAGGACCGTTTTCGGGGCTCGCGAGGGGCTGCGTGTATGGTTTCCGGGCCGTTCCTCAGAGCTTCGTCGGGGAGCGTGTTCGTGGCTAGGCTCGTGGTGGCCAGACACGCCCCGTATACGTTCCTCATTCGGAGTGCTTTGTTGTAGGACGATGGATCGATCGAAGACGCCTACGGTGAATCACGGTCGTCCCCTGCCTCCTGGGAGCGCATGTGGCCTATGTGGCCGAGCCTTGCGGCCAGAGCTCGGCCGAGCTATCGTACCATGTGTTCCCCCAGCTGTTGTGGAGACCCTCGGGGAACACGTGGAGGAGGAGGAAGAGGAAGAAGAAGATGAGGACGAGAGGGAGGAAGAAGGATGGTGATGATGATGATGATGAGGAGGAGGAGGAGGAGGAGGAGGAGGAGGAGGAGGCGGCCTCTTGGGAGCATCTTGGGGCACTCTTGGGGCCTCCTGGAATCTTGCGTCTTGGAGGTCTCCTGGTCCCTCTTGGGGCCGTCTTAGGGGTCTCCTTATGCCGTCAGGAGGCCATCTCGGAGGCCTTTTGGACGCTAATGGAGCCATCTTGGTGGCATCTGGGACCATCTTAGGCCGTCTGAAGCCAAACATTGGCAAACGCCATTTTTGTTAGAAGCATACGGACATTGATGACTTGGGCCTCTTTGGGCAGTCTTGGAGGTCCTCTTGGAGGCCTCCTCGGCCGTATTGGAGGCCTCTTGTGCTGTCATAGGCAATATTGAGGCCATCTTGAGGGCATCTCGTCCCGTCTTGGAGACAACTTGATGTCCTCTTGAGTTCGCTTGGGGCTGTCGCAGTCGTCTTTGGGGCAATATTGTGGCTGTCTGGAGCGGGAAGACCGACGCCCTGGCAAGTTGATGGGCCCTTACGGCAGAAAGCGCCGACGGGAGACACCTTTCATGCGCCCGTCCGGGTGGCCAGCGTATTAGGCCGAAGGCCCCAGGGATTTTGCAAGAAGGACCACACATTACCTCAAGTTTGGCAGGCCGTGGACCCTTGTGGCAAGCCAACAGGGGCCAGCGGATCGAGTGGCCTTCGACCCATCCCGCCACAGCGCATTGGTTGTAGGTCAGAGACTCTTTGCATGCCTGTGAGGATCTCTTGGAAAGCCTCTCGGCAGCCTGTTGGAGGTGGTTTGGGGGGTGTCTTGCGGCCGATATAGGGCCCCTCGGGGCCTGATTGGACCTCTTGGGAACCTCCTCGGGCTGGTGGGGGGGCCCTTGGGGGTCTGCTGACGGTCTCGGAAGTCTTGGGACAGAGGGCGCGGCATGTCAGCTCGAGTTCTTCACCCTCTTGGGGACGTCTTGGGGTGCCAGGCCATCCGGGGCCCTCTTGGGAGCCTCTTGGGGCCGTCTTGCGGCGATCTTGGGGGGCATCTGAGGCCGTCTTGGAGAGTCGGAAGCCCAAAAAGGCGAGAACGCAAAAATCTGCAAGTTTTATTGGGTGATCTATGATTGGGGGCCTCTGGGGGCCCTGTCGGGGCTGCTCTTGGGGCTCTCCTGGGGCCGTCTTGGGGGCCTCTCAGGCTGTCTGGAGGCCATCTCGGGCGCCTTGGACAGCTCTTTGGTCCATCTTGAACTGTCATGTGGGCCTTGGTGGGCCCTCTTGGCCAGGCCACCTTGCCTCCGAAAGTCACGCGACAACACGCCCCAAACCCCAGGAGCGCGAAGGTCTTGGGCCCTCAGAGGGTATTCAGTATTTGACACAGAGGACTCTACGGTAGGCTCGCGTCTCGTCGACCGGCGGCGACACCGGCGCTGGCGTTCAAGGTATACCGCCCCTGGCGACCCAGACTTG
>CAUYUJ010020170.1:1497583-1597232 GCA_963575745.1 Prorocentrum cordatum
TTGCGCGCTTGTGTCTGGCCCCCCGCGGCCCCACCAGAAGCCGCGCACCAAATGCCACTCTTACCCAGGGCCGCTCCTGCGTGTAGCCGCTTGCAGGATACTCTTCTGTCATGCGGTCCAGCCGCATCTCTGGTTGACCCAAAGGGTTGTCCAGCGACAAGGAGGTGGTGCAATAGATTTGTTCGGCTGCAATATATTTGGGGCGTGCAAGACATTCCAGTGCGCAGGAAGGTATTGCTGGAATTTCGCGTGCGACGCACTAGTTGCAACACAATGCAATACGGCTACCTGGCGCAATGCCTGCGCAATACATGTACCCCCCAAACCTGGTGCACCATTCCCTGTTCGCCTGGACCCCCTTCGGATCAACCAGAGCATCCTCGCCCCGGCTTGTCCTCGTCCCGGCTCCTTCCTGCGCCCCACCCCCTCCTTGGGCGCCGCGTAATGGGGGGGGGTCATACATGGGGGGGGGGGGGGGGGGGGGGGCGAGAGTGGCTCGAAAAGGCACCCAGACGGTACCTCAACGAGCCCCCATGGGGCTCTGGAGGGGCCCGAAAGGAGCACGAGAGGGGACCTCTTCTGATCCCCCCGTTGATGACCCCCCCCCTTAAGTCCCGCCCCAGCCCCGCGCGGCGGGCCCACCGCCTCCGCCCTGGCGCGGGGGCGCGGGGGCGCTCGGGCAGCGGCGCCCTGGCCCTCCGCGCGGCGCGCGCGGCGGCCTCGGCCTCCACGACGGGCGCCCTGGCGGCCTCCACGCGGGGCACGGTGGCCGGCCGAGGGCTGCGACAGGTGCCCCTGGCCTCTGCCCATGGGCCGCTGATCGGGGGCGGAAAAGAGGGGGGCGATGACTAGGGGGGGGTGGGGTATCATGGCGGGGGCCATGATCTTTCCCCAGATCTCATGGCGCCTCTTCTTATTTCATTACGTCCCTGGCCCCCCCGCTGGGCCGCGCACATGCCGCCGGTCATGATTTGCACCCCCCCCTCTTGGACACCCCCCTCTTGGCCGCTCCCAAGTTGAAAGCAGGTACTGTTGGAGTCCCAGACTCCAGTCTACTTCAAGCACATTCCTAATTACTTCAGTGATCGAGTGGCTTCACCTTTTCCGTCCTATGCAGGGGGCGGGCGGACACCCAGTCTACTTTCAACGCCTGCCTACTTCATGTTTCTACCTACTTCTTCCGACAGATGGGTACAATAAGGTGTCCCCAGCTTCCCGCTCCACTTTGGAGCCCCTCGGGCCCTCTGGGCCTCGCGAGGGGTGCTCTGGAGGCCGTGGGGGCTACCTTGGAGATCCTGGGTCGCAGCGGCTTGGCACCAAGGAGCACAGATGTTCTGGATCGGCGCTGGTGCAAGAGCCGCCCGGCGGCGCCTCCCGGCGCCGCGCGCTGGGCGCCCGATCCAAGAGATCCGAGCGGATTTCCGAGAGTCATGTCGTTGCTTGTTCCCCGAGGTCCAGGGCTGAGTCGGTCAGAGGAGGGCCAGCTGAGACAGCGGCAGTTGGCCTTCGGGGGGGGGGGCCCTCGTCGCCGCGGCTGGACGCAGCTCGGAAAGTAGGGGAACAAAAAGTGACATAAACATAAAAACTCGGAGGTCCGCGCGGATTTCTCGGATCGGCGCTGGGGCCCCCTGGCGGCGCCTCCGGCGCCGCCCCTGGCGCTCTCCGCGCGCCAGGGAGGGGGGTCCAGCGCCGATCCGAGAAATCCGCGCAGACCTCCGAGTTTTTATGTTTATGCCACTTTTTGTTCCCCTAGAAAGCTGGTGCGATGGGACCTCGGGAGAATTTTCCAGGAACCGATCTTGAGCTGCCGCTCCCTCGCCTCGTCCTCCTCGGGGCTCGGGGGACTGGGCTCCGGCCGGGGCAGGCGCGTCGACACCCCGCTCCGCCTGTAGTAAGCGCCGAGGAGGAGGAGGAGGAGGAGGAGGAGGAGGAGGAGGAGGAGAGGAGGAGGAGGAGAGGAGGAGGAGGAGGAGGAGGAGGAGGAGGAGGAGGAGGAGGAGGAGGAGGAGGAGGAGGGAGGAGGAGGAGGGAGGAGGAGGAGGAGGAGGAGGAGGAGGAGGAGGAGGAGAGGAGGAGGAGGATGGGGAGGAAGAGGGGGATAGGGAGGAGGAGGAGGAGGAGGAGGAGGAGGAGGACGACGAGGAGGAGGAGGAGGACGTGGGGCCCGATGGCCCCCGCCCCGCCCAGGGAGCGTGCGTGCGGCTTCGCCGTCGGGGGCCTACCACCGCCGCATCGGGGATGCGTGGCCGATTCCAGGCCGAGGCTTCCCCCCATGAGCGGGTATAGCCAGGCCCCCAGAGAAGGCTCCTCCTCCTCCTCCTCCTCCTCCTCCCTCCTCCTCCTCCTTCTCCTCCTCTCCTCCTCCTCCTCCTCCTCCTCCTCCTCCTCCTCCTCCTCCTCCTCGGTTCGTAGTAGGGCCCCAGAGCCCCCAAAGATGCCAGAGTCACCGATCCAGGCCTGCCGCAGCTGGTGTTTTTTCGGGCGACGGCAGCTCCGGCTCGCGGAACGGGGCGGGGGGGGCGTCCCCCGGTACACATTACTAAACCAGGTCCCCCTAAACCCAGTTCTGCCAGCTCCCCGACATGAGCCGGTCCCCCCCTAACGCTCCCCCTCAGGTAGCGGCAAGGGCGTCCTCCGCAGTCGGAGTCGGCGGGTGTTGAGCGATGGACGGTGGGGCCTCGTTCGCCGCCGCCGCCGACGAGAGCCTCGAGGGCCTCTCGGCGCTCCAGCAGCGCCTGGAGGCGAGGCTGGGCCTGATGGCGGAGGCCCTGTGCGGCGTGCAGGAGGACGTCGGCGCGCTGGCCGGCCTGTGCAAGCAGGCGGCCTCGGGCAAGCCGCGGGGCGTCCCAGAAGCCCGTGGCACCCCAGGGGCCACGGGGCTTCCAAGAAGTCGAGGGGATCTGGTGGAGCTTCGGTGCCCGCACGAGGTGTGGGACACGCCCTCCGCATCGGAGGATCTCGCGACGGGGGCCAGCGATTGGCCCCAGACCGTCGTGCTGCGGCCCTGCTTCGCGGAAGCTCTAGGGATGGATTCAGGGCATCCGCGCTCTCTTGTCCAACCTGCGTCCGTCAAAGTTTCTATGTTCAATGTGGAATCGGCATCATTACCTGGGAGTGAACAGGAGGAAGAGTCACTGAAGCGACCGCACTTCACAGAAAGGTACATCCAGTTGCCTGCGGCAAATCCCTGCCAGTGCCGGCGCAACAGCGCAGCATCGAAGAGTTTGAATTCTTAACGCGCCGCGTATCTCCACCAGTCCATCCACGGACGCTGCCCCAGGGAGCTTCCCTTATCGGGGGAGCGTCGCATAATTTGGAGAGCTCGGGGAGCCTCCGTGGGCCAGCGGCTTCTTGGATGTCTCTCGGAGTCTCTTGGGACGTCCATCGGGGTCTCTTGGAGGCCTCTTGAGGCGTCTTGGGGGATTCCTGGCGGCTCTTGAGGGCCTCTTGGAGCGCCTTGGGGGCTTCCTGGGAGCCTATGAGGACGTCTTGGGGGCCTCGTGGCGGTCTCCAGAGCCTCTTGGAGCGTCCTAGGTGTTCTTGAGGGCCTCTTGGGAGCATCGTGGGCCGATTTGTGCCTTCTTGGGGGCATCGTGGAGCCTTCTTGGAGCGTCTTGAGGGCCTCCTGGCGGCTCTTGAGGGCCTCTTGGTGCACTTTGGGGCCTCCTGGGGGCCTCTGAGGACGTCTTGGAGGCTGCGCAGCGGTCTTCAGAGCCTCTTGGAGCGTCTTGGGTGTTTCTTGAGGGCCTCTTGGGGCCTCTTCGGGGCCTCTTGGGCCGACGTGGGGCCCTTTGGGGGGCCTCTTGGGTTGTCTTGGAGCTATATTGGAAGCATCTTGGCCATCTCTTAAGCTGTTTGGAGGCCATGGACGGGGGCCTCTTGAGTAATCTTCCTCCATCTAAGGCCGTCTTGGTGTCATCTTGGCTGTCTTGGAAGCCGTCTTGGAGGTCATCATGGCCGTCTGGAAGCTTAAACGAGCGCTGGATAGCAAATTCGGGGGGGCGATCTCGGGAAGACGCGCGCTGCCTTGTGGGAGATCGCCGCTAGAAAGGCTAAAGAAATCTATAACTAGACAGCAGAAGAGCATGACGGAAAAAGCGGGTTACGAGTGAGGACGTTCTGGTGGGGCGCAAGTCCCCTAAGAAGAGTTCCACTGGAGGAGCGAAGCGGGACCAATCCCAGGTGACACGCCCGCCTTCCCCCCAAGAAGGCCCAAGAAGCCCCAAGAGGTCCCCAAAATTGCCCAAGAGAGGTCCCAGAGGGCTCCGAGGCGGCCCAAGAGCGTTCCAAGAAAGCCCAAAACCGCCATAGCGAATTCGAAGATGGCCTCAAGACGGCCCAAGGGTGCCCAAGACAGCCCAAGAGGCCCTCCAGTGGACCCCCCTGAGGGCCAACAATTGTGATGTCCGTTTGATGTATCAATGTTTTTGGATGTCTCGCCTTTTCGGGCTTCCGAAGGCCCACGACGGCCCAACAGGCACGACAGGTTGCCGCACGACAGCCCATGTGGCTCCCAAGAGAGCCCCAAGAGAGCCCCAGGACGGCCCCAGAGGGCTCCAAGATTGGCCCAGAAGAGCCCAAGAGGCTCCCATGAGAGCCCCCAGAGGGCCACGGGAGGCCCCAACGAGGGTCGGACAGGGCCCTGAGAGGGCCCCAAGACGGCCCAAGCTCCCAAAGACGGCCCGAGAGGCTCCCGGGCAAGAGTACCCCCCAGACGGTTCGACGAGAGAAAAAATAGTACAGCTGCTGTGAGTGCTTATTGTTGTTTGGTTTTTCGTTGTGTCAACCCCAGATCAGCCGAAGACGGCTCTGAGGGCTTCCGAGACTGCTCCAAGATGGGCCAGGAGGCTTCCAAGAAGGTCCCAAGACGGCCCTGGAGGGCCCCAAGACGGCCACAGGGAGACCCGAGAGGGGCCAAAGAGGGCCCCAAGAGACTTCCAAGAGAGCCCAAAAAGGCCACAGGGGGCTGCCCAAGAGTCCCCCAAGAGCCAAAGCCTCCCAAGACGGCCCAAGAGGCGCTCAGGACGGCCCAAAATGCTCCCAAGAGGATCCCCAAGACAGCCTGAGGAGGCAAAACACATTGATTGTTTTGTTGCTTTGTTGTGTGTTGGGTTTCGCCTATTCGGGTCCAGATCGGCCGAAGACAGCTCTGAGGGCCTCCGAGATTGCCCCAAGGCTCACCAGAGGGCTCCAAGACGGCCCTCGAAGGTCCCAGGACGGCCACAGAGACCCCCAAGACGGCTCAAGAGGGGCCCAACAGAGCCCCAAGAGGCTCCCAAGAGAGCCCCCAGAGTGCCGTCGGAGGCTGCCAAGAGGGCCGAAGAGGGCCCCAAGAGAGCCAAAAGACGGACCAAGCCCCCCAAGACGGCCCAAGTGGGCCCCGAAAACAGCCCCAGAGGACCCCAAGACGCCCAAAAGGGCACCCAGAGAACACCCCCCCAGACGGCCCAATGACGGACGAAGCATTGATGCCAAGGCTCCCAAGAGCATCAGGTGATTGGAAAGCTCTTTTCACACGAGTCAGTGACGTAAAAAGCTTTGAACGCCGAGGGCCCCAAGAGCGAGCAGAGGCGCAGAAAGTTCTGAATGCCAAGGCTCCCAAGAGCGAACGGTGACGTAAGCAGCTCTAAATTCCCAGGCTCCCAAGAGCGAACGGTGACGAAAACGCGCACGCACACACACACACACACACACACACACACACACACGCCAAGGCTCCCAAGAGCGAGCAGTGACGTAAGCAGCTCTTAACTCTCAGGCACCCAAGAGCGAACGATGATGCAAACAACTCTTTACACCAAGGCTCCCAAGAGCGAACGATGACGCGACACAGCTCTTAACGCCAAAGCTTCCAAGTGCGAACGATGACGTGAGTCCTCTCGGACAAGTTCCTGAAGCGCTCTCCCCGTTCCCGTGCCAGCCCAGGTGACAGAAAGAGCGAGGTACGAGTGATGACGTTCTGGTGGGACGAAGCCCTCGAGGGAGGGGGCCCAGGGAGGGGGCAAAGCGGAGCACACTGGCGTGCTCTGCCCTCCCGGCCCCAAGACGGCCCAAGAGGCGCCCAAGACGGCCTAAGATACCCCCGAGACGAACCAACAGAGGTCTAGGACGGTTTCGATACGGCCCAAGAGCGCCCCAAGAATGCCCAAGAGCGTTTCAAGATGGCCTACGATGGCCTCAAGATTGTCCAAGAAGGCCCCAAGACGGCCCACGAGGCAGTCTAGAGGACCCTCCCTAGAGAGCCTCAGGAGACCAAAAGCATTGATGAACGATGGGTTTTTAACGATGCTAGCTTTTTCGGGCTTCCGACGAGCCAAGACAGCCCCAGAGGACCCAAAGTTCGCCCCAAGACGGCCCAAGAGCCCAGAGGGGCCCCAGAGGCTCCCAAAAGAGCCCCAAGAGGGCCATGGGAGGCCGCCAAAATGACCAAAGAGGGCTCCAAGACGACCAAAGCTCCCAAAGACTGCCCAAGAGACTCCTGAGTCGGCCCAAGAGCCTCCCCAGAGGACCCCCCAGACGGCCTGAGGAGGAACAACATGTTGATTCTTCATAGGCGTTCCATTGTTTTTGGGTGTTCGCCTTGCCGGGCTGAAGAGGGCCCCAAGAAGCCCAGGTAAGCGCAAGAGCGCCACAGGAGGCCCCAAAGAGAACCCGAGACGACCCCAGACGACCCAAACCCTCCAAGACGGCCCAAGAGGCTCCGAGGACGGTCCACGAGCCTCCCAAGAGGACCCCCGAGACGGCTTGAGGAGGCCAAAAACATGGAGTTTCCTTTAATACCTCTCTTGTTTTGGGGGTTCTCGCCTTTTTGGACGCAGGCTGGCCGAAGACAGCTCTAAGGGCCTCCGAGGTTACCCCAAGACGGCCCAGGAGGCTCCCAAGAGAGCCCCAAGACGGCACAAGAGGGCCCCAGGATGGCCACAGTGAGCCGCAAGATTGTTTAAGAGGTGCCCACAAGGCCCCCAAGAGGCCCCCAAGAGAGTCCCAAGAGTGTAGGAGGCCCAAGAGAACCCCAAGAGGGCCCCAAGACGGGCCAAGCCCCCCGAGACGGCCCAAGAGGGCTCCAGAACGGCCCAAGAGGGCCCCAAGTCACCCCAAAGAGCCCCCAGCGGACCCCTCCTTGACGGTCAAATGACGAACGCAGCTTTGACGCCAAGGCTCACACGAGCACCAGGTGACCGGAAAGCCTTTTGCACACGAGTCGGTGACGCAGACATTTTTGCACGCCACGAGTCTTAAGAGGGAGCAGTGGGCCCGAAAGTTCTGAACGCCCAGGCTCCCCAGAGCGAACCTTGACGTAAACAGCTCTGACTACCAAGGATCCAAGAGCGAACGGTCACGTAAACAGGTCTTAACTCCCAGGCTTCAAGAGTGAACGGTGACGTACACAACTCTTCACACAAAGGTTCCTACGAGCAAGCGGTGACCTAACAGCTCTTAACGCTGAGGCCCCGAGCGAACGATGCGAAAACATAACGAAGTTTGCGCAGTATCAATCGGAGCCGAGGCTTCTCTGAGGGCCGGCGGGTGGGCGCAACAAAGTAGAACCACCGAGTTCGGCCATGAAAGTGTGGTCTTCCAACCCCCCCCCTAAGGAGGCTTAGGGGGGGGGGGTGCCATCAGCACTCCAACACGAGTTTGTATATACTACGCCAGGGGAGTTAGGCACAGTGGAGGTAAAGATTTGCAATGCCCCCGGCCTCGGGCAGGAGGGCCGGTGCCTCGGAAATTCAAGGGGGTACAGCGCCTCGGGAATTCAAGGGGGTACACTGCTTGCTTGAGCCCCAGCCCTTGAGCCAACCCAGAAACGCAGTTTGCTTCAATTTTCCCTCCCCCCGCCTACGTGGCCATGTTGGCTCGAGAGCAAATGCTTACTCACAGTTTGGCGTAGGGCGCGAGAAGCTGAGCGGAGATCGATACCGTGAAAGAGCTCTTCGCACTGAGGCCTCCAAGAGCGAACGGTGACGTGAAAATGCCGTTCACGCCGAGGTCCCCAAGAGCGAACGGTGCCGTGAGCCCTCGGGCGAGCTCCCGAAGAGCTCCTCGGTGTCCCGTGCCTGCCCAGGTTCTGACACGCCCATGCCGTGCTGGCACGGCGGCGGGTCATTGGCCCTCACTCCAGAAACGTCCTCATGTTCAAGGCGTTCAGCGTCCTCATACTGCTGTGCGACCTGGTCATGGTGCCGTACATGCTCGCCTGGAAGAGCCCCTACGAGGGTTGGATGTTCGCGGCGATGTTGTTTTCTGCCCTGTTCTGGGTGCTGGACATGGGGTCCAAATTCATCACGGGGTATGTCAAGGACTACCATGTGCAGATGAGGCCCATGGACATTGTTATGCACTATGTGCGCACCCGGTTCCTTCTCGACCTCCTCTTTGTCTGTAGCGATTGCTGCAGTTTGGCCGTCCTTTACAGTGCGGGCGCCCCTGGTGCGCCCTGGATCTTCCACGCCATGCGCGTCCTCAAAGCAGGGCGTTTGTTACATATCAGGAGTTTGCTTAATGAGAGCGCAATCATCATCACCGACGAAAAGTACCACAGTTCTATGATGTTCGCCGTCGTTATCGCTGGGGCCCTGTGGCTCAACCACCTCATGAGCTGTGCATGGCATGCCCTCGGCACCCGCGCCAACTCTGATACTTGGCTGTACTGGGTAGAGACCGTGGGAATCGACTATGCGGAGTCAAGCGAGCTCTACCAGTATTTGAGCTCTCTGCACTGGAGTGTTGCCACATTCTTGGGTGGCAATGTCGAGATCTACTGCCGCAACTCCAGCGAGCGCGCGGTTTCGATTGGTTACACTATGGCAGGCCTCGTGTACGTGTCTGTGCTCATTTCTTTGCTTTCGGCCGCGCTGGTCGACAGAAATGAAGCAATGAAGCAACAGACCCACAGGCTTGTGACGCTTCGCCGCTACCTGCGGGAGAGGAAGGTAAACCAGAGGATCGCAATTCTCGTGCAGCAGCAGGTCACCGAGCGCATCGGCAAGAAAGAACAGCTCACCGAGAGGGAGGTAGAGAGCAGCATGGGCTATCTGTCTAAAGCCCTGCGGTACGAGCTGAGGCTGGACATGTTCCGCCGCTACATCACCACGCACCCACTGTTCGGACTCTGGTTCGACATGGACAAGAGAGCTCTGCAGCTGCTCTGCGCGGAGACGCTGGGCTTCAGCGACCTCCGCGCCGCGGACGAGCTCTTCACCGCCGGGGCGGAGGCGGGCAAGGCCTACCACCTGATCAGGGGATCACTGCAGTACTCGCGGGACCACGTCGGGATGGCGAGGGGTCCGGGCGGCTCCACGCGCGTGGAGCCTGAAGCGTGGCTCTCGGAGGCGTGTCTGTGGGCAGAGTGGAAGCACGCCGGCACCGCGGAGGCGCTGGAGACCTCCCAGGTGCTCTCCGTGACAGGGGAGGGCATCAGCCAGGCCATGGTAAAAAATCCGCACGTGCAGGAGATCACCGTGGAGTATTGCAGGCTATTCCACCAGGCTATCGTCAGCGCCCGTCCACCAGAGGCGTACCCAGACGACCTGCAAGTGCCGCACGCCGAGTTCAGCAATCTCGTCTTGAATATGGACCGAGATATCCAAGTTACGGTGGGCTTGCACGCAATTGCCAAGATGAGGGTGCAAATTGGCGTGGGCCTCTTCAGGATAAACTTGCCCGGCCAAGATGATAAGCTAGAGGCGTTGAGGAAGGAGGTTGAGTCAGGAAAGAGTACGGTCATGGTGAACGCGCGTGGCGAGGTCGAGCGCTTCGTCTCCTTGGTAGCGGTCAGGCTTCTCAGCGAGGATAAGTTGTTGGTGCAGCTTGCGAAACAGGAGAAGGCCCAAGATTTCCTCGTCGAATGCGCGCTGCCTGCGCAGAAAAAGCCGTTGGGTCTGAGCGTGGAGGATTCCCTCAGCAAGATCCTAGCGGAGAAGCTGAGCGATTTTGTCGGTGACGCCGAGCCCGCGGTGCAGAACATCCCGCAGCCCGAGGAGCGAGTGGAAGAGTCGAAGCTCTTTGGTATCAACACGAAGTACTTGCGCTACGTTTGCACCGTGCGTGTCGAGAGTGGCGACGACTCGGTGGCGGCGATGGCGACGCGCTGGCGGCCGACCGAGAGCACCGACACGGCAGCGAGCATTCCAGGGCCCGGGCGCCGGAGCAGCCAATCGGCCCAGCTGGCGGAGGAGATGGGACCCCACAGGGGGCTGCTCGACCGGAAGGTGCACCCTGTTGGAGCCGACGGCAGGCTGGGGCAACGTTAGCGGGAGGACAGGCGCAGGGTGGCACGCCTCGGCCCCCAGTCGCCCATTTATCGCCGGTAGAGGCCCGATGGCCCACCCCGCCCAGGAGCGTGCGGGTTCTCGATCGGAGGACTATCGCCGATCTATCGGCGATGTATCGCCGATTCCAGATCGACGTTTCCACACCATGCGACGGTCCCCTGGTGGGTATTCGGGTCTTAACTCGGGCCTCCAGCTGCTCGGGATCTGTGCACCCGGGGGGTCGCCTTCGGCGAGGAGCTGCTGCTGGAAGGCATCCCGAGGCTGGGAAGCCGCCTGGAACGAAAAAAACTCCCAAGAACTTCGTACCTCAAAAACCGGCGAGCCCCTCAGGCAAGATGACGTGGTACGCGTGGGTCACGGAGGACGAGTTCGCCTTCCTGAAGCGCGCCGAGGCCTCGCCTTCCGCTCCATTTCTTTGTGATCAACTCCTCCCTGTCGCCTCCCGAGGCCAGTCGGAAAGGCGGGCCGGGCATTCGGCCTGAGATTGACCATTTTTGATCCTGAAGCTCGAAAATTCGCAAGAATTTCACGGATTGCGGGCGGGCTGTTTTCACAATCTGGTTCTCGCCTCAACGCCGCGCGCAGTCGTTACAAAAATTTGCAAGAACTTCACGGATTGAGGACGAGTCGTTTTCGAAGCGTGGCTCTGGCCATAGTGCCGTGCACGTTCGTGTTAAATTGTTGCGAGAACTTCACAGATTGAGGGCGGGTCGTTTTCAAATTGTGGTTCTCTCTTGAGTGCCGCGCATGTTCGCTTTCAATCTTGCAAGAGGTTCACGTATTGAGGGCGGGTCGTTTTCAACATGTGGTTCGCGTTTTAGCGACGCGCACGCTCGTGTTAAGCATTCGCAAGAGGTTCACGGATTCCCGTGGTCAACGTACCATTAATAGCATTTTAGAACGATTCAGAATTGTCAGGGTGCAACAGTTACGCTGATTCGCGGTGTTGAAGTCGCAGGAACGGCCTTCTGGCACGATTCAGGATCGTCAAAAAGCAACAGCCATATTGATTATAGTGGCGTTGGAATCCCGGAAATGGCTTAGGCACGTTTCAGGATCTTTAAACGGTTGTCTCCCAACAGGACACTTCCCCCTGTGGAAGTCAAGCCTTGCAAGGGCGTATGAAGAGGGAGCTTGGAGGGAGGGTTTGTTTGAGTTTACACTCCTCCTCCACCTCCTCCTCCTCCTCCTCGTCCACCTCCTCTTTCCTCTCCTCCTTCATTCGTTTTCCTTATAAGCAACTGTTCCATGTCGCCCCCCGAGGCCGGTCGCAAGGGCGGGCGGGCCCGGCGTTTCTCATGAGATCGCCTCATCATGTATGACCCTGGCGCTTAAAAGTTACCCTGGCGATGGACCCAACCATGCGCAGTTGAGAGTAATGCAATTGTGGGCATCGTCCTCGGTGAACCTCTCCCTGGGGCCACGACGCGTGCGACGGGTGTGCCAAAATTGGTGCGGGTACGCCATGCGGACGTTGCCTCCAGAGCCGTCGGTGGAGCACCATGTGAGGCCACGAAGCGTGTGAGGGGTGCCGAAGTGCAGGGAGGAACCGCGTGCGGGCGCTGCCACTGGAGCCTTTGGCGGAGCTCCCTATGGGGCCACGAAACGTGTGAGGGGTGCGCCGATATGAAGATGGAACTGCATGCGAGCGCGGCCAGCGGGGCCTTCGGTGGAGCACCCAATGATGCCACGAAACGTGTGAGGTGTGCACCGGATTGAGGTGGAACCGCATGCGGACCCTGCCAATGCGGCCTTGGGTGGAGCGCCCTATGGGGCCACCGAACGTGTGAGGGGTGCGCCGAAATTGGGGTGGAATTGCACGCGGACCCTGCCATTGGGGCCTTCGGTGGGCCACACTGTGGCCACGAAACGTGTGAGGGGTGCGCCGAAATGAAGGTGGAACTGCATGCGGACCCTGCCACTGGGGCCCTGGCTGGAACACCCTCTGGGGCCACGAAACGTATGAGGGGTGCGCCGACATGGGAGTGGAACTGCATGCGGACCCTGCCACTGGGGCCTTGGGTGGAGCACCCGATGAGGCCACGAAACGTGTGAGGGGTGCGCCGACAAGAAGGTGGAACCGAATGCGGACCCTGCCACTGGGGCCTTCAGTGGAGCTCCCAATGAGGCCACGAAACGTGTGAGGGGTGTGCCGAAATGGAGGTGGAACTGCATGCGGACCCTGCCACTGGGTCCTTCGGTGGAGGCCCACGAACCGTGTGAGTGCCGGAATGGGCATGCGGTGGGCGGGGTGGGCGCATGTAAGCGCGGCCACGGTGGAGCTCCTTACGGGGCCACGAACCGTGTGAGGGGTGTGCCGATATGGACACGCGGTGGGCACGGTGGTCGCATGTAAACGCGGCCGCTGGGGCCTTGGGTGGAGCTCCCTATGGGGCCACGAACCGTGTGAGGGGTGTGCCGAAATGGGCATGCGGTGGGCGGGGCGGACGCATGTGAACGCGGCCACTGGTGCCTTCGGTGGAGCTCCCTATGGGGCCACGAACCGTGTGAGGGGTGTGCCGAAATTGGCATGCGGTGGGCGGGGTGGACGCATGTGAACGCGGCCGCTGGACCTTTGGATTGAGCTCCCTATGGGGCCACGAACCGTGTCAGGGGTGTGCCGAAATGGGCATGCGGCGGGCGGGGTGGACGCATGTGAACGCGGCCATTGGGGCCTTGGGTGGAGCTCCATTTGGGGCCACGAACCGTGTGAGGGGTGTTCCGAAATAGGCACGCGGTGAGCGGAGCGGACGCATTTGAACGCGGCCTCTGGGGCCTTGGGTGGAGCTCCCTAGTGGGCCACGAACCGTGTGAAGTGTGTGCCGAAATGGGCATGCGGTGGGTGGAGTGGACGCATGTTAGCGCGGCCACCGGTGCCTTCGGTGGAGCTCCCTATGGGGCCACGAACCGTGCTACCTATGGGGCCACGAACCGTGTGAGGGGTGTGCCGAAATGGGCATGCGGTGGGCGGGGCGGACGCATCGCATGCGAACGCGGAAACACTGGGGCCTCGGGTGGAGCTCCCTATGGGGCCACGAACCGTTTGAGGGGTGTGCCGAAATTGGCATGCGGTGGGCGGGGTGGACGCATGTGAACGCGGCCACTGGGGCCTTGGGTGGAGCTCCCTATGGGGCCACGAACCGTGTGAGGGGTGTGCCGGAATGGGCATGCGGTGGGCGGGGCGGACGCATGCGAACGCGGTCATTGAGGCCTTCGGTGGGGCTAGCTCACTATGGGGCCACGAACAGTTTGAGGGGTGTGCCGAAATCGGCATGCGGTGGGCGGGGTGGACGCATATGAACGCGGCCATTGGTGCCTTCGGTGGAGCTCCCTATGGAGCCACGAACCGTGCTTCCCATGGGGCTACGAACCGTGTGAGGGTTGTGCCGAAATGGGCATGCGGTGGGTGGAGTGGACGCATGTTAGCGCGGCCACCGGTGCCTTCGGTGGAGCTCCCTATGGGGCCACGAACCGTGCTACCTATGGGGCCACGAACCGTGTGAGGGGTGTGCCGACATGGGCACGCGGTGGGCGGGGTGGACGCATATGAACGCGGCCATTGGTGCCTTCGGTGGAGCTCCCTGTGGGGCCACGAACCGTGCTTCATATGGGGCCACGAACCGTGTGAAGGGTGTGCCGAAATCGGCATGCGGTGGGTGGAGTGGACGCATGTTAGCGCGGCCACTGGTGCCTTCGGTGGAGCTCCCTATGGGGCCACGAACCGTGCTACCTATGGGGCCACGAACCGTGTGAGGGGTGTGCCGAAATTTGCATGCGGTGGGCGGGGCGGACGCATCGCATGTGAACGCGGCCACTGGGGCCTTGGGTGGAGCTCCCTATGGGGCCGCGAACCGTGTGAGGGGTATGCCGAAATGGGCATGCGGTGGGCGGGGTGGACACATGTGAACGCGGCTACTGGGGCCTTCGGTGGATTTCCCTGTGGGGCCACGAACCGTGTGAGGGGTGTGGCCGGCATGGGCATACAGTGGGCGGTGTGGACGCATGTGAACGCGGCCGCTGGGGCATTCGGTGGAGCGCCCTGCGGTGGGCGGGTGGACGCATGTGAACGCGGCCACTTGGGCCTTCGGTGGAGCTCCCTATGAGGCCACGAACCGTGTGAGGGGTGTGCCGAAATTGGCAAGCGGTGGGCGGAGTGGACGCATGTGAACGCGGCCATTGGGGCCTTGGGTGGAGCTCCCTATGGAGCCACGACCCGTGTGAGGGGGATGCCGAAATGGACATGCGGCGGGCGGGGTGGACGCATGTGAACGCGGCCACTGGGGCCTTGGGTGGAGCTCCCCATGGGGCCACGAGCCGTGTGAGGGGTGTGGCCGGCATGGGCATACAGTGGGCGGTGTGGACGCATGTGAACGCGGCCGCTGGGGCATTCGGTGGAGCGCCCTGTTGGGCCACGAACAGTGTGAGGGGTGTGCCGAAGTAGGCATGTGGTGGGCGGGGTGGACGCACGTGAGCGCGGCCACTGGGGTCCTTCGGTGGAGCTCCTCATGGGGTCACGGACCGTGTGAGGGGTGTGCCGACATGGGCATGCTGTGGGCGAGGCGGACTCATGTGAACGCGGTCACTGGGGTCTTGGGTGGAGGTCCCTATGGGGCCACGAACCGTGTGAGGGGTGTGCCGATATGTGCATGCGGAGGGCAGAGTGCCGCAATGGACATGCGGATGGCAGAGGCACGCATGGGAGGAGGGAGGAGGGGGAAGAGGAGAAAAGACGGAGGAGAACGCGAAACGCTGTCTCGTCAAAACGAGGCCCCAACACAGGATGGTTGGAAAGTGACCACTTTCACGGATGGAGGGCGGGTAGTTTTCGAAATGTGGTTTTCGACTTAGCGCCGCGCACATTCGTTTGATTAGTTGGCAAAAGTTTCACGGGCTGAGGGCGGGTGGTTTTGACAATGTGGTTTTCGTTTCAACGCCGCGCACATTCGTCTTACATGCACAAGAGTTTAACGCATTGAGGGTGGATCTTTCAAAACGTGGCTCTCGCCGGAGCGCCGCATACAATTGTTTGAAAGCCGTGTAAGGGTTTCACGGATTGAGGGCGGGTCGGTTTCAAAATGTGGTTCTCGCCGCAGTGCCGCGCACGCTCGTTTTAAACATTCGCAAGAGCTTCACGTATTGAGGGTGGGCCGCGAGTTTTAAACATTTGCGCGAGTATCATGGATTCCCATGATTCACCTACGAAATATTGCCTTCTTGATCGATTCGGGATTGCCAGTTCGCAACAGTTACGCTGATTCGCGGCGTTGAAGTCCCAGGAATGGCGTTCTGGCACGGTTGAGGATCGTCAAGGCGCAACAGTCGGGTCCATTCGTGATGTTGGCGTCCCAAGAATGTTTTTTGTTACGCGTCAGGATTTTCAAACGATGATATCCTGACGTAGCATTTCCTCTCTAGTGGAAATGAATAGATGTAGGGGCCTCTGGAGAGGGAGTTCGGGGAAGGGTTTCTTCCAACATTGTTGGTGAGTCTTGGGTTTGCAATGGTCCTCCTCCTCCCCCTCCCCCTCCCCCTCCTCCTCCCCATCCTTCCGTAGCCATTTTGGCTCAAGCCGCTCAGGTCCCAAACCCGCGCGTTCCGTGGACAATGGTGGCGTGGTGCCGCGTGCTGGTGGCTACGTGAGGTGGCAGCTCTTCGTGCGCTTCCACTTCGCATTCCTCCACACCGCGGTCGTGGTGTTTTCTGACGTGCTGCTGGACTTCGGCGAGGTGGTCCACATCGGGTCGGCGCCTAGGCAGGCTGAGCCCCTCGCCCGCGCGGAGAAGAGAGACCTCATCCAAGGCGCAGCGATGGGCCACAAGTTCACCAAGGTTCCAAAAGTGGTCGCCCAGTGGGTTCAATCACAAGTTCCCGCACTCGTGGAGCACCCCCGTCTTATGGTGGCAAGCCATGGCACTTTGGCGCGGCGGCGGCTGCTGAACAACGACCGGGTCGACATCAAGCTTTTCAGCTATTTCCACGCGCTGCCCGCGCTCGACATAGTTGAACCGAAGCTCTTGACGACGAGGCGGCCTCAGCCTCTCCTCGGCGCGCTGATGATGGTCGCCCGTGGCGGGTTGCGACGCAGAGAGCGAGCAACACTCATCATGAGCGCCCTGAATGGGCGAACTGCTTTGACACGGCCAGTCCGGGGCTCCCGACGTCGAGCAAGGAGGAGAAGCCCGAGGGCGACAAGCTGATGAAGCACAAACCCGCCATCAAGAACGAAACCATCGACATGCCGCACGTGCACACTGTCATTAAAGAAGCCGTCGCCCAGCTGATAGCGCATTACGTGAAGAGCGAGACGCCGGCCCAGATAACGACGGTCATGCGTGGTTCGCTGACGAAGGCCGTGAAGGAGTCCCCCCAGCAGCTCGCCATGCTCGTCTCCAAGCGCATACAGCAGAGTGCCCTGGAGATCGCCAAGAACGTCGCCGAACACATTGGCATGCTCTTCGGGAAGTTGTCGAAACTCGAGCTGCAACACGACAGGCTTCAGTACGGCGAGCTGAAAGATGGTCTGAAGGAGTTCTTAGTCACGCTTCTTCTCTTCGAGATGGAAAGTGCGGAGCTACACACACGTCTGGAGTTTCTTGACAGATACTTGCCGAAAGACCTCTCCCCGCCCAACGTGGCCATTGGCTCGACGTGCCGTCGCATCCCTAAGAAGGAGTACGTTGATCCCCGTCGGCACCACATCAAGTCGGATGGGTGCGTGGATCATTTCGGTGCCATCTTGACCAGTATCGTGAAGGCGCATGCAGTGTGTCTCATTTTCATCACCAATGTTCATGTCGTCGTGTTCGACCCGTGCATGTCTTGAGCTGCCCCCGCACGCGGCTCCGCCGTGCACCGTTCCCCTCAGGGTACGTGCGCTCATCCGCCTCCTCCTCCTTCATTTTATCCTCCTCCACTTCCCTCATCCTCCTCCTCCACCTCCTCTTCCTCCTCTTCCTCCTCCTCCTCTTCTACCACCTCCTCCTCCTCCCTCATCCTTTTCCTCCTCCTCCTCCTCATCATCATCCTCCGCCTCGTCTTCCTCCTCTTCCTCCTCTTCCTCCTCCTCCTCCTCCTCCTCCTCCTCCTCCTCCTCCTCCTCCTCCTCCTCCTCTGGGCCCCATTCTGCGCTCAGTCACTTCCGCGTGGTCTCGTCATCGCCCTCCGCCTTGTCCTCGATCCTCCTCCGCTTTCCTGAAGCGCGCCGAGGTGAAGCCGCTGCTGCGCAGCTGGCTCGCGCTGCACGCCACCGACCTCGGGGGCCGGCCGCTTCAAGGCCTCATGTCCGACGCTACGGACCCCGCCGTGGGGTTCCGGGCGAGCATGCGCCGGGTGCCGCGATGGCAGATGGCAGATCAGGCCTCAGGGGCAATCCGTGAGATCCGTGCGTTGTATTGTTGTTGCGATTGCTGTTCTCATCGGGTTTCGGGCCCCGAGAGCATTACAGATCGATCCGGCTCGAAAAATGCAACAGAAAGATGGGGTCGAGGGTTCAAGTCGTGATTTTTCAAAATTATTTTTTCGCAACGTCGGACTTCAGAGACTGCAGGGATGGCAGATCCGGCCCCAGGGGCAACAACGACAGGGGGGGACTGGCCCAGGGGGGGAGCTCAGTATCGTTCAACCTATTCCCATCCCCACCGGGCCACAGTGTTTCGGCCCCGCCATCCCGCCACCCCAGTTGGCGATGGGCCGTTCGAAACCCAGAGGGAACAGCCTCTACGGTGGGGGCGTTGGTTAAGGAATGTGCCCAGGAGGCTTCAGAACCTGGAGGATTCCTTAGCTGATAAGGTCGGCAGCGATATCCATGGCCAACCCACAAGTGGAGTTCCACTGTCTTCCAGACCCTGGATTCCTTCTCCAAGGGTTCCTTAACCCAATGCCCTCACAGTCGCGGCCGCGAGGCCCGCGCCGAGCGCGCGGCGGCGGGGCGCGGGGGCAGTGGACCCCAGGAGGGCGAGCCAGAGCCATGAGTAGCTTGCCCCTGGAGGTCCCGCCCGCGCCAAGCGTGTTCGAACTTGACAAGGGCGCCCGAGCGCCTGCGAAGAGCCAAGTGCCCTCACCGTATCCCCATCCAGGGGGGTAGGTCGGCCAATGGGGCCAAGGCCATGCCAGTGGAACTGGGGATCGGCTGCACGATTCTCGGAAGCGCCGCCCCCCGGGCACCCCTCCCTCGCCGATCTGGGCCTCGCGGGCGCCCCCTGCTTCCTCGCGCCCGGGAGCACGCGGCTTCGTTGTCGGAGTCTTGTCGCCGATCCATCGGCTACTAGCCAGGACGCTGAGATAAGAAACAGTTTGGGTTCGGAAGGGGCTCGATGTTCCTTGGCTTCCTCCAGTGCTGTTCCTCTTGCCCTCCTGGGGCACGGAGGCGGTCACAGTGCCAAGAAGTGGGTTCGTTCCTCATTTGGCGTTCCTTCTCTCCGCGGCCCGACTGTATCGGCGATGCATCGCGGGTCTCAGGTCGATGTCCCAAGCAGCTTCCGATATGAGCCTGGAGTCCCCTTGAGCCAGTCCCCCCTCCCCCCTCCCGGGAGGTTCAATTCAACATCGGCGCTGGTGCACGTGTGCCGAATGCCAATGTCATCCGGTATATGCTTCCCAATTATCCTGTGGTGTTATACCTAAGGCCCCAGCAGCAGCGCCCACTGGGTGGCCCCACCCCGTTTCGGCACACCCTTTACACGCACCGTGGCCCCATAAGGAGATCCACCGAAGGCAGTACCTACAACGGCGATGCCCACAAGTGCAAATGGTTGTGCCCTTCGCCATGATGATTGTTCAATTCTCCTTGATCACATTGAACCCCGCTTAGTCCCGGGCATGAGATTGGGTAAACCAGCTCAATGGCACCTTAATGGGGGGCTTAATCCCCCCAATCGTTATTGCGAAGACCTCCCAGGAGTTGCCACCTGACCCCCCACGAGCCAGTCCGCCAACCTGCCGACCCTCGGGCGGGGCTGGGACCTGGATAAACCGTTCCAGCGCGTTCGGGCACGTTCTCGGAGCGTTCCTGAGCGCTCTGAACCCAGCGCCCGATACATCTTTTATAGCCGCGAGCCTGGAGTCCGTAGAGGGGGCCTGTCCCAAAGTGGGCTTAGGGGGCAAACCCGGTTGAATGCCCACGCTTCTTGCACTTTCCACGGGCCGATTGGAGCGGTGTCCTCTAACCCCACCCCTGCCCCATCCCTCCCTCTAGATCTCCCCGACAGATGCCCGACGTACAGTGAGCGGCTTGAATAAGGAACGCTTACTTTCAAAAGGGGGCTCGGTCGTTCCTTAGGCTTGCATGCGTTATGTATCGCTCCCTATGCGTGATGTATTATTTGTTCATCGTTCCCTGTGCGTTATTCCTTGGAAGAAACGGGCTTCGTTCCTTATTTATCGTTCCTTAGGTCAGGCCGATGACTGTACCCCAGTCCGACCTTCTCCTGGCCCAGGCCTCGTCTCCGACCTCCCCTCGCAGGCCGCGCAGAGCGCCGGCAGCACCGCGGCGAGGGCGCGCGCGACCGCGGTGCCCGGCGGCCCCCCGCCGCTGTCGCCCCGGCGGAGCGGCTGCGACCTCCCTGCGCTCGCGGAGCGCTCCCCCGAGGATCGGGGGAGAAGAAAGCTGCTCCTAGTCCTCCTCGATCGTCAGTGTTTTCCTCCTCCTCCTCCTCCTCCTCCTCCTCCTCCTCCTCCTCCTCCTCCACCGCCGGTACCCAGTGAATACCGCGTTGTGGGTACCGGTTTCGGTGGAGCTCCGTATGGGGCCACGAACAGTGTGAGGGGTGTGCTAAAATGGGCGTCGGGCGCATGCGGACCCTGCCGCTGGGGCCTTCGGTGGAGCTCCCTATGGGGCCACGAACCATGTGAGGGGTGTGCCTAAGATGGGTGGCGGTCCCCGTATGCGGACCCTGCAGCTGGGGCCTTCGATGCAGCTCCCTGCGGGGCCACGATCCTCGTGAAGGGGTGTGTCAAAAGTGTGGCGGTCCCCTGATGCGGACCCTGCCATTGGGGCCTTCGGTGGATCTCCCTATGGGACCACGAACAGTGTGAGGGGTGTGCCAGAATGGGTGGCGGTCCCCACATGCGGATCCTGCTACTGGGGCCTTCGGTGGAGCTCCCTTTGGGGCCACGATCCTCGTGATGGGGTGTGCCAAAAGGGTGGCGGTCCCCTGATGCGGACCCTGCCACTGGGGCCTTCGGTGAAGCTCCCTATGGGGCCACGAACCGTGTGAGGGGTGTGCCAGAATAGGTGGCGTTCCCCGCATGCGGACCCTGCCACTGGAGCCTTCGGTGGAGCTCCCATGGGGCCACGAACCGTGTGAGGGGTGTGCCGGAATGGGTGGGATGATATTGATGAGGTAGACTGCTCATGCCAGACGATGTGTTTTGTGCGGGGGGCCGAGGGTACTCCGACCGAGGACGCAAGCATGCTAGGCACAAATACCGTCAGAAAAGCGAGAAGGACAGAGAGGGAGGGAAGACTTGAGCGAGGTAAACGGCGGCGGATCACGCACGACACCCACAAACGCCTCTTGCAGAGCTAAATGTGGTAGACTGCTTATGCCAGAAAATGTGTTTTGTGCGGGGGGCCGAGGGCACTCCGACCGAGGACGCAAGCATGCTAGGCACAAATACCGTACCATACACGCTAGCTTGGTGTACTGGCCAGGAGGCCGCCCCGAGAACAAAAACATCAACACGAAGCGACAGCTTCATTAATTCTGGCGATCGAGGCTAAACTGCGAGCGCTCCTGAGCGCTGCGTGCACACCCTCAGCGGCCACGATCGTCGGAGTGTGGCGCGCCTGGGCCCTTTGGGCCGCGTCCAGATGAGAAAGCCCGAGAGAGCCCAAATGAAGCTTGTTCGACCTATCACACCTACCACGAGTACACTTGCAACGACTAGACAGCTCGAGAAGGCCATTGACGTGCCATCCCACGAGGCGCCAGGTGCGGTGCATTCGCCCTTCGAACCTACAAGCATCGAAACACGCCTCCGACGAGGCAAGCGGCAGGAGGCGGGTGACGAGTGGGTGGTGCCACAATGCACTGCTAGCAGGATGTTCTAAGATGGTAGGAGCTTTACACTGCACACACACACACACACACACGCACACACACACACACACACACACACGAGCAAAGCCTGCATTAGCTTGTGGACATCAGCATTAGCAACTCTCACACGCGCCCCTAGGAAAGGACTAAGGCCTGGGAGACCGAAAGGCCGAACCGACGACCTGGCAGGGGGCCTGGCACAGACGGACCAGGAAGACAGCCCAGGCCGAAACCAGGACCCCGCAAGACACGAACCGCGAATCCAGCCGTGGACGACGAGCGAGGCATCAGGCGCACACAGGTCGTCGGAGGGGCCGCGGCTCGGGTCCAGGACAACAGTGCCAACGCCCGGTTGGCGACAAGCACTGTCAGTTCGCTCGAGACACGAGCCACACAGCAAGAAAATGAAGCGTGGAGTGGCGACGCTGTGAGCAGTAGCCCTCCTGAAAAGTCTAATCAGCCGAAGCGCCACCAGCCGCTGTGCTGGGGAGGCCGCGTCCGCCTTGCCATCAGCGAGCCCGCTGGGGCCAGCACCAGCGACGGCAGCGAGCCCACCCACGTCGACGCCATCCTCGACATGAGCTCTGCCTCTCGATCCTCCACGGCAGAACCCAGGATCACCACGAGCTTGCGAAGGCCTGCGATCAGCTGCTGCCTGCGGGACCGCGTGGCGTAGCGGCTGAGCGAGACGTCGATGACCCACCCCTCGCGGTCCTTGACCTCCTTCCTCAAGCGATGGCCCGAGAGGAGGTCGTCGGAGGCACGCCCGTGCCTCAGCGTGTGGAGGGTCGAGACGGCGTCCCAGATGCCCGGCTTGACCAGCGCCTCGCGGAAGGCCAGGCAGACCGCCGGCGGTGCGAAGTTCCACAGCGGGTCCTCCGCGAAGCGGCACTGCTTCAAGCCCTGGAGGAGCGGCCACAGGCAAGCGTTGCCCACGATCACGCACTCGTCCGTGACCACCGTCTTCCCAAGGCCGCCCGACGACGCGTCGTTGACGTTCATGCCCCAGGGCTGGCAGCCGTCGGTCGAGCCCGTCCTCGGCTCCACCGGGCTCCCCGTGACGAGCCGATAGGCCTCGCTCGGCCTCGAGTACGTGTCGACAGCGAGCCGCACGAAGACCGCCTCCCCGAACTTCCTCTCCAGGATGAAGAGGCCGACCACTGCGAGCATCGCCAGACGCGGCATCGGGAGCCTCATCTGGGGCGGCCCTAGCCGCGCCCAACCCTGGAGACCCCGTGTGGCCGATGGCGCACGCCTCGGCACCGCCAGCATGCGCGGCATCGAGCGACGAGGGGCTGTCCTCGTCATGCGCCCCGTCGCCGTGTCGAACGCTGCGTCACCTCCGCGTTCTCGAGGCACGGGGTCTCGCCGTCCAGCGGCCGAGCTGCCCCTGGGTGGTGAAGGCCCCTCTGGACGTCCCGGACCAGCACGCCGCTCGGCGGCATGCTCGACCTCTTCGCCGTTGAAGTCTTTCCACGGCCCCAAGAAGAAACCTCCCCGCGAGGGCCCATCTGCGACGTTCGCTCACTCGGGATCCATCGCAGGATGACTCGGATGCCAGTGGTCAGACTGAGCGCGGCGATCCGTCTCAGGATGTGCCGAAGGTGTTGAGAGCCTGAGCGGCCCTTGCCGCAACTAAGAGCCAGAGCCAAACTGTCGACGAGAAATAGAATACGATGCCCGTGATTACGAGAATTTCGAGCAGCAGGCCGCACAGCAAAGCACAGTGCCTCCCCCTCATACTCCAGAATGTTGAGACCATTTCGGCGATGACGACTTGAGTGAATGATAACCGACGTTACCTCGACGAAGTCGGAGTCCGAGGCGATGTCCTCCTCCCCAAGTAGCACGGCCGAAGGCAGCGAGCATCCAGCAGCAGCATCTTGATGACCCGAAAAATCCTGTCCTCCTCCAAACGCATGTGATCTGGCAGAGATGGCCTCGGAAACTCTGTACCCTCATTTCTCGGCAACCTTCTCCGTAGACGAGACGACACCAGGGTCCAACCTTTTCAAGCACACCCCTCCTCCCGCACGGCGAGGCGTCCGACGCATAGCAGTTGCCGAGCCACGGAACGCGCGCCGATGCCCACATCAACGGCAGCAACGCCGCCACGGCTGAGAGTTCTTGTCGTACAGGCACTCTCTCCGCATAGGCATGGTCCACATAGCGTGGCCCAGGACTGACGTGATGGTCCCGCGTGAGGCGGAGCCACGGGCCAGCGAGGCAAGAATGGCTCGGCGCAGCCCGGCCAAGCGGTCGGGTCTCACGCGTAGCTTGCCCGTCTTGCCCGAGGACTGAACGTCCGTGAAGACGCCGTCGGTCTGCGCTTCCGTGAAGTCATGCACCGGAAGGCCCCTCGACGTGAGGAGAGCCGCCAACTCCCGCGCCTTCGCGGTCGCCACCGACGCCGTCTGAGACACGACACGGAAGTTGTCAACGTAGCCTGCCGCCACCAGATCCGTCTTGGAGACCAGCGGCTCAGGGGCAGCCCCGTCGACCAAATGCCGACTGGGCTCGATGCCGACGTCAATCATGCCACACACCAGGGCGGACTGGCAGTAGAACAACGGCCAGCTCCACCCCATGGGCATAACGCGCACGACGGGTTGTAAGATGGTGTGGCCGCCAATGTACATGCCGCCAACCTTCTTCAGCCCGATGAAGCGGTTCGAGATCGGCGGCAGGCGGAAGTAGTCGCCGACACCGCTCGGAATCGCCAAGTGGTAAAAGGCACACTGGATGTCGCCCTGGGCCACGTAGAAGTCGTCCGTCGATTCGAGGGACGCCCAGGCCGACGGCGTCGGCAGCACCGTGGTCGGGGGAGACTTGAAATAGGTGTTCGCAACCCTCGTGTCGAACACCAGGCGGAGCTTGCCCCCCGCCTTCTCGACGAAGAAAATCCCGACAGAATAGGAAGAAGAAGAGCAAGACACCACGCTCCACTCAATCATGTGGTGGCGCAGCATCGCGTTTAAAAACTCAGCATACTTCCGAGGATTGCGCAGCTGCGGGTCGACGCAAGGTTGATGAACACCCAGCGTCTCCTGCAGCTCGTGAACCTCGGCATCGGATCTCAGCATACTCTGCCTCCAACCCTCCAACTGGACGGCATCGGCCTGCTGCACGACAGAGGACACCTGAACGGGAGGCCCTGTGAGCGCGGGCCAGGCCACGAGGGCCTTGTCGAAGGGTGTGACCCGTGAGCTGTTCTGGTAGCCTGGGGTCGTGGCGAGCACCTCTGCGAGGGATGCTTCACAAAACCGTCGTTGCTCACTGTAGCCAGCAGGCAACTCGAAACTGCGGTACTGCTCTTGCAGCTCCTCGATAGCGACACGCTGGGCCAAAGAAGCGTTCCCCGCCACACCGTCGCCAGGAGCCCCCTCAGCGCGACCATGGAGCCAGTCGAGGGCGTCGGCGCCCTCGTTGCACCACCGGCGCCAGGCCGCACCTCGGGCAGCGCGCTGCCGGGGTCGCCGACCAGAGACCGCGTGCAGCCTCGCGTCGACGTCCAGCAGAGGAAGCGGCAGGGCATCCCGCTGACGCTGGCGAGGGGCCCGTGGTACACCCAAGCCAGGCGGAGGCCCGATGGGCCTGGGGCAAGACGAGCTGGGCAGCCCTGGGGCTGGCCCCCCCCAGCTCGCGTCCGTCGGGGATGTCATGGCGCCCGCAAGGCGCGCTCCTCACGCGCCTTGCGTCGGACTTTGGTCACCACCGCCTCGTTCTTCATCTGCTCTGAGAGGTAATGCATCAGGGCGGAACGGATGCAAAGGTTGCCCTTGGCCTCACCGATGCCAAGGAAGTGGCCGACCTCGATGGACAGGGGATCCTGGCCAGCAACCCCCTTCTTGCCCTGGCCCTTCACGGCCGCGGCGGTCCTGCGGGTCCTCTCGTCGTAGACCCTCTCCTCGATGAGCTGCGGCTGCATCGCCAGGTACTTGAAGCTCGCCAGCTCCGTGAGGACCGCTTGGTCGTACACCAGCGCGGTCTCGATGACGCGGCAGATCATCTCGTGCTGCATCGCTGTCTTGTCGTGCTCCGCGGCGGTCATGACGGCCAGCCGGCGCGTGGGCCATGCCCCCGCGCCTCCCGCCATCTTGAGCATGGAGCTGAGGACCCAGAGGAGCGTCCGAGGGCTGAGGAC
The DNA here is from genome assembly GCA_963575745.1 of Prorocentrum cordatum. Lineage (NCBI taxonomy): Eukaryota > Dinophyceae > Prorocentrales > Prorocentraceae > Prorocentrum > Prorocentrum cordatum. The sequence goes on from CAUYUJ010020170.1 coordinate 1,523,041, forward strand.
GGGCCAGCCGTCGCGCCCGAGCTCGGCCTGCTCCTTCAGCGCGTCGCCCCGAGGGTCGGCGAGACCCGACGCGGGCGACTCCACTGCCAGGGCGGACGGCGCGGCGGAGACCCGCGGCCCAGCAGCGGGAGGTGGGGACCCAGCCTGCGGGCCGCGGAGCGGCAGCAGCCCAGGCGACATCCCGAGCACGTTGCCGTCGCCAGGGTGCAGACTGAAGTCGTCGGCGGCCCCCGCGCCAGCTCCCCCAGCAGCGGTGCAGCGCAGGGTGTCCCAGCCTTCTTCTGCCGAGGGCAGGCGCCTGAAACGGTAGACGCTGCCTGCCGCCCCCCCGTCGACGGCAGCTCCCTGCCGCACGAGCAGCTCGAGGCGAAGACCGTCGCGAGAGGGAGCCTGATCTCCAGGATGCACATCGAGATCGGGGGTCATGATGTAGGGGCCCATGGATCACCAGCCGTTCGTGCCAGATCTCACGCCCTGGGACATCGCACCTGACCGCGCAGAAGCTGCCTGGCACCAGCGCCATGGCCTCGGCGGCCGATCGCGGCCCTGTGTGGCGCCACCCGCGCCTGCTCCACCGCTGCCCCTTGAAGTCGGAGCCCGCGCCGTCGAACTGCGGGCCCTCGCGGATGACGAAAGCCCCCGTGATCGCGATCCCCACCACGAAGCCGAGCGAGAGTCCCAGGGTCCAGATCCAGCCAGGGCCCGCTCCGAAGACCCAGTCGACAGATGTCTTTTCCCCGACAAGCAGGAGCAGGAAAGGGGAGGCCACGTCGGCGTGGGAGGACAGGAGCACGCGGGGCACGGATCAGCAGCGGCACGCACTATCACTGCCGTCTGAAGAGAGCGGATGAGATCGGGTTCCGCATCTGCAAGGAAGGCTTACATCCCCTGAAAGACTTGAGCGAGGTAAGCGGCGGCGGATCACGCACGACACCCACAAACGCCTCTTGCAGAGCTGAATGACGACGATGACGATGACGAGGCGGATGGGAAGAAGGAGGAGGGGGAAGAGGAGGAGAGGAGAGGAGAGGAGAGGAGAGGAGAGGAGAGGAGAGGAGAGGAGAGGAGAGGAGAGGAGAGGAGAGGAGAGGAGGAGGAAGAGGAGGAGGAGGAGGAGGAGACGCGGGGCGCTGTCTCGTCAAAACGAGGACCCAACACCACAGGATGGTTGAGAGCAAGCTGGAGGTTCTTTCGCCTTTTCAACACCCGGAGGCCCTTGCCAGGCCCCAGGGCCGCCAAAAACGAGTCAGGAGGAAAACCGGCCCTCGGGAAATGGTCGGGATGTCCGGGGCCCCCGCATTGAAAAAAACAAGGCATCAGGTCCTTGCGGATACAGCTACCCTGCCATGAGTTTCCCCTGTCTGGGTCTGCTGGGAGGTCCCCTCTTCACCACGGCCGGATTCTCCTCCCAACCGTGGTAAGGACACACCCTGGAGAGAGGTCCGGGAAGTGGCGGTGTCAGCACCTTTTTGGGGTCTCCCCCGAAGAGGAGCCCGCGGTCAGCATCGTCGCCTAGGGGGGGGCAAGTCGGCCAGCGGGGCCAGTGAGTCCGAGGAGGGCGCGTCGAGACAGCGGTGGCCGGTTGGCCGTCCTTCGGGGGGGCGGCCCCGTCGCCACGGCGGGGCGCAGCTTGCGCTCCGACTCCGGGAGGGGTCTTGGGACCGACGTCGAGCTGCCGCTGCCTCAGCTCGCCCTGCTCCGAGTGAGGGCGCCGTGGCCCGCCCATCGCGCGACGTCTCTCCCCCCTCGCTGCCCTCGAGCCTCGTGGGGCGGGCGAGAAGCAGAGCAAGGCGGAGGGTTGTGGCGCCATGTTCAGCCTCCGGGGGCCCTCGCCAGGCCCCGGGACCGTTCAGCGCAGACGCGGGATGAAGAGCGGGCTCTGGGGACAGGGTCGGGACCTCGAGGGGCCCCGTGTTGAACAAAACGGCGCCAGATGACTGGGTCGGTCTTGCCAGGGAGCGAGGAGGAGAGAGGGCGCATTTGGCCATCAGTGTTGTACAGGGGGGTAGTTTGCTAAAGCGCGTACTCTGTGCAGGGTCTGGGCGGACGCTGCAAGGCTTGCGCGTTCGCAGCGCAGCCAGCGGCAGTTTTTTTCTTTGCGGCGGAAGGGATTGCTCTTGGGATCCTGATCTGCCACGCGAATCCGCCACCGCGCTCGAGCGGCCGCCTACTGGACGGGGTGGTGGCCGGAGCGGGGGCCCGGGGCTTTGTCTTTGCTTCTCTTCAGCCCGCCCCCTGACGCGTTTCGACCCAGGCATGCGGGACGCCAGCGACGACCCCCACGTCGAGCGCGTCCGCGCACCTGCGCATGCGCCGCTTTGGCACTTGGTTTGACCGCAGGCATGGGCGGGCCAGCATTGGCCAGTTTTTGTTGGCCACTGTCGGGTGTGGTGAGGCCCCCTTGCCGGCAGCAAGTGACAGACTCTGCCAGCAGGCACATGCCAGGTGGCCGCGTGCCGCCTGGTCGCGGGACAGGCTCGCACGATGCAGGCTCGTGACCGTGTGTCCGGTGGTGGAAAGCTGCTGCCACGACGAGCGCCTGGCGAAGCCAACAGCTGCCCCTGGAGCGCTGGGTTCGCGGGGCAGGCTTCTTGCTCGAGGGGGGTGGCTGCGTCACGAGCACGGGAGGGAGGAGCGGAGCGGGAGAGGGAGCGGCGCGCAGTTGGCACACGCCTGCGGACAGCGCAGCATCAGGGCGGGGTGTGCTCGGGAGGCTGCAGAAACGATCCAGACACACAGAGCCCAGGGCGCACGGGCATATCGATCGTAGCGACGGCAACGCCAGCAGTGCAATAGTGTTCACGAGATCGCGGTGGTGATCATGCGTGCGCCAGGCACGACAAGGACACCCGATCGTCCTACTTGATTTTCCAATGCACTTCGAAAGTGCCCAATGTATTCCACCTTTGGCGGACCAAGGGATGGTTCCAATACATACTTCAAGACTGTTAGGTGGCCGCTCTGAGTCCTTTAATTTCGTGCCGTCCGCGCCTTCCCGAGCGCTTGGCTCTGGTGGGGAGTAGCAGGGGTATCAGACTGACGCTTTTAATTGTGACAACAGCAGCCCGTCAAAAAGTACTCTCTGCCCAGTCGCCTCCCTTGGGGCCAGGCAGGGGGTGTCCCTCGCCCCGCCCCCGTTCGTCCTCCTCCTCGTCCTCCGCTCCCTCTTCTCCCATCGGCCCGCGCGCCCCTTTGACAAACAATTTGGCCCACCCGACCACGTTCGGTCCATCCATCACCTCCGACCCATCCGACCCCCCCACCCCCATCTCGTTCTGGCAAGAAGCTCCTCCCCCCCCCACCCCGCTCGCCTCCCCCCCCACCCCCATCTCGTTCTGGCAAGAAGCTCCTCTGTCTCAGCTCCGTCTTCCGATGCAGCCCGAGCGCACCCAGTTCCGACCCCTCTCCTCTTCCCCCAACCTCAGGCGCGCAGTTGCTCATGCAGGCTCAGCGTACCACCGTTGGATGCAGTTGGTCCCCCTCCCCTGAGATCCGATGTCGCGAACGAATTGCAGCATCACGAAAAATCTCGACATAAGCCCTGGACCCAATCCGCCTGCGGTTTTTATAGCCAGATCGATTTGCGAGGCTCCCCAGGCCCGAGACCCGGCGAAGACGCATGGTCTGAAACAGCATGCAACGCCCGGATGCCAGGGGATCTTTCTCTCACAGGCGGCTCTTGCCCAGCACAGCCCTTGTTTGGAGCCGAGAAGGGTCCGAGGAGAAGGAGGAGAAGGAGGAGGAGGAGGAGGAGGTGCAGGATGACAAAGAGTAGAAGGAACGGCAAAAGTAAGGAACGAAGAGGAGGAGGAGGAGGAGCGTTCGCATTGGGCCTGGTCGTAGCCTCTGTCCTGCACTTCCTGGAGTCTCGACCCCATGCCCTTCCGCGTGCTGTGCTTGGGCTTTGTCAGAGTCGTGTTGCTGGTCTTTCACTGCGCGATCTTGCTGGTCTTGCCAGATCGGCCTGGCAGCATGTCGAAGACATGAAGAGGGTTGTGGTGTGTCGTTGATGCCATCGAGGGCAGGCATAAATCAAAGACGTCTGGTGGGGCAGATGGGTTCTCGCATCCTTGAAGGCGGTGCTCGTGAAGGCTCGGAGGGTAAACCCACTGGTCCCGGAGCGTGTTGCTGGGGCCGTTGTTGGCAGGTGGTGCAGGTGGAAGGCAAGAAGGAAGAGGGACAGTAGGACATTAAGGAGAAGGAGCAGGGAGGAAAAGGAGGACGAGGGCGAGAGCCCAGGCATCGCACGACGTGTTTTTACAACTCCCTGGGGACATCCATGTGTTATGACTGATCCGTTTTTAGTGGCCCCAGGGCCCGAAAACAGCCCCCAGGCCCAGATGCCGAAATCGAGGGAAAAACCTCGGGAGTGAAAATTTCAGATCGTGGGAGACTTGTGAAGGAGGGACAGAAGCGGAGGAGGACCGATGAGAAGAAACGAGGAGGAGGAAAAGGAGCAGGGAGGGAAGGGAGGACGAAGACGAGGACGAGGATGAGAGAGGAGGAGGAGGAGAAGGAGGAGGAGGAGGAGGAGGAGGAGGAGGACTAGAGGAGGAGGACCAGAGGAGGAGGAGAAGGAGGAGGACCAGAGGAGGAGGACCAGAGGAGGAGAGGAGGAGGAGGAGGAGGAGGAGGAGGAGGATTAGAGGAGGAGGACCAGAGGAGGAGGAGAAGGAGGAGGACCAGAGGAGGAGGAGGAGAGGAGGAGAAGGAGGAGGAGGAGGAGGAGGAGGAAGAGGAGGAGGAGGAGGAGGAGGAGGAACCGCGGAGGGGGAGGAGGACCCCCGCACGCCCCGAGGCGCCGGCCGCCCCGAGGCGCCCGCCTCCGCCTCGCGAGGTGCTTCCGCGCGCCCTTCGCGCTGACGCGCCATAGGGAGCGCGGCGCGGCGCCCGGCGCTCGCTCGAGCGGCGCGCCTGGCCGGCGCTGCGCCCCGCCGCGGCCGGGGGCTCTCCGCCGCGGCGGCGGCGGCGGCAGTCCTCGCGGCAGTGCTCGCATGCTCGCCCAGTGCTCAGCCACGCGCAGAGGGGGGTGGGGGGAGGGGGGAGGGCTTCTTAGAAGCACCCCTGCTTCTTAGAAGGCGCGGGCCTTATCTGCAGATGTAAGGCCAGCGCCTTCTAAGCAGCAGTCTCCTTCTAAGAAGCCCTCCCCCCTCCCTCCACCCCCTTGTGCGCGCCGCCAAAGTACCCCACAGCGCGGTCCGACACCACGGACCCTGCTGTCGGGTACCGGGCGAGCATGCGCCCGGTGTCGCGCCGGCAGATGCCAGATCAGGCCTCAGGGGCAACCCCATGCGATCCATGCGCTCCCATGCTTTCAAAGCGGCAGTTCTCGTCAGGTTTCGGGCCTTGGGGGCCATCACAGATCGATCTGGCTCGAAAAATGCAACGAAAAGATGGGATCTACGGCTCCGGTCGTGACTTGTCACGATGTTCCATTTTTTTCGCAACGTCGGATCTCAGAGACGGCACGGATGGCAGATCAGGCCTCAGGGGCAACAACGTCAGAGGGTGATCGGCCCAGGGGGAGGAGTTCAGTATCGGTTAACCGATCCTCATCGCCATTCCGATCCCCACTATCCACAGCCCATATCCCCGTCTACGGGGGTAAGTCGGCCAGTGGCCAGTGGGGCCCAGGTCACGCCCGTGGGGGTACGGATCGGTCAAGCGATGCCCGTCCGCCGCGGCTGTGGCGGAAGCTGAGCGGAGACTCGCCCCGCGCGCCGCTACTCTCCTCCGGAGGAGGAAAAAATGATTATTCATTGGCTGACGCCGCTCCGCCGACCCCTTGGGGCGGCAGTACGAGTGAAAAACGGAGTTTACGGAACGCGCGCGATTTCTGGGGAATCTTGGGGTTTCAGCTTCTTGGGATTTCGTCGGGGGTGGTTGGCGGATCGCGGCTCTGCTTTTGGGCTTATTTGGGCTCTCCTGGCAGCACTTTTGAGGCCTCTTGGGAGCCGTTTGATGCCTCTAGGAGCCTCTTTTGGGCCTCTCGGGGGCCTCGTGGGAGCCTCTTGGGGGCCTATTGGCGCCTCCTCTGGTTTTTTCGGGGCCAAGTGCTCGAAATGATCATTCGGGTTCCCCCTCTGGGCCTCCTCGTGGGGCCGTCCTGGGGCCCTCCTGGGTCGTTTTGGAAGCTTCTGGGGCCGTCTTGGGGCCCTCTTGGGCCGTCTTGGAGCCCTCTCGGGGGCTTCTTGGGCTATCTTGGGTCGATCTTAAAGGCTTCTTGGGCCGTTGTGGGCCTCGTGAGAGCCCAAGAGGCGAATGTGCTAGAAGTATACGTTTCCCCTCAGGAATGGGACGATTTTTGCTTCTGGAGAGCCTTTTGGGACGCCTCTTGGTGGCTTCTTGGGGCGTCTTGGGGGCCTCTGTGACCGTCTCGAGGCAATCTTGGGCGTCTTGGAGCAATCTTTCGGCGACTCGTAGCCCTCTTGGACTGTCCGGGGGGCCTTTTGGGGTCCTCTTGGCCCGTTTTGGGGCCCCCTGGGGCTCCAAGGGTGCGGCCGGCACTTTTGCCTCCCCCCCCCCTCCGAACCGGCCGGACTGGGCTCCCGGGGGATGGGTTCGGGGAGGGGGAAGCATCTCACACGCCGTGACCCTAAGGGGTCGGCGGATGACCGTAGCTTGGAGCTGGCTGGAGGTCTGAGGTGGTCCAGCATTGGTTCGGGCCAGTGGGAGGGGGTGGTGAAGTTCGGGGTGCTGTGTTCGACAGGGTTTTCTGGCTTTTTCTTCCTCTGGGGGCCGTTTTCGGGCCCCAGGGCCGTCAAAAGCAGATCTTGGGTGAAACCTACGCCAGGTGTAGACCCCAGGACGGGTCCGGGGACCGATTCCGACTAGATTTCCCATAGACCTCCTTCCTTGACCTGTTTCTCGAGGTCCATTCAGTTGACACCCCCTTGCCACCTACAAACCGTAGCCCCTGCAGCGCACCGTACGGTCAGGAACTTTGGCTTAGCATGTCGCGCCGCCGGTTCTGGGCCACCACGCTTCGGCGCGACGCGCTATCCATGTCCCAGTCCGCGAGCGTCATCGTTCTGAGTTGTTTCCGGCCTCCCGCCCCGCGGAAGCTTGCAAGGCATAGCTTGTCCCCAGGGCCGCCGTCGCGACATGCTAAGCAAAAGTTCCCGACCGTAGCCCCCGCAGTTGCAGATAAGAGTGAGGAGACGACGGGGTCGTCGGCAATTTGCGAGGCTCTCAAAAGCCCGCCGCAGGCGCTGACTTGTTACACATTTCGCAACGAGACCGCCACAGGCGCCGAATTTCCTTCAAAGCACTGCTGAGGATGGATCGCGGGCGTATCGCGGGTGTGTCGCGGGCGGGTCCCGGGTGGGTCGTGGGCAGGTCGCGGGCGTGTCGCGGGCGAGGACGACGACGAAAACAGCAAATACAACAAAAAACAACAATATAAATAAGAAAGCAAGTTTAACATAGGAATAATAATAGCACGATTGTTAAGACGATATAGAACAAGTATAAAAGCAATAGCCATCAATAACAAGAATACGAACAACAACAACAACAACAACAACAACAACAACAACAACCACAACAACAACAACAACATCATCAACAACAATCAGTTTAAGATGTTTCGCTCCTATCTGCCCACGTGCCAACCAATACGTGTATCCCAAACCCTCGGTACCCGCCCTCGTCGTCTTCGATCGTACCCCTTTGGGGGCATATCTTCCTTACCTGCCACGTGTATTTAGTGCAGGCCCTAAAAGAAGGGAAGAGAGGACGTGTGGATGGGAGAGGGAGAAGAATGGAGCACGAGAGAAACTAGCAGGAGGGGGAAAGGAGCAGAAAACAAGTGGTAGAACCAGATGGGCAGATCGGGTGGGCAGACCCATAGCGGGCAGGTCAGGAAGGCGGGCCCAGGCGACGAGGTCGAGCAGGTGGATTGCTGAAGCGTGGGTCCTGCATGAATCGCGAGGAAGTCTCGGACGATAGCGCGATTCCCAAGTAAATCATCAGAAAAGCCAGCGTGGGCCACGAAGGCAAAAAATCCGAGGCCACAGAGGGCAGCGACGGGGCCGCTGAGGGCAGCCCCGGGGCCACGAAGGGCAGCGAGGGGGCCACAAAGGGCGACAGCGGGGCCACGAAGGGCATGCATATGGGGCCACGACGGGCGCGAGCGAGCGGGGGCCACGAAGGGCATATAATGCGGGGCCACAAAGGGCAGCGACGGGGCCACTGAGGGCAGCAACGGGACCACGAAGGGCAGCGAGCGAAGGCGACCGCGGAACCAGTACGGGCAGAGAGGGGCATCGAAGGCGGGCGAAGGGCAGCGAGCGGCGACCGCAGTCATTAACGGGCTGGTCGGGCAGGCAGGCCCCGACGGGCGGGTCGAGCGGGCGGGTCGTTGAAGCGTGACTCCTGCTTGAACCGCCAGGCAAGATGTAGCGGGAGCGCGATTCTTGAGTGTCAAGGACCAGCATCTGAATGAATTGTGAAGAAAAAACAAGCGAAGCAGTTCGGGCGTAAGTTGCAAGGAAGTCCCAAGCGAGAACGCGATGTTGCCATACATTGTAAGGAAGTATCAGGCAGGAGCCGCGATTCGGTTGTAACTTGCCAAGAATCCCAAGCGAGAGCGCGATCCTTCAATACATTGTGAGGAAGTATCAGGCGGGAGCCATTGTTGTTGGAAACTGCGGGCCAACGACACAATTTCACCCTCAAGATTTTCCCTGCTAAAAACAGGGTGCGAGCCCCGGGAGGGGCATTTCAATCGAAAAATACAATGTGCACCCGGCGGGGGGGTCAACAATAATTATTCTTAAGAAGTGAGACTACAACAACAACAACAACAACAACAACAACAACACATATAATAATAATAATAATAATAATACCGCATAGACCACCCTTCGGGTGATAAGGAGGCGAGGGGGGGGACCACCGTCGCACTCGATCGATATCACTATCGATCTCGCTTTCGATATAATTATCGATCTCATTCGATCAATCTCACAATCGATCTGGCTATCGATCTCACTAACGATCTCACTATCGATATCACAATCGATCTCACAATAAATTTCACAATCGATCTGGCTATCGATCTCACGATCGATCTCACATTCGGTCTCACGATCGATCTCACTACTGATATCACTATCGATCTCATTCGATCGATCTCACAATCGATCTCACATTCGGTCTCACTATCGATCCCACTATCGATATCACAATCTATCTCACAATCGATCTGACTATCGATCTCACTATCGAATTCACTATCGAAGTCATGATCGACCTCTCGTTCGATCTCACGATCGATCTCACTATCGATATCACAGTCAATATCACAATCGATCTCACATTCGGTCTCACTATCGATCTCACTATCGAACTCACTATCGAACTCACTATCGATCTCACTACCGATCTCACATTGGGTCTCACTATCGACCTCACTATCGATATCACAATCGATCTCACAATCGATCTCACATTCGGTCTCACTAGCGAACTCACCATCATCACCACCATCATCATCACCATCATCATCATCGTTGTCAACATCATCATCATCATCATCATCATCATCATCATCATCATCATCGTCATCATCATCATCACCGACGGGACACCAGCGGGACACCGCGGGGCCCCGGCCGCCCGGAAGGGAGACATTTGGTCCGGCCGCGTTTCAGCCATACGGGACACCAGCGGGACACCGGCGGGACACCGCGGGCCCCCGGCCGCCCGGAAGGCAGACATTTGGTCCGGCCGCGCCTCAGCCACAGGAGACTTTCTCTCGCCCGCCCACGCAGTTTCGCCTCGCCCGCACGCACGGCACGCACGAACACGAAACCGAAATCGATTTCCCGGTAGGGGGGCTCTCCGTCCCACTTCGATCTCACCCCCTCACCTCCGATTCATCATCATCGTCCTAATGAGAGAAATCCGACTGAGCATCGTACCTTAATTTTAAAAATGAAGAAATGAACACATGCAACATGAATAACAATACCAATAACACGAGTGAACAAATAATCGTCATACTAATCATACCTATACGACCAACCTTCGGGTGATAAGGAGGTGAGGGGGGGGAAGGGACCAACGCCGCACTCGATCGATCTTACTATCGAACTCACTACCGATCTCACAATCGATCTCGATCGATCGATATCACAATTCATCTGACTATCGATCTCACTACCGATCTCACAATCGATCTCACATTCGGTCTCGCTATTGATCTCACAATCGATCTCACAATCGATCTCACAATCGATCTCACATTCGATTTGACTATCGATCTAACTATCGAATTCACTTTGGATCTCATTATCGATCGTACATTCGGTCTCACTACCTATCTCACTATCGATATCACAACCGAAATCACAATCGATCTTACATTCGGTCTCACCATCGATCTCACTATCGAACTCACTATCGATCTCATTAGCAATCTCAGTCGATCGATCTCACAATCGATCTGACGATCGATCTCACAATCGATCTCACAATAGATCCCACTATCGATCTCACATTCGGTATCACTGTCGATCTCACTATCGATATCACAATCGATCTCACAATCGATATCCCATTCGGTCTCACAATCGATCTCACTACCAATACCACTATCGATCTCACAATCGATCTCACAATCGATCTGACATTCGGTCTCACGCTCGATCTCACAATCGATACCACTATCGATCTCACTATCGATCTCACATTCGACCTCACGATCGATCTCAGTATCAAACATCAAAATAAAACACCAACATCATCATCACCATCATCATCAACAACATCAACATCATCATCATCATCATCATCATCATCATCATCATCCTCATCATCATCTTCGGGTCACCGACGGGACACCGGCGGGACACCGTGGGGCCCCGGCCGCCCGGGAGGGAGACATTTGGTCCGGCCGCGCCTCAGCCACACGGGACACCAGCGGGACACCGGCGGGACACCGCGGGCCCCCGGCCGCCCGGAAGGGAGACATTTGGTCCGGCCGCGCCTCAGCCACAGGAGACTTTCTCTCGCCCGCCCACGCAGCTTCGCCTCGCCCGCACGCACGGCACGCACGAACACGAAACCGAAATCGATTTCCCGGTAGGGGGGCTCTCCGTTCCGCTTCGATCTCGCCCCCTCACCTCCGACTAAGAGGAAGGAGAAGATACATAATAATCCGCACCTCGGAAGCCCACTTTAGGCATGCACCCAGGGATCGTGTAAGAGTGTCCGGCCCCTTCATTATGATCGATACCGATGCTCGTCCTGGAGATCCCTCGTGGCCACGGCTGGATTCACTCTGGCCAAGGGGCACCCAGGAGACGCAAGTAATCAAACGGGTCCCGAGGGAAACTGGACCTGAGGTTTTTCCGCCGTTTTCGGGCTCCCAGGGCCCTCCACGGGCCCAGGGACTGCAAGAGAACGACTCGGGACGAAAGGTCGGTCTTGGGGAAAGGCCCCCGAGTAAAGGGCCCGTTTCCCTCAGGACCCGCCTGCTGTATGCCCAAGGGATTCGCCCCCCCCGCCGCTCGTCTCCTCGCCGCGCGCCGAGGAGTTGGCCTGCCTGCAGGTGCCCCACGGAAGTCTCTTTATCCCCCGTAGGCTGTGGGGGCCCACAGGAGCCCTGGGGCAGTTCAGGAAGCCCAAGATCCAACGACAAGCATGCCCCAGATTTCTTGTAGCGAGGCGTCTTATCGTGTGTGTGTGCTTGTGTGTGTATGCTGTCTCCCTCGTCGCCACGGCCGGATTCGCCCCGAAGTCCTGGTGAGGAGATATTTGGGGGGAGGTCCGTGGGGTGGCGGCATGGGTATTTTCCTGCCCCCCCCCCCGCCCCCCAGGGAAAAGGGGGGAAGGGTAACGGGGAGGGGCGGGGGAATTGCAAGTATCCAGGGGCCTCCGATCGCTCATGTCTTCGGCGAGGCTCCCAGAGGGGTGCTTGGATCGGCTCATAGCTGGACTGGTCATACCTGGATCGGTTTCGTCCGGGGCTTGCTGCAGAGAGTGTGAGTTCGGCCGAGCGGTCAGCACGTCAGAAGGCCATGTGGGTAGTTTCTTCCATCGACACAGTCACGTGCGGTAAATTCGCGTCGTGTCGACCGGCGGCGATCCCAGCGTGGGCGTTCAAGGTTGAACGCCACCCGTGGCCCAGACTCGGCACATCGTTGAACGATCCAGCGTTTCTGAAACGGCCGATCGTTCAAAGATAAACGATCCCCGCGGTGTCAGGAACCAACGTCGGGACCGACACGACTCGACCTTGCCGCAGTCATGCCGTCATGCCTGTTCCTGTTTCCCGAAGGGAGCCCGAGGCCGAGGGCCGCGGCGGCAGGGGGCAGGGGCCAGCACTCGCCTACGCGCAGAGGGGGGTACGCGGGAGAGGGGGGGAAGGCTTCTTCGAACCACCCTTGCTTGTTAGAAGGCGTGGGCCTCATCTATATAGATATGATATAGGACCAGCGCCTTCTAATAAGCAGCCTCCTTCTAAGGAGCCTTCCCCCTCCCCCATACCCCCTTGCGCGCGCCGCCGACCTCCGACGAGGCGGGGGGAGTCAGAGCGCTCACAAACGAGGCGCCGAGGTAGGACCCATACGGACTCGGCCATGGTAGGGGGCGCCCCTCCCAGGACGGCTGGAAAGCTCCTCCGCACCTGCCACCGTAGGGGTATATAGAGTAGAAGCTTCCCAGACGCCCAGGGACAGGGAGGAGGAGGAGGAGGAGGAAGAGGAGGAGGAGGAGGAGGCGTGCCCGATGCCAGAAACAAAGAGGTTGCACCGTGGTTCGCCCGCTGAAGAGTGGCCCTTCGCCGGAGTGACCTCCGGCGCAGGCCCAGAGGGGGTCCCCCCTCCTTGGCCTGCGCGCTCGGGTGTGGTCCCCCCGCGGCCACCGGAAGCCACCCTCCAAAGCTCACCCTGGCCTGCCTGGGGTCGCTCTTGCGTGCAGCCGGGGAGCTGTCGCTGCGCGGGTGAGCACGCGTCGCGACGACGACGACGACGACGACGACGACGACGACGACGACGACGCGGGCACCTCGGCAGGAAAGCCGCAGGGAGGCTTGCAGGAGAGTGCCGCCCCTCGCGCGGATGGTGCAGAAAGGTGGCAGAAGCCGCGCCATTCTGCTTCATCGGCCAAGGCCCAGACTCTCCCCATCTTGCTGTCAGCGCTGGCGCCGCAGCTGGGCAACGCTGGCCCCCGTCGACCGAGCACCCATCGGGGCGGCGGCGCAGGAGCAGGGGGGGGAGTGGGGGCCTCGAGAGGATCGAATTGGGGGCGGGGGCGCGGGGACGATGGCCGACGGCAGCTCCTGCTCACTTAGACCAGGGTGTGCTATCGGCGCCGCCGCGGGCGTTGTCCGCTTGAGGCGGACATCGCCTGCCCAGCAGCGGCCGCTGTCGGCTGTGGACAACATTTGCTGTTGGGTATCGTCCCCATGGTTTCCGCCTCCATTTCGGACGTGCCCAGCGGAGGAGAAAGACGAGGAGGAGGGGGAGGGGGAGGAGCAGGAGGAGGAAGAGGAAGAGGAGAACGCTTCAGCCATGTAGCCAAAGTCTGAGCAACGTTGAAAAGGAGGAGGAGGAGGAGGAGGAGGAGGAGGTGGAGGAGGAGGAGGAGAAGGACGAGGAGGAGGGAGGAGGAAGAGTCCTTCCTCCTCCTGGATCCTGCCTTCTGGCTCCTGACTCCTAGCTCCTGGCTCCGGCCTCATACCTTTTCTGTCGGGGTGGACTCGCTCGCGTCGCGGAACCCACCTCCTGTCGCGCGAAGCGCGCTAGGGGCGGTACCGGAGGCGCCGCCAGGGGGGTCCAGCGCCGACCCAAGGAATTCGCACTGACCTCCGAAGGGTAATGTCTATGTGGTTGTTTGCTCCCCCAGTCCTTGAAGGAACGGGAGGCTGATGATCCAGGGAAGAAACGCGGTGACAATGACCAAGATGTCGCGGGATCTTGTCGATGCCGATCTCGGATATGTTCCATGTCGGTCGTCGCCGATGTTCGAGGATGCTCCACGGATGGACGGTGGGGAAGATGCGCAGTGACCAAGATCGAGAAAGAACTTTCATCATTCGGTCCCGGTCATGGTCACTTGAGCGACGCAGAAAAGCGGGTTCGATCGCGCCGACATGGGCGCGTAAGTTGCCCGCGTAAGGTCGCGCGTAAGCGCCCTCGGTCCCGATTTGGTGTGCCGGGCTTGCGGCCCGCGTCAGCCGCGGAGTAAGGTAGCTATGCCATCTCGCGCAAGACCCGCTACTTTTCGTCGCTCACCTCTGTCTCTCCTTGCAGACGACGACGACGACGACGACGACGACGACGACGACGACGAGCAGCATAGGGGACGAGGCAGTACCCGCCGCCAGAGGCCGGTGGTCGTCGGGGGCCCCGGCGCTTCGATCGCCGTGCCGTTCGCGGGGCGGCTGCCCTACGAGCGGATCGCCCACTTCGCCACGGTGGCCGCCGCCGCCGACGACGTCGACGTCGACGGCGACTACGGCAGGTTAGCGTCGTGTCAGCCTGACGACGACGACGACGACGACGACGACGACGACGACGACGACGACGACGACGACGACGACGACGACGACTACGGCAGGTTCCGCACCCAGACCCCCTCGCGTTGTGAAAAAGTCGTGAGGGAATGTGTTCTGTTACTCTCGGCTTCCAGGGGACCTCGCCTGGCCCTGGGACCGTCAAAATCTGCCCAGGATGAGAAACCCGTCCTGGGGAAGAGGTCCCGTCCTCTGAGGCGAAGTGCGAGCAGTGCGGGCAGTGCGGGGTCCAGCCCACCCCCTGTGGTGGCGAATAGCGGGAAGTGCGGGTAGTGTGGGGCCCAGGTCCTTTGGGGGCGAAGTGCGAGAAGTGTGGGTCCCACGGCCCCCCCAAGCCAGTGACCTTCCGACATCGTGCACCTGACCCAACCAGTGACCGAACCAGTGAACGAAACATAGAAACATAGACATCAAAACCAGACAACACGTTGCACCCTGAGATAAACCATTCGTGCCCCGAGATTGTTCGATGGGGACAGTTGGAAGGAAAAAGATGCCCAACCTTGGAAACTCGTTCAACTAGTGACCAGTGCAGCAAGTGAACTGCCCAGTGACCGAACATGTAATTCGAAACAGGAGAGAGAGGTCCTATGCGGCGCTTCTGTGGTCCCCTCGGAGCCCATCACTCTTTCGCTGTTGTCCATGGAGGCTGGGGCATATTGAGGGAGTCCTGTACCACCTGCTCGGCGGTCGAAGTCTCGCATGAGGTACCTCATTGGCGCAGATGCACTTCACCGTGGACTGAGTGGGCAGATTGGGCCATCAGTGCCCGCATGACCTCCAGCGCGCACACCTTGCGGTGCTGAAGTCTGATGCTTCGCTTCCCCGCAACGCACGCAGGCCCGCGTCGCGGACAGCCCCCGCGCAGCGAGAACGGTCAACCCTCCGGCGCGGTGCGCCGACGCGGCGGGGGTGGAGTCCCGTCGGGGGAGGCCTCCCGTGTGCACATCACGAGGCGCAGAGTCCAGTGGGCACACGAAGCAGGAATACAGTCAACGCGCCTAGTAAGGACGCGCGCCTTCGTCTGGAGTACCCTTTTTGTCCTTGCCTCTGAGGCCCGTCCTTGCCATTATCACTGGTCGCCCGCCGCCCTAAAAAACCCATTATCACCCGTCCTTCATACACGTTTTGAATGTATTACATGTCAGCAGGTGCTCCACGAGAACGCCTTCTGGACCCACGGGACACCTCGTGTAGAGTTCTCTTTTTGCGCGCGTGTTCTTCCCGTACGTATCTCCTGCACCAGGACAGCAGGCATCGACGACTCTGGGCCTCTGGAGGGCTGCTCCGGCTCTGGGGAGACCAACACAGAACGACCCGCGTCCCGAAATGTACCCAGAAGGTGGGGTCGAGAACTGAGTGGGTCTGGGGGGAGCCCAGGGGCCGAAGATCAGGAAGATCTTGGGGCCAGGAGATCAGGAGGCAAAAGGGGAGTGGCGGGAGGGAGGGAGCAGGGACGAGGGACACGGAGCAAACGGACGGATGACGAGGAGAAGTTGGATCAGCTTGAGGGGCAGGAGAAGGGAGGAGGAGGAGGAGGAGCGAGGAAGAGGGCGGGAGAAGGAGGGGAGGGAAGAGTGAAGAGCACGAGGATGGCGACGGGGAAGACAATGACGAGGAGGAGGACAAGCAGGACCCCACCCCTCTTGGCGCCTCCGCCGTTGGGCGGACGCCCGGCTCGCGGGCGCTTGGCGCGCTCGCCGCCGCCGTTGCCGCCGCCGCCGCCGCCCCCGCGGATCGTGAGGTCATCCCCACCCACCCCTCATTCAGCCAGCTCCACCCTCTCCCCCTGCGCACCCCTCCCTGACATCCTCGCGTCGTGGAGGGGTCACGACCGACGGCTTCTGAGCACTCTCGGCCTTCCGTGGCCCTCACCGGCCCCGAGGGCCGTCAGAGAGCGACCCGCGACGAAAGGCCGTTCCCAGAAAAGGTGTCCAGATTCCTCTCGCTTCGCGGGGTGCACGTCCGGAGTACGTACAGTGAGGTCGTACAGTGAGGCGTTTGGAGGGCCTCTTTGGGCCGGCTTGATCCGTCTTCGGCCGCCTGCGGGCCCTCTTGAGGGCTCCCTTGAGGGCTTATTGGGCCGTCTTGGAGCCATTTCGGAGGCTTCTTGGGCCGTGCAGGAGGAATATTAAAAAATAGTCCACATTTAGTTTCGGGGCGATTTGTTTGATTCCAGCGCTGGCTCTGATCACGGACGCCGCCGTGACCAACTTCCATCTGGCTGGCGCTGCGCCGCGGTTCGCCCAGGGTGGGATATTATTGTTTAATGACTCACCGAGGGTGTTTCAGAGCACGTTCAGTCCAGTCGTTGTGGGGCCTCCTGGGAGTCTCTTGGGAGCTTCTTGGCAGCTTCTTAGGGGCTTTTTGGAGCCTCTGGGGGGCCTCTTTGGAGCCTCTTGGGACCTCTTGGGGACGTTTTGGGCCGTCTTTGGGCGCTCTTACGCCGTCTGGCCACTTCGGAGGCCACTTTGGAAGCCTCTCGCGGCCGCCTTGGGGCTCTCTTGGGGTCCTCTGGGGCCGTCTTGGGGGTGTCTTGGGCCGTCTTGGAGGTTTTTTTGGCTGTCTCGGGGCCCTCTTGGGCCGTCTTGGGGCCCCCATTGGAGGCCTCTTGGGCCGTTTGGGAGCCTTCTTGGAGGCTGCTTGGGCCGCCAAGGCCTTCTGAGAGCCGAAAAAGACGAGAACATTGAAATGGTCCCAGAACTTAGGAACATCAAAGATTTTGGCCTCCAGAGGCGCTTTCGGGAGTCTCCTTGGGGGCCTCTTGGACCTTCTTGGGGGCCTCATGGGCCCTCTTGGGGCCATCTTGGGCCGTCTTGAGGCCGTCTTCGGCTGTCTTGGGGCCATCTTGGGCCGTCTTGAAACCTTCTTGGGGCCCCAAGAGGCCCAAGAGGCCGAATTTGTTGATTTCTTATAGGTTTCTGTAGGTTTTTGGCCCCACAAGGGGCCCTCCACCTTTGGGTCGACGGAAGTGGCGCGACTCCGGGGGGGGTAGGGGTGGAGACAGAATAATGCAACACAATACAATACGTGGCAATTATGCAAGCATTGGACACATTGGATCCATTGCATTAGGGCTTCCGCTCCGCTGCGCGACCTGCCTCCGGCAATACGTCACTTCCAGACGTGGATTCCTCTCGCTTCGCGGGGTGCACGTCCGGAGCACGTACAGTCACGTCGTCGCGGGGCCTCTTTGGGAGCCTCCTGGGTGCCTCCTGGAGGCCTCTTGGGAGCTTCTTTGGGCCTCTTGGGTGCTTCTTTGGGGCCTCTCCCCCCCGCCTTTTCACTCTCCCTCCCCATTTTCTCTTCCAGCGCCGGCTCTAATCATGCGCGCCGCCGTGACCAACTTCCACCTGGCTGGCGCTGCGCCGTCGTTCGCCCAGGGGGGGGAATAACATTACGCTCCAGTCGTTGTGTGGCCTTGTGGGGGCTTCTTTGAGGCCTCTTGGAAGCTTCTTGGGGATTTTTTGGTGGCCTCTAGGTTTTTGGGGGGGAGTTCCTTGGGGGCCTCTTGGAGGCCTCTTTGGAGCCTCTTGGGGGCATCTTGGGCCGTCTTGGGGCGTTTCTGCGCCGTTCCGCCCCTTCGGAGGCCGTTTTGGGACCTCTCGCGGCCGCCTTGGGGTTCTCTTGGGGTCCTCTTGGGCCGTCTCAGGGTTTTTTTGGACCGCCTTGGGGGCCTCTTTGAGCCGTCTTGGGGCCCTCCTGGGCCGTTTGGAGCCCTCTTTGGAGCCTCCGGGGGCCTTGGGGACGTCTTGGAGCCGTCTTTGGGCGCTCTTACGCCGTCTGGCCACTTCGGAGGCCACTTTGGAAGCCTCTCGCGGCCGCCTTGGGGCTCTCTCGGGGTCCTCTGGGGCCGTCTTGGGGGTTTCTTGGGCCGTCTTGGAGGCTTTTCTGGCTGTCTCGGGGCCCTCTTGGGCCGTCTTGGGGCCCCCTTGGAGGCCTCTTGGGTCGTT
This sequence comes from Prorocentrum cordatum, assembly GCA_963575745.1. NCBI lineage: Eukaryota > Dinophyceae > Prorocentrales > Prorocentraceae > Prorocentrum > Prorocentrum cordatum. The sequence goes on from CAUYUJ010020170.1 coordinate 1,541,518, forward strand.
TGGGGGCCTTTTTGGAAGCTGCTTGGGCCGTCATGGCCTTCTGAGAGCCGAAAAAGGCGAGAACGTTGAAATTGTTCCAAAATTATAGGAACATCAAAGATTTTGACCTCCGGAGGCGCTCTCGGGAGTCTTCTGGGGGGCCTCTTGGACCTTTTGGGGGGCCTCATGGGCCCTCTTGGGGCCATCTTGGGTCGTCTTGAGGCCGGCTTGGGCTGTCTTGGGGCAATCTTGGGCCGTCTTGAAACCTTCTTGGGGCCCCAAGAGGCCCAAGAGGCCGAATTCGTTGATTTCTTCTAGGTTTTTGTAGGTTTTTGGGCCCACAAGGGGCCCTCCACTTTTGGGTCGACGGAAGTGGCGCGACTCCGGGGGGAGGGTTGGGGGGGAGAGATAACAATGTAACACAATGCAATATGTAACAATTACGCAATGATTGGATACATGGTATCCATTGCATTAGGGTTTCCGCTCCGCTGCGCGACCTGCCTCCGGCAAAACGTCACTTCCGGACGTGGACTCTACAGGCTTACGCCACATCCGCCGACCCCTTCTGTGAGTGTTGCGAGGCCCGGAGTTTCTGGCCAGCGGCGTCTTGTGTGAGGGTGCGGTGTCGCGCGCGGGTGGTGGCACATACGTAGGGGGTCCAAATGTTTGCGTGATGCCGGTGGTCTGGGGCGTGTTTTGCGAGCGCCTCGCGTGCTGTGCACCCAGGTGCGGGGTGTCCTTCTGGGAGGTCGGCCTTTCTTTCGACCCGCAACCAAGTGGAGGTCCACCGGAAGACGAAAGGAGCAAGAGCAGCGTGCGGAAGCTGTGATCAGCGAGGCATCACCGCGAAAGATGTGGCAGATGAGTCGAAACGGGTGAAGAGGCTGTTGAAGTTCGCAGCGCGCACGAAACAGTTCGCGCGGCAGCAGCACATTAGCGCCGAGCCAGATAGTAAGCACGTCGCGAGGAAGAACAAGGCTGTATGCGCGGAGTGCATTGCCGTTGGCTTGGCGGCTCGCAATACGGAAGCGTCTGGGAGTCTTTTGGGGGCCTCCTGGGGGCCTCTTGGGGGCTCCTTGGGGCGTTTTGGCGGCCTTTTGGGGGCCTCTGGCGGCCTCTTGGGGCACTATTGGGGCCCCCTGGGACTCGCGGGGGCGGAAAGCTAGATTTTTGAACGTTTGGTTGCCCTCTTGGGCCCGTCTTGGTGCCGTCTTGGAGCCTTCTTGGGCCGTTTTGGGGGACCTCTTGGGCCGTCATGGGGCAATCTTGGGCCGTCGTGGGGCCGTCTCGGGGGCCTCTTAGGCCGTCTCGGGGCGGTTTTCGGGGCCTCTTGGGCCGTCTTGGAGCATCGGAAAGCCCACGAGGCGAATTTGTGAGAACAAAAAAAGTTGCACAAAGAAAATGATGTTTTTTTGCGTCTAGGGACCCTCTTGGGACGCATCTTGGAGGCCCCTTGGGGCGTTTTGGGCCAGCTGGAGGCCATCTCGGGTGTCTTCGATCGCTCTTGGACCGTGTGGGACCATGTTGAGTTTTCTTGGAAGCCACTTGGAACGCTCCTGGAGCGCTCTTGGGGCCGTTTTCGGGGCTCTTTTGGGCCGTCTTCGGCGCCTCTTGAGCCGTCTTGGCGCCCTCTTGGGCTGTCTTGGGGCCCTCTTGGGGGTTTCTTGGACCGTCTTGGTGCGGTCTTGGGGGCCGTTGGGGCCGTCTGGGAGCGTCGGAAAGCCCAAAAGGCGACTTTCTGTGAAAAATGTACGCTGTACGAAAGGAGCGGGCTTACTTTTTGCATCTAGACGCCCGCTCGGGGCGCATCTTGGATACCTCTTGGGGCCTCTTGGAGGCATCTTGGGCCGTCTGGAGGCCATCTTCGATGTCGTCGGTCGCTTCTGGACCGTCTAGGACTATATTGAGCTCTCTTGGAGGCCACTTGGGGCGTTCCTGGAGCGCTCTTGGGGCCGTCTTCGGGGCCCTCTTGAGCTGTCTTGGACGCCTGTTGGGCTGTCTCGGGGCCTTCGTGGGGTATCTTGGGACCCTCTTGGAGGTTTCTTGAGCCGTTTTGGGGCAGTTTTGGGTGCCTCTTGGGCCGTCTGGGGGCATCGGAAAGCCCAGAAGGCGAATTTGTGAAAAATGTACGTCTTACGAAGGGAATGGGCCAATTTTGCGTCTAGGGACCCTCTTGGGACGCATCTTGGAGGCCTCTTGGGGCCTCGTGGGGCCTCGTGGGGGCCTCTTGGGCCGTCTAGGAAGCCTCTTAGCCCGTCTTTGGGCCATCTTGGGCGTCTTGGAGCGCTCATTTGGCGTCTCGGGGCCCTCGTGGGCCGTCTTGGAGGCCTCCTGGGGCCTTCTTGGACCGTCGCGTGGGCCCGTTTTTGCGCTTTTGGCCCGTTTGGGGACCTTCTGCTCCCCCATGACGCGTTCGGTCCTGAGTGCCCCGGGTCCGGGGAGGGGGGTCGAATCTCCGGTTTAGGGTCCCTGGGGGGGGTATGGGGGGAGAACTATCTCACACGCCTAGAGACCCACAAGGGGTCGGCGGACTTTTGCGGAGCCACGCTGCGGAAAAAAACACAACGCCGGACGTCTGGGCCTCCTCTTGCCCCCTGCACGCCCCAAAGTGCTTCATGGTCTGAGGGCGTTCCTGCCGTGCGCGGCCCTTTCCCCACTTCCCTCCCGCCGTTCCTTTCGCCGTAGCGCCTCTGTAGCTCAACGGCAGCCATGCTGCAGTTCGACCGCAATTCGGATCCGAGGCGCCGCAGACCAAAAAATCTGGGCCTCCTCCTCCTCCTCCTCCTCCTCCTCCTCCTCCTCCTCCTCCTCCTCCTCCTCCTCCTCCTCTTCCACCTGCGCTCTACTTTGTTGATGATTGCCGGATGCTACAGCACGAGAGGCCACGTGTTTCAGAGGAGCCCTGATCCGCTGCCGTTTTCAGGTCTCCTCGTCGCGCTGAGGCCTTGCAGGGGATGGAGGCCAGGCTGCTCCGCTTGCTGCACGACGCGGGGCAAGCGCTGACCACCGCCGTCGTGGTGCGCGCGGGGGTGCCCGACTGCCCAGACTGCTGGTGCGGTCCCTCCCTGCACTGCCCCGCCCTGCACTGCCCGTGCCACGGAGGCGAGGGTACGGTGGCTGCCGCCTCGAGCCCGGGCTGCCCGAGCGGGCAGCTGGCCGGGTGGCGGCGCTGTCCCTGCTCGCGGGCTGCGAGCTGGGGGCCGTGGGGTTCGCCCGGGCGACGCGCACCCGCGTGCCCGCGGCGACGGCTGTTCGGCCGCAGGTGGAGGCGTCGGTGGCCCCGGAGGAGTGCGACCTCTCGCAGTTGGCGCTGGAGGTGCTGGCGCCGCCGGTGCCGGGGACGCACGCGCTGCACTAGGCGATTGTCCTGCACCCCAGCGAGGAAGCGGTCAGCAACAAGACGAGGGAGTTCGACGAGACCGTCGTGTTCGACCTGCCGCTGTTCCACTTCGCGGTGCCCGCGCTCGCCTTCCTCAAGCGCGAGACCCCGCCCTGGGAGCCGCTGTTCGGGTTCAGGCACGCCGATCTGGTGGTGCAGTTCCGCGAGGCCGCCCATCGGGTGGGCCTGCGGGCGCTGGGACCCGAGCTGCACATGCTGCGCCACAGCGGGCCGAGCCACGACCGAGCTCGGCAGCTAAGAACGCTGCAGGAGATCAAGCTGCGAAGGCGGTGGCACTGCGACTCGAGCGTCAGGCGCTACCAGAAGGAGGGACGCGTGGGGGAGCAGCTGCAGCGGCTGTCGCCCGACGCTCGGAGGCGCGCGGTCGAGGCGGCTTCGCGGCTGCCCTACTGCCTCGCGAGGCCTTCGCTCGCCTCGCACCCTGGCCAGCAGGAGTGCCCGCCTCGTCCAGCCGCAGGTATTTCTAGAGCTGTTCAGCGGCAGTGGCGGGCTCTCGCGGGCTATGCGGGCGAGAGGCTTCCTGGTGCTAGAGTGGGACATCCAGCGAGGCGCGGCGTGGGATCTCTCCGCGCCAGCTGCCCGCAAGCTCGTCCGCGGCTGGATCCTTGCTGGCCAGGTGTGGGGGGGGGCCTTCCTCGGGACGCCGTGCCAGACCTGGACGCGCGCCCGAGACACAGGGCCGCTGCGCGTGCCGGGGCAGGCCGGGCCGGCGTTGCCTTCGAGGTTGAGTTTGATGGGGCTTCCTGAAGTGACGCACCCGAGTGATCAGGAGGCTATTCGAATTGGCAATATTCTCGCCGGTTTCAGTTGCAGCATCCTCGAGTTGATGCGTTTTGGTGGCCGCCCTGTGGCCCTTGAGAACCCCGCCCGCTCCCGTTTGTGGCTTCCCCCGCGTTTACAAAAAGCTTCGAAGTGGAGCTCCAGTGCTTCAATAGTTACGGACATGTGCCAGCGGGGGACCCAGTGGAAGAAGCCCACTCGTTTCCTCGGCGATCACGCGTCGCTCGATCCCATCGCTCGCGTGCATCATAATTGCTGTTCTGCGTGCAGTAGGGCAGGAAAAAAGCATGCATCCATCCACGGTTTAGCGCAGGGCGGCGGCTTCAAGACCAAAGCTGCCCAAGCATACCCGCCGCCACTGTGTGCCGCACTCGCAGAGTGTTTCAGTCAGGCGCACGGTGCGACTCAGACCACTGTCCTCTCCAGAGTTCTCCTTTCGCGGTAAATGTGTGCACGTGCTTTAGTATTCGGTTAACGGTAAAGTGTTTGGCTTGTTTAGAGATGACCAAAGGATTGTCTGGCAGGTTTGCGTTGATTGAACCCCTGTCACAGAGATCATACAGCTGTCGGCCTCGAGCGCGCCTGCCCGCCGTCCAATCGTCTCCGCCGGTGCTACTTTCAGTGAAGCGTGTTCGGTCGCATCGGCGGCCCGAAAAAGGGCGTCCTCTGGCCTCGGCGGCGGCGGCAGGCGGCATGCGCTCTACTTTGTTGATGATTGCCAGATGCCGCAGCACGAGAGGCCGCGTGTTTCAGAGGAGCCCTGATCCGCTGCCGTTTTCAGGTTTCCCCGTCGCGTTCCCTGCCCTCCCTCCCTCGCGCGTTGTTTGAACCCCAGACAGCTGTCGGCCTCGAGCGCGCCTGCCCGCCGTCCAATCGTCTCCGCCGGTGCTGCTTTCAGTGAAGCTTGTTCGGTCGCATCGGTGGCCCGAAACAAAGCGCCCTCTGGCCTCGGCGTCGGCGGCAGGCGGCATCCTCGCCTCCTCCTCCTCCTCCTCCCCCTCCTCCTCCTCCCCTCCTCCTCCTCCTCCTCCTCCTCCTCCTCCTCCTCCTCCTCCTCCTCCTCCTCCTCCTCCTCCTCCTCCTCCCTCCTCCTCCTCCTCCTCCTCCTCCTCCTCCTCCTCTCCTCCTCCTCCTTCTCCCCCCCTCCCCTCCTCCCGAAGCTACCCCCCCCCCTTTTCCAAAGGGGGCGTCGCTACCCCTACCTCCCCTTGCCCCCTTCTGCCAGAAGCTACCCCCCCTCCCCCCCCCCCCCTTTCGGCACCCGGGAAGCGACCCTTCCCCTCCCACCCTTACGAAAGAGGGGGAAAGTTTAGCTACCCCCCCCTCCTTTGACCCCCCTCTGTCGGAAGCCCGCCCCGCCTTTCCTCCATTTTTCTTTCCCCTGCCAGAAGCCACCCCCCCTCCCCCCCTTTTCCAAAATGGCGAGGCGGCATAGCTACCACCCCCCTCCTTTGAACTCCCCCTGCCGGATGATCCTCCCCCGTCGCCGTCGTCGTTGCCGTCGCCGTCGCTCGACGTCTTCGCGCGACGCCGTCGTCGTCGCCGCCGTCGCCGTCATTGTCGCCGCCCCCGTCGCCGTCTTCGCGTGACCTCGTCGCGGTCGTCACGACGAGGGCGAGGTCATACGAAGACGGCGACGGACGACGCACGACCGACGACCGACGACGACGACGACCCAGGGTCAGAGAAAACGAGACCACGACCCAGGGGTTGAGAAAACGAAGAAAAGAAGCAGGGTCCGAGAAAACGAAACCACGGCCCAGGGGCCGAGAAAACGAAAAAACGAACCAGGGTCTGAGAAAACGAGACGAAGACCCAGGGGCTGAGAAAACGCGACAACGAAACAGGGTCCGAGAAAACGGGACCACGACCCAGGGGCCGACAAAACGAGACAACGAGAAAACAAACCAGTGCCCGAGAAAGCTCAACCACGACCCAGGGGCCGAGAAAACGAGACAACGAGAAAACGAACCAGGGCCCGAGAAAGCGAGAACACGACCCACGGGCCGAAAAAACGAGAAAACAGAACACGAACCAGGCCCGAGAAAACGAAACAAAACCCCAGAAGCCGAGAAAACGAGGCAATGAACCAGGGTCCGAGAAAACGAGATAACGACCCAGGAGCAGAGAAACAAAAAACAAAAACAACAAAAAAAAACGGCCCGAGCAAACGAGATTACGGCCCAGGCAGAGAAAACGCGAATCTCGGTCCGAGAAAACAAAACGACGACCCAGGGGCACAGAAACCGAGAAAACAACAAAACGAACCAGGGCCAGAGACAGCGAGAATTCGAACCAGGGAGACCTTGTGTGGCAGCCGAGGCGGCCCGCAGGCGCGAGGCCCAGCCGCCTCCCCGTGCGCCTCGCACCACAGCGCAGAGGCTCCAGTCGGCCGCCTGCCCCGCGCGGCAGCGCTGGGGCTGGCCAGCGTCGCCCAGACGAACAGCTGGAAGCACGACCCGCTGACCATCGTCACCGAGACGGCGCCCATGGCTTTCGTAGAGATAGTCTGGGCTTCGCTCCTGCCCGAGGCCGCCGCCCGCTCCTGCCTGGCCGGGGGGCTGGCCACCGCGCAGAAGCAGCACCCATGGCGCATGGTGGAGGAACCCATCAGCGCGCTGGCCCCCACGCTCGAGAAGGTAAAGCGGGGCTTTGTCCAGGGCGACCCGCGCAGGTTCTACGACGCCAAGGGCTGCATCGACGAGGTGCGGAGCCATTCCCTTGCCTTCTTCGGCCACATGGCCTCACGGGACTGCCGCGTGGCGAGTGGGCTCGAGGAGGTAACCAGACAGTGTCCCAGCACGTGGGGCTGGAACGTCCCGCCTTTCTGGCAGCCGATCCTAGGCCCCACGTGCCACCGCTCGGCGGCGCGGGACCGGCACCACCAGCGGGCGCTGCGCAGCCTGGTCCAGAACACCTACTGGTGCCAGGCCAGGGTCGGGGCGGTCGACCCTTCAGCCCCCACCAACTGCCAGTTGCGCGGCTTCAAAGGACGGCCCCCTCGTTCCACAGGCGCTCCAAGCGAGAGGCCCACGACGGATGGCAACGCTAGTTCCTCGAGCCCCGACACGGCAGGCGGCCGAGGAGGTCGAGGGCCTCGGCCACCCGTTCGCGGAGTTGTTCGCCAGGGGGCTCTTCGCCGACATGTCAGAGCTCTTCCAGCGGCCGACGCGACCAGCGGGCGACTTCCCCCAGTGCTCCACCAGCTGGCTCGAGCGCGGGCCCTACCTCAACGGGGAGCACATTTTCGACCACTGCGCGGGTGTCGACCAGGCCTACCCCAACCTGCGGGCTGCTGGCGGGTCCGCCGCGGTGCACGACGTGAACCACAAGCTGATCGCCGAGGCCCGGGGCGCGGCCCCGCTCAGCGAGGGCCCAGAGCAGCTGGCCAGGGACGGCGAGGAATACACGGTGAAGGTGCTGACGGACACAGTGGCTGGCGGCGCCTTCCGCCTCTACATTGACCGCCTCGCCACCGCGCGCTGCGCGGGCTGCCCAGAGGCGGCGGCGTCCGCCAGCAGCCAGCGAGCCCACCTGTGGGTTGGGAGGGCGGAGAGGCTCCAGGACGCCACTGTGGTCAAGGTCAAGGCCCACCTGGGCTAGTCTACGGCGAGGAACGATCACACCGCCCAGTTCGAGCTGGACGGCAACGCCAGGGCGGACCAGCGGGCCAAGGAGGACGCGGCGGCCGCCAAGGCGCCCCTGGCCGACATCCAGGGCCTCGAGGGCTGCCATGTGATTGCCCGACAGGCAGCGCAGTACACAGCGTCTCAGGAGGCCCGCATCTCCCGTTGTGGACTGTCGGATTCAAATGGGCGCCGGTGCGCTCAAGCTGATCGGCTTGGGCGACTGGCCCGAAGGTCCCGACGAGTCGGAAAGGGTCAACGGAGCGATGCGTGAGGCCAGACCCCTCGGCTCGGACGGGGGCCAGCGGGCAGCGCTGACGGTGCCCTGCGGCCTTGGCGCGTGCGCGGGCACGCACTGCTCGCGGCACCGAACTTTGCGGATCAAAAGGCCCGCGATGCCGCGCAGTCGAATGGTGTTTTGTTGTTTTGTTCCACGTGCTGCGGATACATGTCTGATAAGAAGGGACGAGGCCTCCAGGATACTTGTTCTGGGGGGGGGGGGGGGGGGGCGATCCCCAGCGCCAAGAATAATCATAGCAGTACCAAGCGTGGGATGCACCCCAAGAGCGGGAAAGGGCTTCTGGCAGCTTCAGGTCGCCTTCGGAATCCGAAATCAACTTATGGACTGTGCATATTCCACGCGGCCGCTCCGAGGAGGCCCAAACGGGTTCCCCGACGGCCCGAAGAGGCCGACTGTCCTGAAGGTTTTACCGTCCTTCGGGCTCCAGCTGGCCCAAGCCCAGCGGTCGGGGCCGAGAACCTTAGTGGCCAGAGCCGAGAACCTTGCGTCGAGGCAGAAGGCCCGTGCGGCCCAGGGTCCTGAGGACCACCCGGGCTTCTGATCCGAGTGCCCGCGCGCAGGTGCGTGGGCCAGATGTTTGGGCGGCCCCGTGGGTCGAATTCGTCTTGCAAGACCCTTTTTCTTGGTCAAGTCTAGACTCCTCCTGTTCCTCCTCCTCCTCCTCATCCTGATCCTCCTCCTCCGCCTTTTCCTTCTCATCCTCCTCATCCTCCTCATCCTCCTCCTCCCCCTCCCCCCTCACCATCATCAGCAGCATCGTCATCATCATCAGCAGCATCATCATCGCCATCATCAGTATCAGCAGCAGCATCAGCCACATCACCGTCGTAATCATCACCAGCATCATCAGCACCATCACCATCACCATCGTAATCATAGTCATCACCTGCATCATCAGCAAAATCATGCTCATACTCATCACCAACATCAGCATCAGCATCAGCACCGTCAGCATCAGCCTCAGCATCATCGGTATCAGAGTCAGCAGCATCACCCTCAGCATCATCATCTTCATCGTCGTCATCATCATAATCAGCATGATCAGCATCATCATCACCATCCTGATCATCACCATCAGCATCAGCATCAGCATCATCATAATCAGCAGCATTATCATCGCAAGTCGTCCTCCTCCCCGTCCTCCTCCTCCTCCTCCTCCTGATCCTCCTCCTGATCCTCCTCCTCCTCGCCACCCTCCTCCCTTCACCCTCTTCCTCCTCTCTCTCCTCCTCTTCATCCTCCTCAGCATCATTATCATCAGCAGCCTCACCATCATCATCAACTTTATCAGCATGACCACCATCATGAGCATCAGCAGCATCATCATTATCATCAGCACCCGCATCATCAGCAGCATCTCCATCTTCATTTTCATCACCATCATCAGCATCATCTTAATCATCGTCAGCATCATCCTTCTTATTATCAGCACATCATCCTCATCGTAGTGGTCATCCTCTTCCTCCTCCTCCTCCTCCTCCTCCTCCTTGCCCTCCTCCTCCACATCCGCCTCTTCATCCTCATTCTCTTCATCCTCGCCCTCCTCCTCCACATCCCCCTCCTCATCCTCATTATCTCCCTCCTCCCCCTCCTCATCCTGATCAGCAGCATCATCAGCATCATCATCAGCATGAGCATCATCACTGTCAGCATCATCGCTATCAGCATCATCATCAGCAGCAGCAGCATTACAATCATAGTCATCATCAGCGTCATCAGCAGTAGCACCAGTATCATCATCGCTATTTACATCAGCATCATCATCATCATCATCAGCAGCATCATCATCATCATAATCAGCATCAGCAGCAGCAGCATCTGCAGCATCAGCAACATCATCGTCATCATCATTATCACCATCATCATAGTCATCGTCAGCATCATTATGTTTACCAGTCTCATAGTCATCATCATCGTCAGTATCATCATCAGCATCATCATCATCATCATCATCATCATCGTAGTCTTCCCCCTCCTCGTCCTCCTCCTCCTGAGCCTCCTCCTGATCCTCCTCCTCCTCCTCTTCCTCCTCGTCTTCCCTCTCCTCCTCCTCTTCCTCCTCCTCCTCCTCCTCCTCTTCCTTCTCCTTCTCCTCATCATCAGCATCATCATCATCATCATCATCATCATCATCATCATCATTCGCACCAGCAGTATCATCAGCAGCGGCATCAGCAGCATCATCATCAGCATCATCATCAGCATCATCATGTTCATATTCAACTTCATCACTATCATCAGCATCACCATCAGCATCTTCATCTTCATCACCACCATCATCATCAGCAGCTCATCATCATCGCTATCGTCATCTTAAGATTCATCTTTCTCATCCTCATCATCGTCGTCTTCCTCCTCTCAATCCTCCACACCGCGGTGGTCTTCCAGGCCGGGGGGTGCTGGTCCCCGAACTCCTCGGCAAGGGCACGCTCGCGTCGCGCGGCGCGTGTCCGACCACCCCCGCCGAGCCCTGGTATCTACGGTCCTGTCGGGGCCCCTTCCGCAGCGACGCCGTGCCCAGAAGCGTGTGTTGCCTCCTCTTTCGAGACGTTCGTAGCGGGGTTCTATGCAAACGGGGCCCAGCCAGAACGCCAGATCCTGCAGGATCCTGCAAGTCCGGATTTGGAGTGAGCTGGGTTTGAGAGCCGTTCGCGGCCCCGGAGGTGGCCTTACATATTTGCTGAGCCGAGTTTGCGAAGCCCCCAATGAATTGCAGCGCACATCTGTTCTAGAGTGGTTGGGCCAAGTTTGCGCTGAGCTGGGTGAGTCCACGCCCGACTGTCGGCGGTGCGCCCATGGAGGAGGCAGAGGGGGCGGGCATGCTTGAAATGCTCTGAAGGCAAGACTGCTTCTGAGAAGCCCCGCCGCCTTTGAGAAGGCCTGCCCCTCGGGCACAGGAATTGTTGTTTTTGAGGAGAGGCCAGCCACGCACATACCGTCAAGACGCTGAAGTAAGGACCACTTGGGGCTCAGGAAGGGTTCTGGTTTTCGGGCAGCTGCTTGGATCTAGGTCGAGGAATACGTTCGTGGCCGAGGCTCGCCGGGTCCAGCCAAGCCCCTTTCGTTCCTCATGTGGCGTTCTTTCTGGTAGCTCGATGTCGGCCCTGTCAGGGCCCCTGCGTAGTGGAACCGTGCAGGCGTGCGATGCCTGCTGCCTAGATAGTTGCGCATCCTGCTCGGGCACGGGAGTTTCTTTGGGGGAGCAGCCAGCCCCGCACGTAGCCAGGCATCTGATGTCTTGGATTGCTGTCCAAACGTAGTACCTGTAAGTCCCGATCCTTTCCCCAGGACCAGCTTTTCGTCGTGAGTTGCTTCCTTTACTCTCCCTGGCCTCGGCGAGGTCCCACAGAGGCCGAAAACGCCCAAAAAACTCCGTTGTGAGTTTTTTGTTCAACACTTTGGACGTCGGCGGAAGGAGGCAGGATGAGGCAGGAGGACGCGGGAGGGGGCAGGAGGAGGCTTGAGGAGGTGGCAGGAGGAGGAAGAGGAGGAGGAGGAGGAGGAACAGCAGCAGCAGGAGGAGGAGGAGAAGGAGGAGGAGGAGGACGAGGGGGAGGAGGGGGAGGAGGAGCAGGAGGACGACGACGACGACGACGATGAGGAGGAGGAGGAGGAGGAGGATTTATGCCCCCCCCTGGCGCCCCCGCCAGGTGCACGACGTCGACGAGGCCGTGGAGCTGCTGCGCGGCCTGCTCGCCCAGCCCAGCGAGCCGCCCGTCAGGGAGGCCGGCGCAGCCGCAGGGGGGGGCTCCTCAAAGCGGTGGGTCAGAGCCCCGAATCATCAGGGGTAATTCGGGTCAGGGCTAAATCGGGTTCGTTGTTCGGGAATCCGAACCCGAGTTACCCTGGGCCCGAGTTACCCCAGATAATTCGGGCGTCCAGAGCCCCAAATCATCAGGGGTAACTCGGGTCAGGGCTAACTCGGGCTTGTTTTTCGAGAATCCAAACCCGAGTTACCCCGCCTTGGGAGCCTCGGGGGCCATTTTGGAGGAGATCGTTCAAAGGAGGGAGGCTCCCTAATTAGGATCCCCCCAGGCAACCCAAACCATAGCAAAATCAATGATTTGGATCCCCCCAGGTAGCCCAAACCATAGCAAAATCAGTGATGTGGGCCCGTTTGCCGAGGCATCTTGGGGGGTGATGGGTGCCTTTTGGGGGCTTCGCGGGGCGTATTGGGGGTCTCTTGGGAGCCTCTTGGGGGCATCTTTGGGGCCTCTGTGGGGCTTCTTGGGGCCTCCTTGGCACCTCTTGGGGCTATCGTGGAGCACCCTTTGGAGCCTCGGGGGCCATTTGGGGGACGATCGTGGAGGAGATCGATCCAAGGACGGGCCGTACTCAATTAGGCCCCCCCCCCCAGGAGGCCAACATGTGGCCAAAATCGTTGTAAAAACAATGATGTTGGCTTCCTCGTCGAGTCCATCTTGGACGCTCCAACCTCTCGCGAAAGGCCCTGTCCAAGTCCAGGGGGAGGGGGGTACCGAAGGGGAAGAAGGGGGTTGGAAGAGGAAACGCCCTAAACGACTCACGCCCTAAAGGGCTTGTAGGATTTTTGGGAGGGGATTCTGGGTGGACGGGCGCATCGCAGCATGATTGACGCATCATGGATTGATTATGGTCCCTTTCCTCGTCATCGTTCTTCCCTCTTCCCTCACTCCCCTAGCTTCCCTCCGTCCTCTGCCTTCCCCTCGTTCCTCCCGGTATCCCGCCTCATGCCTCCCTGTTCCCTTCCTCCGCTTCTGCGGTTCCTCCTCTCGGTCGCTCTGCCATCCGAGTGCACTCTGTAGAAGGCGCCCGCCTCTGCAGTAAGCAGGCGTTCGACGGGTTGCATCGCACGGTGTCCGAAAGAGTGTGGCTGACATGCAGTAAATCACCATTGCAAGGACGCGCGAGTTCATCAGAGTTGTCAATGCATCCGTGCCTGGTCGGCCCATCAGTGGGCAAATCGTTCGACGTGAAGTGTGATGAAGCCTTGTCAACGCGGACGGCCCCAGGCGTTGCATCTTTATTTCAGTGTGTATCCGGATGATTGTGATCATGTGTATCAGTACGTCAATTACGTATACACATTTCAAGATACCAAAGGGGTAGCATATCTACATGTATGCATGCATACAATGACTGTATCAAGCAAGTGTTGCCCAAATGCGTGGCATACATATGCTTACTTGGCAATTTGCATGACGTTTGTTACGATCCTTGTCGAAACGAGTGCTGCCATCATTGAGTTGAATTGGACTCCATGCCTGTGCGCCACTATCGTTCGTTCCTTCCTTCAAGAGGACTCTCACGTCGGCACTCCGCTTGGCGATAGTTGAACGACGATATCACCATCACACGCCAGGCACCGGATCCAGGGCTAGCACGGCGGCGAGTCAGCCGACGCTAGTGGTTGATCAGTTGCCGCCAAGTTTCGGAATTTAAAACAACACACCACGAATCATCACCAGGCCCATTCTGAGACTTGGATTGGTGGAGAGACCCTCCTCTCCTAGGCCAAGAGAGGGTATGCAGTTGTACAGGGCCAGGGATGGGCCCAGCCAGAGCTGGTGGTGGCAGATTGGCGCCAGTTTCATACCGATACGCAAACATCCGATTACGTTTTCCAAATAGGCTTGCCTACAGAAGCCCTAGCCCCATGCACATAGAACTGGTCTGTTGCCCCCCTCTCCCCTCTAGTTCACCCTTGCACCGTCAAACGATCCGCGTTGATTCCTCTGTATGCGCATGTTTTCCTCGGCTATACGCACGGTTTGCTCTGTATCCGCATGGCTTCCTCTGCTATTCCAGTGGCTTCCTCTGTCTGTATCCACATGGTTCCCTCAGTTATTTCATTGGCGTTCTGTGGCTACTCCAGTGGCATTCCAACAATCGTCCGAGAAATCGTCAAACTGAGAAGTAGAGAAAAAGTAGAGCAGAGCACATCAGAGTAGAGCATGGAAGAGTAGATGAGTAGAGTAGAGATGCACAGTGTAGAGTAGAGTCGAGAATGTTAGAATAAGTTTGGCGAAGGATCCAACCATACGCAATTGACAATACCGCAATTGTGAATACCATCTTCGCCCGCGCTCCCTATGTGGCCACCGCTCCCCGCCGGAGCCCGACATGCTCAGGAACACGGTCGTGGCCGTCTTCGCGGTCGCCGACGACGACAAGGACGGCGTCCCTCTCACCGAGGAGCAGAATCAGGAGAGGGCTTTGAGAGCCATGAGGGAGGAGGTGGCGCTGCACGTCGACAAGGCGGAGTACGACGCCCATGCGCGGTTGCTGAAGCAGCACAATTTTGGGGCCACGATCCTCGGGAGGGGTGCGCCCCAATGGCCCAGGACCGCCATGCGAACCCTGCCACTGGCGCCTTCAGCGGAGCTCCTGCGGGGCCACGATCCTTGTGAGGGGTGTACCGAAACGGCCCGAGGCCGCCATCCGAGCCTTGCCATTGGGGCCTTCGGTGGAGCTCCCTATGGGGGTGTGCCGAAATGGCCCGAGGCCGCCATGCGAACCCTGCCACTGGCGCCTTCGGTGGAGCTCCATACGGGGCCACGACCCTTGCGAAGGGTGTGCCGAAATGGCCCGAGGCCGCCATGCGAACTCTGCCACTGGGACCTTCGGCGGAGCCCATTGTGGGGCCGCGATCCTCGTGACGGGCGCACCGAAATGGCCCGAGGCCGCCAAGCGAACCCTGCCAGTGGGGCCTTCGGTGGAGCTCCCCATGGGGCCACGATCCTCGTGAGGGGTGCGCCGAAATGGCCCGAGGCCGCCATGCGAACCCTGCCAATGGGGCCTTCGGCGGAGCTCCTAATGGGGCCACCAAACGCCACATTGGGCGGGTGAAAGGCAGGGAGTAGGGAGGAGGAGGAGGAGGAGGAGGAGGAGAGGAAAAGAGGAGAGGAAAAGAGGAGAGGAAAAGAGGAGAGGAAAAGAGGAGAGGAGAGGAGAGGAGAGGAGAGGAGAGGAGAGGAGAGGAGAGGAGAGGAGAGGAGCGGAGAGGAGAGGAGAGGAGAGGAGAGGACGCGCGGCACCGTCCCTTCAAATCGAGGACCCAACACCACAGGATGTTTTGGAAAAAGAGTCGAGTAGAGTAAAGTAGAGGAGAGTAGAATTGAGTAGGATTCGGGTAGAACGGGGGTAGGAGCAGAGTGGAGTAGAGTGTGTTGGGGTAGGGTGGTGCGGGGTAGGGTTGGGAACGGTAGAATAAAGTACGGTAGAGTGCGGTAGATTAGAGCAGAGTACGAGTAGAACAGTAGAGTAGAGAAGATGACGATGGACCAGAGTAGCGTAGAGGAGAACGCACTAGAGTAGACTCGAGTAGACTAGGGTAGAGTAGAGTAGAGTAGAGTAGGGAGTAGAGCATGACATGTGCAGAGTACAGTACGGCAGGGTAGGGTAGAGTAGGGTAGAGCTGAGCAGAGCAGAGTGTGGTAGATGGTAAAGTAGAGTCGGGTAGGGTAGAGTAGAGTAGAGTGGAATAGAGTCCACCCCAGTCCAGCCGACTCCGGTCCACTCCAGTCAAGTTGACGTCAGTCTTCTGATGAATTTGGAGCCCGCGCTGGCTGATATCTTTTGTTCAATCCGCCCGCGGTCCCCAGAGGTAGCCTGGCGTCCCCGATCCATTCGTCAGCACCCAGGCGGGGCCCAGAACCGGCCCCAAGAGGCCGATCGGTTTCATCGCTGGCCGTCGTGGGCGGAAGACGCATCCATATCTACAGCGTCGCGGGCCCGGCCCTTGCGCCGCGCACCCGTGGACACGGGGCGTTTGTTCGCAGATGCCCCGCGGGGAAAGCATCCATGCAGCCGCGTACCCACGGGATCGCGCCCTGGAGTCCAGACCGCAATGGCGTTGACATCGATACAGTCCAGACCCTGAAAGAAGGACAGCCTGGGATTCTGGAGGGGCTGGGGTTTGCGGGCCGTTCGTCGTGGAGCCTGCTCATGATGCGTTCATTGTGGTAACACGATCGCTGTACGTTCGCTGCTCGTGAAATCTGTGGCCCAGCTGTCGCCAGGGCGCGGAGCGGCACCTGGCGGACATGGCGGGCCTCTTCACCGCGCATGCGGGCTGCAGCTTCCCATCCGGCGAGCCTTACCTGGGCCCGGTGCCCAGCGGCCGTTGCTCGCTCTGCGTTCACGGGGCAGGGGGGAAGGAGCAGGAGGAGGTGGAGGAGAGATCGGGTTTCCAGGAAATTCAAGCATGGAGAAAGGCACGCGAATTAGCAACGGGCCCTTTTCCTGTACAAAGTCGACGCGCTCCTTCGCCAAATGCGGGGGCACCAGCTCCATCTTTCCCCGGGGCGTCTCCCCTGATCCGTGTCAGCGTGTGCCCGACATGTGGAGCAGGGGAAGGGGAGGAGGGGGCAGGTAGAGAGGAGGACGAGGTGGACGGTACTCGTGCCCTCCCTAGTGAAGCGGTAAGGAGGAGGAGGCAGGAGATGAGAAGGAGGCCCAGTGCAAACCCAAGACGCATCAACCATGTTGCAATAAACCCTCCCTCCAAGTTCCCTCTTCTGGGCCCCTACAAGAGTCTGTTTTCATGGCAGGACGTGCACCATCGGAAGGCAAACATTTCAGAATCCTTATGGGGGCCAAAACACCGTTCATGGGATTCCAACGCCGCGAATCAACGCGACTGTTGCGTTCTGGTGACCCTAAATTGTGCTAGAACACCGTGATTAGGAATTGAACGTTGCGAATCCACGTGACTGCTGCGTCCTGACAATCCCAAATCGTGCAGGAGATTATTCCTGGGACTTCAACCACGCTCCTTCAAAAATTGCTGCAAACGACGAATGAGCGCGGCGACAAAACGAGAGCCACAGTTTGAAAAGGGACGGCCCCCATTCATTGAAACTGCTGCAAACGTTTAAGACGAATGCACGCGGCCCTAAAGCGAGAGCCGCATTTTCAGAACGGCCCGTCCTTGGTCCTTCAAGTTGTTGCAAACGTTTCAGACGAATGAGCGTGGCGCTTGGGTGAAAGCCACATTTTGAAAACGACCCGCCTCCATCCCTGAAACCGCTGCAAAACTTCAAGGCGAATGCTCGGGGCCCTGATGCGAGAGCCACAGTTTGAAAACGGCCCGCCCTCCTTCCTTGAAGCTGCCGCACTTGTGAAGCTCTGGGCCCATAGATGGGAAGTCTCAGACAAAACGCCCAGCCCGCCCTACCGACACGTCTGGGGGTGCGGCAGGGAGCAGCTGTTTGTGAGGAAAAGGGGCGGAGGTGGAGTAGGAGGAGGAGTAGGAGGAGGAGGAGGAGGAGGAGGAGCAGGAGGAGGAGCAGGAGGAGGACGGGGAGGAACAGGTTGCGCCTCGCACGCCCAGGCACCACGGAGAAAACCGTGGGCCTCTCCGCCAGCCCACAGACAGCGAGGCCTCGTGGCCTCTCGGCGGACACGGCGCGCTCGCGCACCGCAGTGGGTGGCGCCCCCGACGATGCACGGGAGCCGCGCGCCGAGGATTGTTTTTGTGACTCTGCGCGGAAGCGGTCCGCCTGTCTCTTTGGCAGGCGCGTTCCGCAAGGGCAGGGCGGCTCCAAGATCGCACGCGACGCGGCGCTCATCATTCTCTCTCTCTCTCTCTCTCTATCTTTCTCCCCAGGCTCCGTCGCGATGCGAGGCCACGGTGCAGTGCAGAAGAGAGGAGGCGGAGGAGGAGGAGGAGGAGGAGGAGAGGGATAGCTTGAGAAGCTCCCAAGGTGGCCGAGGACACTCCAAGGAGGGGAGTGGCGCTTGGCTGCCAGCTGCAGCCGCAGCTAGGTCCTGGGTCGTGACAAGTGGAGGAAATGCAAGTGGGCAAACCAACGTCGTAGGCATACGACCAGGCTCCTCCCCCCCTCCGAGGCATCCTCCAGCATTCGGTTTAAAATCCGTTGCCCCCGTGCTCCCGACCCCTTCCCCGGGGGTGTTGTTCGCCCCAGGTCCATGTTTGCTGGCCCTGGGGCCCGATAGCGGGCCCGAGATGCCGAAATCCAGGAAAATAGCCACAGTGCAAAAGTCATATCGACGGAGTTACGGCCCCTTTTCTGCCTCCTCCCTCCCTCTCTCGGGTGCATCCCGCACCTTGCGATCGGACATCAGATTTCTCTGCCGTATGATAAGGCTTGCTGGCCAAGGACTGCAGGGCGAGAAGGGAGGAAGAGAGAGAGAGAGAAGGAAAGGACGAAGTGGAAGAGTACGAGGAGAGCGTGGATGAGGAGATGGAGCTGAAGGGAGTGTAGGAGGATAAGGTTGAGTAGGAAGCAGAGGAGGAGAGGACGAGGAGGATAACAGTGAGGAGGCGGCGGAGGAGGGGGAAGAGTTGGCGGATGAGAATAGTAAGAGGCAAGAAGAGGAAGAGGAGGCGGCGGAGGAGGAGGAGGAGTATACCAGCTTGCGGCGAAAGCCGTGACGAGGAGCTGAGGTCATTGGGAGATGTGGGATGCGGTTGTGGGCAGCATGCAGGATTAGCAAGCGCTGGCCGCTCCCGGCGTATGGTGCCGAGGACGCGCCGAGAGTGCTCGCCAGGTGTGGTGCCTGCCCGAGCCAGGACGTGCTATTTCTGCCCCTCGAAGGGAGCTATAACAGCGTCTCTCAATGCCCACCCTTGGCTTCACGAGGGCAGTACTAACTGCACTATTTAGGCCCGAGCGTGGGCCGGACCACAGGATGGGAGGAATTGGAATGCAGCCAGGGAACCCCGCCTGACCCATCCGATTCCTGGAGGAACCTGAGTAAGCACCAGTGCCAGAGTGCAAGCACAGCTTGGAAAGAAAAGACGAAAACTCCCCCACTCCTCTCCCATCCACCCCATGCCTTTTACCTTGCCTCCCACCTCCCCCCCCGTCTTCCCGCGCTCCCTCCCGCTCCCTGGAGCTCCCCACCCCGCAGGCCCCATCCCCCGAGAGACCAGGAGAGAGCCTCCCCCGCTCACGACCCCCCGCTCACGACCCCCCCTGGCGGGGGCCCGGCGCCCGCAGGAGCTGGAGGACAGGGCCCGCACGTGGACCAGCCTGCGCTGGCTGAACTGAGCCACCGCCCTGCCCCCCCTTCCGAGGCGTCGAGGGCCGTGCCCCAGCCGCGGGAAAAGAGACGGCCTCCAGCCGCAACGAGCCACGAGGGAAGCGTGGCCCTGGACCCCAGGGATGGCATCAGCTCCTCTTCCTCCTCCTCCTCCTCCTCCTCCTCCTCCTTCTCCTCCTCCTCCTCCTCCTCCTCCTCAGTATCCTCCTCCTCGTCCTCCTCTTCCTCCTCCTCCTCCGCCTCCTCCATTCCGTGTTCTGATAAATAGCGTGTTTTTGTCGCACCCCGAGGCAAGTTTTCAGGGCGCGCTGGGCGTTTCGCTTGAGACCTCCTAATCACGTGTGGCCTTGAAGCTCAAACAATGGCAACAGTTACACAGATGGAGGGCCTGTGGCGTTCAAAGTGTGGCTCTCGTCTTTGCGCCGCGCACATGCGTTTTGAGACTTCGAAAGGGTTTCACGGGTTGAGGGATGGTCGGTTTCAAAAATATGTTCTCGCTTTTGCGCCGCGCGTATCCATTTTAAACAGTTGCAAGAGTTTCACGGATTGGAGCGGGTCGTTTTCAAAATGTGGTTATGGTTTTAGCGCCGCGTACATTCGTTGTTTGAAATTGTAAGAGGTTATTGAATTGAGGGCGGCTCTTTTTCAAAATGTGGCTCTCGCCTCAGCGCCGTGTACATTCGCTTGTAAGCAGTTGCAAGAGTTCCATGGGTTCCCATGATCAACGTGCCTGAACTTGTGTTTTGCAACGATTCAGGATTTATTAGGGTGCAACTGTGATGTTGATTCGCAGTGCTGAAGTCCGAGGAATGGCGCTCTGGCACGATTCAGGATCGTCAAGACGCAGCACTCAGGTTGATCCGTAGCGCTGGAGTCCCCAGAACAATGGTTTGGCATGCTTCAGGGTCTTCAAACAATAGTTGTTCAACGAGGTATTTCGTTCCCTCGGTGGCAATGAACCGGTGTAGGCGCATATGAAGAGGGAGTTTGGAGGGAGGGTGTATTTCAAAAACGTTGATGACCCTTGGGTTTACATTGGTCCTTTCCTCCTCATCATCCTGCCCTCCTCCTCCTGCTCCTCCCCCTCCTCCTCCTCCTCCCTCTTCTCCTCACATTCCCTCTTCTTCTCATCTTCCTCCTCCTCCTCTTCCTCCTTCACCTCCTCCTCTTCTTCCTCCTTCACCTCCTCCTCCTCCTCCTCCTCCTTCACCTCCTGCTCATCCTTCACCTCCTCCTCCTCCTTCTCCCTATCCTCCTCCCTCTTCTCCTCCTCCTCGTCCTCATCCTCCTTCTCATCCTCCTCATCATCAGCAGCAGCATCATCAGAATCTTCATCCTCATCAGCAGCATCGTCAGCAGCATCATCAGCAGCGTCCTCGTCATCCTCGTCATCATCAGCATCAGCAGCATCATCAGCAGCAGCGGCCTCGTCATCATCATCATCATCATCATCATCATCATCATCATCATCATCATCATCATCATCATCATCATCATCAGCAGCGTCATCAGCATCATCACCATCATCATCATCATCATCATCATCATCACCATCAGCATCAGCAGCATCATCATCATCCTCATCCTCGTCCTCATGTTCATCCTCATCATCCGCCTCCGCCTCCTCATTCCTTTTCCTCCGCTACCCCGCCTCCCCTGCCTCCTCCTCCTCCTCCTCCTCCGCCTCCTCCTCCTTCTCGCCCGTCCTCGCGCCTGTCGTGGGTCCTCCTCGCGCTCCGCCTTCAGTGCCGGGGCCCTCTGCGCGCGGTCGAAGTGGGGGGGGCGGGGGCATGGCGGCGGCGGCCGCGCCGCCCCTGCTGGACAGGTGGGAGGATCCTCGCGCCCGACTTCTCCTCTCTCCTTATCCATCTCCTTGTCCTCCTCCTCCTCGTCCTCCTCCTCCTCATCCTCATCCTGTCCTCCTCCTCCTCCTCCTCCTCCTCCTCCTCCCCCTCCTCCTCCTCCTTATCCTGCTCCTCCTCCTCCTCCACCACCTCCCCCTCATCCTTCACCTCCTCCTTCTCCTCCTCCTTCTCCTCCTCCTCATCCCTATCCTCCTCCCTCTTCTCCTCCTGCCCTCCTCCTTCCCATCGTCCTCCTCCTCATCATCGTCATCATCAGCAGCAGCATTGTCGTAATCCTCATCCCCATCTGCAGCATCGTCAGCAGCATCATCATCAGCATCCTCGCCATCCTCGTCATCATCAGCATCATCATCATCATCAGCAGCATCGTCATCATCAATGTCATCATCAGCATCATCATCAGCATCATCAGGATCATCAGCATAAGTACCACCATCATCAGCAGCAGCAGCAGCATCAGGATCAGCATTAGCATTATCAGTTTCAGCATTAGCATCATCATCATCATCACCATCTGCATCAGCATTATCAGCATCACCATCATCAGCATCACCATCATCATCACCATCAGAATCGTCATCATCAGCATCATCATAATCAGCAGCAGCAGCATCATCATCATCCTCATTATCGTCCTCATGTTCATCCTCATCATCCGCCTCCGCCTCCGCCTCTGGCTCCGCCTCCTCATTCCTTTTCCTAGGCTACCCCGCCTCCTCCGCCTCCTCCTCCTCCTCCTCGTCCTCCTCCTCCGCCTCCTCCTGCTTCTCGCCCGTCCTCGCGCCTGTCGTGGGTCCTCCTCGCGCTCCGCCGTCAGTGCCGGGGCCCTCTGCGCGCGGTCGGCGGGGGGGGGGCGGGGGCATGGCGGCGGCGGCCGCGCCGCCCCTGCTGGACAGGTGGAAGGAGGATCGCCGCGCCCGACTTCTCCTCTCTCCTTCTCCATCTCGTTTTCCTCCTCCTCCTCCTCGTCCTCCTCCTCCTCCTTCACCTCCTCCCCCTCGTCCTTGTCATCGTCCTCCTCCTCCCCGCTCCTATGCACTGGATTGGGGTGTCTTGAATCTACTGTTCAAAAATTGTCAGCACCGATGGGCATTCAGTTGTGCTTTCTGGAGGCTCTGCAGTGCGCAACGCCTTCTGGAGTTTAAGAAGAGTCAAGTCAACTGCACCATCCTCTGAGATTTCCAGCGCGCTTGGCTCTCAAGACCGTCCGCGATGAGCCCGAGGAGTCATCCCATCTCCTCGTCGCCGCCCTCCTCGTGCGCCATCCCGCTCGGGGTGGGGGCGGGGGGGGAGCGGGCGGGCTCCGCGGAGCCTCCAGGGCCGCTGTGCTTCTCGTCCGTCCCCCCCAAGCCCCCCAACGCCACACCCACTGGATGAGGCGGTACGTCATCCCCCCGTGCCGCTCCGCATCCAGGGGAGCTCGGCTGCGCGTGCCCATCGCTCGCTGAAAGCGGGGGGCAGTGGCCGAAGTGCCAACCGATCGAACTCACACACGTGCTTTTTTGTCGCGGCGGCGAGAGTCCTCGCCGCGTTCGAAGGCAGACGTCGGATGCACGTGGCCGCATCGGGCACGGCGGGCGGCGGGAGGGGAAGGGTGCGCTCGAGAAGGGAGGGGAGCACGCTCAGAACGTGAGGTCCTTGTGCGTGAATGCCGCAGTGCGCGCACAACGGGGAGGTGCCAGCCCGTGCAGGAGCGGAGCTCGTGGCGGGAAGACCACAGCCATCGGAATCACACGCCGGGGGTGCCGCGGTCGGCCCTGTGGGATGATTCACGCCGAGTTGGGCGGGGCCTGGGGCCCCGCAGGGGCCCACAATCCTGGTGTTCCCCCCTTTCGCCCTTCGGGGCAGCGCCGACGTCGAGAACTTCTGCCCGCGCGCACGGATTGATGGATCCCCTGGTTCCGACACCCTTCAGGGCGCCTTCTTCACTTCAGGGGTCGAGTGATGTTTCCTGTTCTTTCCTTTTCACGGGGCGGGCAGAAACCGGATATACGTCCGACACCTTCCTGTTTCGAGTTTCCGCCCACTTGTTTTGAACGATGGGTACAAGTGTGGCCCTTCGCTGGAGTGACCTTCGGTGCGTGCCCACGGGGGTCCCCCCAGCACTGGCCCGCGCGCTCGGAACCGGCCCCAGTCATCGTGTCCCTTCAGGTCCCCTCTGGCTGACCCTGGTTGGGGAGAGGCCCCCCCTCCAGAGCCGCTCACGCTGGCAGCATCGATGGCGCATCAATGACGAGGAGGGCCGAGTCGAGGCTCGAGCAGCGAGGATAAAAACCCGAGGATCGAAGATCGAGAATCGAGGCTCGCGCATCGAGGATCACCGCCCGAGGATCGAGGACCGAGGCTCCCTCCGATGGCCCAGGCGTGGGGGGGGACCAGGCCTGGGCCCGCGGCGTGGCCTCGGCGGACTGTCGGGCCTGGACTGCGGTGGAGACCCATGCCAGGAAGCACCCCGCCTGCCTCCGGGGTGCCCCAGGTACCGATGGCTCTGCGACGAGAAGCGCTCCCAAGCCCGAAACTCAAAGGACGTCCTGGGGTCTCAGGGTTGGGTTTCGTGTGGGAGGTTTCTTGTGGTCGATCCCCGACTGCAGCGAGACCCGGGGTCAGCCCGTCCTTGCTCGCCACGCCCGAAATCCAGCCACGAGCGAGCCCAGGCTGCCAGCGTCGCGAGTCGTTGCGGGCGTCCCCCTGGCAGCTCGACTTCTGGGACCGCTTCGGGGCCCCAGGACAGTGAAAAGTCGGCGCGCGGCGAAACATCTGTCTGGGTGGCGGGTCGAAAGATCATGGGATCACGTCGGAGTGTGACATTGTCCCACGGTATCAGCTCCAGCAAGGCCCAAATGGTCTCCAGAGCACCCCATCCACGAGGCCAGAGGGCCCCAGGGAGTCCAGAGTGGCCTGAAAAGCTGGGAGCCTCTTGGGCCGTCTCGGGGCCATCTTGGGCCGCCTTGCGGGCCTCTTGGGCCGTCGTAGGGCCATCTGGAGGGCCTCTTGGGCCGTCTTGGAGCGTCGGAAGCACGACAAGGAGAAAAGCCAAAGTTCTTTGAAATCCTACCTTCGTGCCAGGATCACGTGTGGCAACCTCGGAGGTCCCAGGCCATGGCGGGCTGTCTTCTGTCCGGGGGGGCAGGGCACGGTGCAAAATGGAGATCTCCACCAAAGGGGCGCGCAGCTGTCACAAAGCGGTTGGGATCTTCACGCGCGGAATGGTGATGAAGACAGGAGGAGGGGAGGAGGAGGGGAGGAGGAGGAGGAGGAGGAGGAGGAGGAGGAGGAGGAGGAGGAGGAGGAGGAGGAGGAGGAGGACGACGACGACGAGGACGAGGAGGAGAAGGAGAAGGAGGAAGCCATGGCGAAAAATTGGCGTATGAAGTGTCGGGGCGCTAGCAGGAAATCGGAGCACCGAGAGGGGCGGGGGGGAAGAGGGGGTGTTCGTTCGAGAAAGCGCAGCGCACACATGGATTACGGCGCGTGAATTAGCGGCGAGCCCCGCTTCCGCACAGTCGGCGCGCTCCGCCGCCTGATCAGGCGGCATTGGCGTCATATTTCGAGGGTGCGTTCCAAGATCCACGAATCCGTAGTCCATGATGGCAACGTGTGCCCGATGCGTGTGCCAGAGCCCGCTGGCATCCCATGCTCAAGACGTAGACTTCGATGATGAAGGGACCAGGTGAGCAGATGATTGGCGGCCAGGCAGATTCGAAGTGCTGCGGGCTGCGCTCCCCGCTGTCTGGCGGGGCGGCAGTCGCTGCCTCGACGCGCACGATGGCGGTATGCCTGGCCGTCGCCAGCGAAAAAAGGATAACGACGGAGGAGGTGGCGGGGAGGAGGGGAGGAGGACGGCGAGGGTGAGGAGGCGGAGGAGGAGAGGGGCATGGAGGATGAACGGGGATGCGGACGAGGAGGAGGATGATAGGTGTAAGCCGTGCAACCTGAGGTTCTCAGCCTGGAGAATACGCTCCAGACTGGAGCATCACGCTACTGTGGAAAAGTGCACCACGCTAGAACATATAGGATAGTGTGATGACAGACTGTTGCAGCATTGTACATGTTTCGTATTAGTTAGTATGTAATCATAGTCTGTGCACACTTACATACATACAAGCAAGCATGCATACACCTAGACATACATGCATGCGTAACCACATACGCCCTTAGAGAGATAACTATATACATACGTACAAACAGACAACCATACATACGAACGTACATACATACATACATATACACGTATGCATACAGCTGTGTATAAAGACGGACCTGTGTATATATATATATATACACAGCATCGCATCGAAGTGGATACCCATGACAGAGTGGCGCAACTTGCATGGTGCGATGTGGAACGACCTATTTGACGAGACCTGCGGCAGCGACTCGCGATAGAGAGCCGACAACGGCGACTCGCCACATCCAGGGCAAACAGGTCGCGGGGCCGACGACGGCCAATCGCAACAGCGAAGGCAAGCGGGACCCGGGACCGACGACGCCGAATCGCAACAGGCAAAGTAAGCCGTCCCGCGACCAACGACGGCGAAGCGCAAAAGCCAGGGCCAGCGACATCTGGGATCGACAAGGGGGAATCGCAACGGCCAAGGCCAGCGGGACCCCGGATTGACGGTGCGAGTCTCAACAGCCCAGGCAAGCGAGACCCTGGAACGACGACGGCGAATTATGAGGGCCAAGTTAAGTCGGACCGACCGACCGACCCAGTAGCGACGACGGCGACTAGCAACAACGAGGGCAGTTGGGGCGCTAGCCCGAGGACGGCTAATCGCAACAGCCAACATAAGCAGACGGCGAAGGCGAACCGCAACAGATGGGATAAGCGGGGCATCGGACCGCCAACGGCGAATCACAACAGTCAGGGCATGCGGGAAGCAGGACCGACGACAACGCATCGCACACGTCAGAAGTGATATCGTTTCCATGGACGTCACACAACCCTGTGAGCGCAAGCGCTGCTTGAGCAACTTCGCGTGAGGCCGCTTGGCGAAGCGGCTCGCACGGCACAAGGTGTTTCCATCGGATACTAGTAGATGCGTTTGCTGGGCCGCGGGCCCCTGGCGACACCGCATTTCCCTAGGTTGAAAAACGCAGATCGCCTTAGCGCACAACCATTACAAGCGACGGTGCCCAAATCTTAGAATCACTCGGACGTGTGCAGTTTTCGCAGCGAGGCCGGAGAATCTGAACCATCAAGGGGCATCTTGGATCGTCTTGCGCAAACAAACAAAAATATGAAAACCCACGAAGCCGACAAACAACTGGGGAATAGACGCTCGAGCGATGGTAAGAAATGGGCATTATCTGATTGGTCGATCGACTTGGAGGACGCGGCCTGAAACGCCGCATTTTCCTGGCGGCGAGCGCGCAGGGGCACGAGCAGTCGTCGCAGACGACCGCAGGGTCACGTGGGCTCTGCGCGTTCTGCCCGAGTTTGCCGCGCTGTCGTGGAGTACCTGGGGGGGTGGAGGAGGACATTGGGAGGAGCAGCAGCAGCAGCAGTGGAAGGGTGGGTGCGAGGAGGAGGAGGTGGAGGAAGAAGAGGAGGTGGAGGAGGAGGTGGAGGAGGAGAGGGGAAAGGGGAAGGAGCAGGCGGAGTCTTCAGTGCGCCTCCTGGTTATGTTGCAGGCTGGACCTGTCCGCGATCCCTGGGGCCCCCCTCCCCTCCCCAATTACTTCGTGCCACGGCCGGACTCGGAGGGCAGGTTTGGTGGATCGGGAAGTCTGCAGTGGTCTGGAGTCTGTCCGGCGCCTCTGCTGTGTAGCGCGCTCGTTCTGATATGTTTCTTGTCGTGTTCTCCTCCTGCTCTCAGTGTGAGCTTCAACTGTCGCGCCCTCAATGCTGATATGCTAGTCGTTTTGGGCGACCCCCCAGGCCCATTTAGCCCCCACAGCGGTACTTCCGTAGCTGTGCGTGCTAGTTCTGTTTGAAAAAGGCAGCGCCCCGCCCGCCGCACGCGCGCGCCTTCCCTGGGCGCACCCCCTCGGCCGGCCCGCCCTCTCTTACTCATAGGGACAACCTAAGCTTAACGGACACTTAGACCACACTCATGATGGCTTAGAGGGCTACATCCCCTAGTTCATTCACTTTCCCCGAGGATAAACCTGAGCAAGAGATTTCGGAGAGATGATGAAGAACAACCGATCAATACTTACAAAAAGATAAGCCAATGTCATTGAAGGACTGGCAGAATATTATGTTTATTGTTGTATTCTCTTCCTGCTCTCAGTGCGGGCTTCAATTGCTGCGCACTTAACACCTGAATGAATAATGAACAGGTGGGGGAGGAGTTAAAGGCGTCCGTGCCGCCGCCCATCTCCGCCGTGCCCGCAGGATCTCGCGTCGCTGCCGCCGCGCGAGTACCTCGCCCGCTTCGACGCCAGCCTGGGCGAGCCTAAAAGGGGGCGGGGGGGAAGTCCCAGAAGTTGCTCTGTCTCGGGCGCCTCCTCCTCCTTCTTGTCCTCCCAGACCCCCTCGCATCGTGAAACAAACGCGACGGGCGGCTCGTTCCCCAAACAGCACTTCCACTTCGGGGCTATTCCTTTTCTCGTCCAAGGAACTGAATGGGTACGGCGGGGCGTCGGCTGGTGGGCAGTTTGCGCCCGCCCGTGGGCGCCTCTCGAGCGCCCCGTGCCTCGCCGTGGGAGCCATGTGGCCGCGTCGTGGCCGCCCGTAGGCGCCGCGTGGATGCCCGTGGCCGTCCGTGGGCGCCTCCCGCGCGCCACATAGCTTGCACCGCATAGCCTACGCCACTCAGGGTGCGCCACGTAGATTGCGCCACATGGCTGGCACCATGGCTTGCACCACGTTTGTTGCGCCGCGTAGGCTGCACCACCTAACCTGCACCACACAGCCTGCACCACACAAACACACACACGCACACACACACACACACACACACACGCACGCACGCACACACACACACACACACACACACACACACACGCACACGCACACGCACACGCACACGCACACGCACACGCACACGCACACGCACACGCACGCACACACACACACACACACACACACACACGCACACACACGCACACGCACACGCACACGCACACGCACGCACACACACACACACACACACACACACACGCACACACACGCACACACACACACACACACGCGCGCGCGCACAGACACGCACCTATGTGCGTGCGTGTGCGTTTAAAGTCAGCGGCGCTGGGGGTCCCCAAGCGCGAGCAGCAGATGGAAGTGCGAATTGCGACCGAACGTTGTCGATAACGCGGCGTACAAGCAGCAACACCGCGACATGCAAGCGATGGGTGCGAAAGAGGAATTGTAAGTCCAAGCGGAACGTGCACCGGATAGAAAACGAAGGTACTATTCAATTCGGAGTAAATAAATCGCGGGAGCCAGCGGCGAATTGCGGCCACTGAATCACAACAGCGGCTTTAGCGAGAAAAAAAAAGTTGCAAGGCAGATTGGTCGTGTGGCCAACCTGGCGAACGAAGCCGGTGAGTAGGGTGGAGAACCACGGACTGGCGACGCAGGGGAGCGGGATGGGGGGTGTCACCCGGTGACAGCGTCAACCGCAGCGTGCATAGGTTGCGACAGCAGCCATGCCGAATATTGCAAGCACCGGAACTGTCGTGCGAGAGTAGCCTTGGGCGTGCAACCTTCCAGCAACAAAAGAAATTGTCAAATCCCGAGAGTGTAAGTCAAATATGATCCTGGCACACATAGACCTGAGTCACTTATCCATTCAGTGCCGAAGAAGACGTGTCACATCCCAATATGTCTTGCGGTGGTTTCTCTAATTCACTATGCCAGGTCAAGTCGCCACCGCAAATTTCGAGGACGTCTCAAGCTGAACGGGGCCGAAACCATGCTTATTCATGGCCAAACCAGGCGAATCGCGAAAACGTTTCAAGCGGAACCGGGCCCAAGCCAGGGCCAAACCGGGCAATTTGCAAGGACGTGTCAGGCGAGATTGGGCCCAAACCAGGCCAATCAAGGCCAAACAAGGGGCCAAACCAGGCAGATGTTGACGATGTCTCAGGCGGGATGCGCGGCCAAACCAAGCCAAATCAGAGGCGAAACCACGCAGATTCCTAGAACATCCTAAGCATAATCGCCCCAACCAGGCTCCATCACCGCTCTTTAATAACAGTCCTATGAAAGGAGTGGATCACCCCAGGGCCCCTCCGCGGGCGGAAGCCCGTCTAGAATCGTATGAGGGGCGGGCGTTTGGACCGCGTGTCCGCTGATGCGGACGGGGTGGGGCGCAGAAGCCATCATTTGCCTTGCGGGTGTTGTTGGGGCGAGCCTGTAGTTCCTGACCGCGTCATCGCTAAGCAAGTTCATTGTGGCCACACGCCTAAGCACAGCCTGACTAGACGCTTCCGACTAGGAAACATGGCCAGCTCAAGTCAGACTGCCGGTCCTGCGATGTATGATTGCCAGGATCTATTGAGCCAGCGGGCCTCTAACATTGCAGCATGGGCACCAGGTCCGTGGTCTACCCATCACGCGTCGGCTTGGATACGGGGGGGCGCATCGAAGTTGCAAGGACGGTGGTATAGTATAGCATGTTTCCCCAAGCAGTGCGCGCACTCAGGGAACTGGGCTGGTCTGCCGCCCTGGCTGGGCTCGTTCTCGCCCCGTCGCCGCCCCGTCGCCGCCCGTTGCCGCCGCGTCGCCGCTCGTCGCTGCTCATCGCCGCCCGTCGCTGCCTCGTCGCGGGCTCGCGGGCCCCCCTGGTCGGCTTGTGGTCGCCCTGTCGCGGCCCCGTCGCCGCTCGTCGCTTGTGCCACATAGGTTGAACCACACAGCGTAGACGACAGATGTCACCACATGGAATGCCCCCCCGTAGTCTACGCCGCATAGCTCACACACCCTAACTCGCGCCACATAGGTTGCACCACATAGTTTACACCACATAGAGGGCCAACACCCCATGGATCGGACCACATCAGAGTGAGGGGGCTGAACCGAACGGTCATTCACTGTCCCTGGGTACGTGGCTGAAGTGGAATTCCGCAATGCGGACTCTTGTTGTTGTTTCTTGCTGTTTGTTGTTGTCGTCGTCCCACCCGCGACCCGCCCCGCGACCCGCCCCGCGACCCGCCCCGCGACCCGCGACCCACCCCGCGACCCACCCGCGACCCACCCCGCGATCCACCCGCGACCCACCCGCGACCCACCCGCGACCCACCCGCGACCCACCCCGCGACCCGCCCGCGACCCACCCCGAGACCCCCCCCGGCGACCCACCCGCGACCCACCAGCGACCCACCCGCGACCCACCCGACCCACCCCGCGACCCACCCGCGACCCACCCGCGACCCACCCGCGACCCACCCGCGACCCACCCGCAACCCACCCCGCGCCGCGACCCACCCAAAATTTTCGGCGCCTGCGGCGGGTTTCTGTTGCATTCGTTCCAAGTCGTTCTAGGTGTAGAACCTGCGACCCACCCGCGACCCAAACCGCGTTCAGTGTACAAATCAAAATGTTCGGCGCCTGCGGCGGGCTGTTTTTGAATTCTTTCCAGGTGGAGGTGGAGAGCCCGCGACCCTCCCGCGACCCAAACTACGTTCACTGAACAAGCCAAAACTTCGGCGCCTGCGGCGGGTTTCTTTTCCATCGGCGACCCACCCGCGACCAACCCCGAGACCCCCCCGCGACCCACCCCGCGACCCACCCGCGCGACCCACCCGCGACCCACCCGCGACCCACCCGCGACCCACCGCGACCCACCCGCGACCCACCCACGACCCACCCGCGACCTACCCCGCGACCCACACAAAATGTTCGGCGCCTGCGGCGGGCTTCTTTTGCATTCGTTCCAGGCTTGTTTTGCATTCGTGAGGGCCACGAGGTCCGCTGGCTCGACGCCCGCGTCGCCCGCGCCCGCTTTCTCATTCTTATCCGCAATTGCGGGGTGCTATATAGATTGCACCACATAGCAGACACCACATTGTTCACCCCACCTACATGAACACGTTGGCTCCACATAATTTGCGCCACATAGCTCACACCAAATAGTTCACACCACATAGCTTGCACTGCATAGGTGGTACCACTTGGATTGCACAGCATGGCTTACATCACATAGATCGCACCACGTAGAATGCACCACACATGTATTGCACTATATGGCTCATAGACCGCACCACATATATTGCACAACGTATATTGCACAACATGCTTACACCACACAGCTTGCACCACATAGCGGTCACCACATAGCTTGCACCGCATAGGTGATGCACCACGTTGTTTGCATCACGTAGTACGCTAGAAACCACTGCTTGGGCCCACGCTGACTAACATATTCCTAGCTGATCATGGCACGCATTGCTGTCAAGTTTTAGCCCACGCAGAGTAAAGCATGTACGCCTATCGATGTCGTGCCGCAAGTTGCGTCTTCGCAGGTCGGCCGTCCTCCTCGTCCGTTTACTCGTCCTCGCCCTCTGCCTCCGGGGAGACAGCTGTTTTCTGGCTGCGCACAAGAGAGACCCGTCGATTGGGTGATGGTTGGTGTGGGCCACAGGGGGTCCCCCAGCATTGGTTGGCGCGCGTGGACTTGGCCCTTGCGCGGCCCTCTAAAGCCGCGCGCCGAAGGTCACTCTTGCTTTGGGTCACTCGTGCGTGTAGACGAGTTCTGAAATCTGTTCTCAACCACAGCTTGTGGCGTGGCAAGGGGTTCTGTCTCGTCGGCCGCCAGCCTGCCCCTGCCGCCCGCAGGAAGCGGCCGCGGAGGTCGGAGGAGGGCTAAGAGTAGGTGAGGACAGGATTAGGATGCGAGGAGAAAGAGGGAGGGGTGAGAAGAAGTATCACCCTGGGGAGGACGAGGAGGAGGAGGAGGAGACAGAGGAGGAGGAGGAGGAGACAGAGGAGGAGGAAGAGGAAGAGGAGGAGGAGGAGGAGGAGAAGGAGGAGGGGAGGAGGAGAAGGAGGAGGAGGAGCCGAGCCCTCACAGCAGCCAGACGCCGGCAGCCAGGGACCCAGATCCACCTAGCCGGCGACCTCCACCCAGGAGAGGACACAGCAGAGGCCATGAGCGCGGCGCTGACCCAGCGGAAGTTGCCCCACGAAATCCCGGCGTCGGTGGCCACACACACCCGCGGCCGCAGGCTGGACGTCGTCATCCGGCCCCAGGGCAGCCGGTGCGGGTCCGTCCAGGTGCACAGCGGCGCCCAGTGCAGAGAGGTCGGCTGCACCAGCGACCTCTGCCAAGCCAGGGGCACGGTGCTCGGGTCGTGGGACCTGGACGACCATCCGGTCACACGGGTCGCCGCGCTGGCACAACCAGCCGAAGGAGATGCAGGGCAGCTCCGGTTCGTCTCGGACGTCGGCCAGTGGCATGTTGCCTTTGTGACTTCAGGAGGGAAAAAACACACAGACACAATTAATCGTCGACCCCCCAGAAAATATTGGAAAATATGGGAAGTGGGGGGGAAGACAGAAACCCAGAAAATATGAGAAAATATGGGGAATGTATTTATTTATGTGTATTTATTTGTCTGTCCTGGGGCCCCTTCAGAGATGCAGGGCAGCTCCGGTTCGTCTCGGACGTGGGCCAGTGGCATGCTGCCTTGGTGACTGTGGCGGACGCGGCCTTCCACATCTTGCGGGTAGAGCTGGTCGCCAAGTGCAACGGCCCCTTGTGGGCTCGGGCGGCGCCTCGGGAAGCCCGGGCTGCCCTGAAAACGCCGCGGCCTGGGCGTGGCGTACTAATGCAACTGGGGTGGCTGAGGTTGTAGCTTGGGTCCACCTCGCGGCCCATGGTCATGCCTCTCTCCGCCTCGCGGTGAGGGCCCCCCGGAAGGTGGAGTTTTGTTTCATCCGCTTTTGTTTCGTCCGCTTTTGTTTCGTCCGTTTTTGTTTCATCCGCTTGTGTTCCACCCGCTTTTGTTTCATCCGCTTTTGTTTCATCCGTCTTTTGTTTCGTCCGCTATGTTTTTTCATCCGCTTGTGTTTCGTCCGCTTTTGTTTCGTCCGCTTTTGTTTCGTCCGCTCTGTATTGCGTGATTCGTGCGGAAGCCGGGAGGATGAGAACCGGACGAATTTAAACCAGATGAATTTGAAACCGTTAAAACCGGATGAATGAAAACCGGATGAATTTAAACGGGCGAATTAAAACCGGATGAATTTTAACCGGACGAACTAGAAGTTGGAGCCCTTAGGAAAGCAGCAGTATTTGCTATGCTATGCTATGCCATGATATGCTGCGTTATGCTATGTTATGCTATGCTATGTTGCGCTATGGTATGCAATGCTATGCTAAGCTATGATATAGCATGTTGCGCTGTGCTATGCTATGATATGATATGCTAAGTTGCGCTATGATATACTATGATATGATATGATATGCTATGATATGATTGGTTATGTTATGATATGTTATGTTATGATAATGATATGTTGTGCTATGCTCTGCTGTGCTGCGCTATGCTATGCTATGCTATGCTATGCTGCGTTATGCTATGCTATGCTGGGTTATGCTATGATATGCTGTGCTGCGCTATGCTATGCTACGCCATGCTATGCTGTGCTATGTTATGCTATGCTAAAGCTCAGCGAAGCTAAGATGAAGGTGAGCTAAGCTAAGATAAACCTGAGCTGAGATGAAGCTAAGCTAAGCTAAGATGACATAAGCTAAGCTAAGATGATATAAGCAACACTAAGCTAAGGGGACGCAACTGGGGGAACCGCGGGGCGGATGCCGGGGGAACCGCCCGGGCCGGTTCCCACTGTCAGGCCCCTTTAAGCAAAGAGGACCCTTCTAGGCAGAGCCTAGGTCGGGAATGTGAGGAGGTTTGATTGGATCAAGTTGACAGTGCGGGCAACATAGTGGCCCACAGAGAGATTCAAACCGGATGAATTTAAACCGGACGATTTAAAACCGGATGAATTTGAATTGGACGGTAGAACCGGATGAATTTAAACCCGGGCGAGTTTAAACCGGATGACATTAAACCGGAAGAATGTAAACGGATGAAATTAAACGGATGAAATGAAACGAACGAAACTAAACGGATGAAATTAAACGGATGAAAATAATTTCGGATGAAACAAAGGTGAATCCCCCCGGAAGCCCCCCAGCCGCGGGGAAAGGGCGTTCTGCGGCTCGGGCGTTGCTAGGCTGCCCGGCCGCGATAGTTAGTGCTCGCGCCGCGCGGCCCGGCCGGGCGGGCGCCCCAGACGGGGCTCCCACAGGGCGGAAAAGGAAAGGAAAGGAGGAGGAGGAGGAGGAGGAGGAAGAGGAGGCGGAGGGGGATGAGGAGGAGGAGGAGGAGGAGGAGGGGAAAGGGGAGGACGTTCAGACGTCAAGATGAACGACAACGCACGTGGTGACGAGGGGGAGGGAGGGGGGCGTGGAGGGAGCCTGCGAGGCCCGCGACCTCCTTCTCTTCCGCCTCCTCCTCCTCCTCCTGCTCCTCCTCCTCCTCCTCCTCCTCCTCCTCCTCCTCCTTCTCTCCCTTCTCTCCTCCTCCTCCTGCTCCTCGTCCTCCTTCTCCTCTTCCGCCTCCTCCTCCTCTTCCTCCTCCTCCTCCTCCTCCTCCTCCTGCTCCTCCTCCTCCTCCTCCTTCTTCCCCTCCTCCTTCTGCTCCTCCTCCCCCTCCTCCTCCGCCTCCTCCCCTCCTCCTCCTCCTTCTCCTCCTCCTCATCCTCCTTCTCCTCCTCATCCTTCTCCTCCTCCTCTTCCTCCTCCTTCCCCCCCTCTTCCTGTTCCTCCCCCCAGACGGCGTCGAGAGCTCAAACAGGGTCTTGGAACCCTCCCGAGCGACGCCGATACCTCCCAGGACGACCCCCCCACCCCACCCCTCGCGCAGGTAGAGTTCTACCTGCAGGACGCGCTCCGCCAGTTCCTGCTGCGCCGCCGCCCCGGCTCCGCGGAGGAGGGGGTAGACTTGCCACCGCGGAGGGGGGAAGGATTCGAGATGGAGGGAGGGACAGGATGATGTAGAGGGAGGGTGGAGGGTGGAGGAGTAGCAGGAGGAGGAGAAGGACTCTGATGAGGAGTGTAGTAAGGGGGAGGGCGACAAGGACAAGGAGGAGGGTGAGAGTGCGAGGAGGAGAAGGAGGAGGAGAGGAGAGGAGGCGGATGGCCACATCCAATGGGATTTCGAAGCCAGCGGCGACAGCGACAGGAGGAGGAGAAGGAGGAGGAGGAGGGAGGAAAGGGGAAAGTTGTCTTAGAGAGTCACTAGCTTCTAAGAGGTT
Source organism: Prorocentrum cordatum (assembly GCA_963575745.1). Classification (NCBI taxonomy): domain Eukaryota; class Dinophyceae; order Prorocentrales; family Prorocentraceae; genus Prorocentrum; species Prorocentrum cordatum. Next base: position 1,576,670 of record CAUYUJ010020170.1, read on the forward strand.
GTAGGAAGATCACGAGGTCCTATGTGGATCTAGGTGTAGGTAGGGAACGAGACGGAGGAAGGGACCGATGAGAATGGTGCACGCTGGATTGAGCGAATAACCGTTATCAGTTATGAAAGAGGAGGTGGGGGAAGGAGGGAGCCGCGTTTGGTGGGGGCCCGCGGCGGACGGGAACTCCAGCTCTCTTTCCTGGAGGCCCTTCCTGCCGTCCTCCACCACAGCGCTCGAGTGTACAGAGCACCGTGCCCTCCCTCTCTCGGCTGTTCCTCGTTGGGCCCCCCACGCCCCTTTCCATCCGCTCGCCAAAGACTGCCCGAGCTCTTCGGGAGGCCAGGGGGCCCTCACGAGGCTCGTGACAGGTCTGCAGGCACAAGTTGCCCACTGGCACATGCTCCGGGGATCGGGGCCTATCGGTGCCAAAGCCGACTGGGCATCTTCAGATGGAACTATGAGGTCCGATATAGTCCATTGACAACGGTGACGAAGTTGACGGCCGCCTTGCGAAGGCAGGTGCGGCCATGCACCGTGTTGCGGCCGGCACCCCCAAACCAAGTGAAAGGTGGAGCCTTGCAGGTGGGCTCTTGGCCCAGATTCTTGAATGGTCAAGTATCCCAGGCATTTCGCCCTCCGGCTCCACGTGAACCTTGACCAGATAATTGCGCCATTGCGCCTTCTGGGGCGATGCCAGATGGAAGCGCCGACGCTGTGCTGCGGTTGTTGTGAGAGCCTCGGCCTGCGTTTGGCTGAGCTCGAGCGTGCCTGTGATGGGGCTCGGGTGGACCAGGAGCTTCACGCGGCACCGAGGATCAGGGCAGGCCAAGTTGTTTTGGCTCCGCGTGGCGCCTGTTCTACGGGAGAAGAACCTGAGGATTGTTGGTGTTTGCTGTACAGGGCGACATCCTGCCCAAATCCGTGGTTTCATCAACAACAGTTCCCCTGACCAGCAGGAGAACGGATCACTGACTTCCGGTCACTCCAGCCACGAGCTTCGGAATGTTGTACGGGGGGTGTTGGCACCCTGAGTTTTGTCACTGGGGTGCTTTGACGGCTGGAATCGGCTCGTAATCCCGTCGGTCCGCGGTTCGTTCGGCATCTTTTCTTTGGCTTGGGATCCTCGTTGCCACCCGTCTTCAGCCTTTGGCCAGGCCGAGGCTATCAACAGCGTGTCCCTCAATGAAATAATGTGTTTCCGTGGGATCGCCATGAGACGGGAGGAGGAGGAGGAGGAGGAGGAGGAGGAGGGAAGAGGGAGCCTCCCTCCCCTTGGCTCCCATCCTCTTGCATTGAGCCTCCGCCTTGCCTCCTCTCCTCTCCCTGTTCTATCCGCCCTCCCTTGCCCTCCACCCCTCCATTGCCTTCACCCCCCTAGCCCCCATCCCATCCCCCCTCCCCCGTTCCCTCCCGCCACTGCGACCCCCCCCCCCATTCTCAATCGATCCGTCCCTTCCCCTGACTCCCTCTCCCCTCCACCTGGCACGAGTTTCTTCACAGTTTTATTGTGTATACATACACGTTCCTTTGCAATCGAGCCTAGCGTCTCCTGATCGGGCGACCGCCGATTGCCATCGAAAGAAGAGGGACGAGGGAGAAGGGGCCAGAAAGCGGGAGGGAGGATGGACAAATGAGAAGAGGGGAGGGGGGTCAGAGGAGGAGAGGGAGAGGTGGAAAGAAGTAGCACGAAGGATTGGAAGGAAGAGGGAGGATGGATGAGCGGAGGAGCGAGCAGTGGAGCAGGAATGATTCGAGCGTCTGGGGATGATGGGTTCAGGTGGGAGAAGAGGAGGGAGGAAGGGGGTTGGAGGAGGGGAGAAGGGAGAAGAGGAGGAGAAGAGGAAGGAGGGGCGGCGGAGGACGGAGGCAGAGCAGGACAGGGAGCGAAGGGCGAAGGGAGGAGAGAGGTGTGATGAGGGAGGTGCGAGCAGAGAGAGGCGTGAGGAGGGAGGAGGGGAGGAGGGAGGAGGGCGAAGGGAGGAGGGAGGTGTGAGGAGGCAGGAGCGAGCAGGGAGGAGGGAAGAGGGAGGTGTGAAGAGGGAGGTGTGAGGAGTGAGGAGGGAGGTGTGAGGAGGGCGCGGAGCGCGAAGGGAGGAGGGAGGTGCGAGGAGGGAGGAGGGGAGGAGGGAGGACGGAGGACCGTTCAGGACTGTGCAGAGATGCCCGAGAAATCAAAGAAACGGCACAACCTCGCATTCTCGGAGATCTGCGCGGATTTCTCGGATTGGCGTTGGACCCCCCTGGCGGCGCTTCTGGCGCCGCCCGGGGGTTCAGCGCAGATCCAAGAGATCCGCACGGACCTCCAAGAGTTTGCTTGTCTCATCTTCTTGTTCCTCTGAGGAGGGAAGACATGAGGACCATGCACGGCTGCGCAGAACGACTCAGCCAGCCGTGCGCGGCCCCAGAGGTCCAGACCCCCTCCTGGGGCAAAGTATGTTGCGCCCTGGACTTGTTGTTGATGGCCCCGGCGCCCGACAACGGGCCCCAGAGGCCGAAACCGAGGCACAACGCGTGGACTGAAAACGTCCGATCGGTGCGGGTGCCGTTGGGGTGCAACTCTCTACCTGACCTGTCTCACTCCGTTGGGGCGCTCCTGCGCGCAACTTACAGTTCAGCGTGTTTGGTGCTAGATCCACTGACCTTGAGACTTTACCAGCTTGCCAGGCCGATCCCTCTGTGATTCCTCCTCCTCCTCCTCCTCCTCCTCCTCCTCCTCCTCCTCCTCCTCCTCCTCCTCCTCCTCCTCCTCCTCTCAGCGGGCTGCTTCTTTCGAGACAGACTGGTGTGAGCCTGGCACGCGGCCTAATACCAGCCTGCTTGTGTGTGTGTGCTCCAGTTATCCATCCTTCTCCCCTTTACCCGAGCCAGGGGCCATCGCAGGTTTTTGTTTTCAGTGCCGTGCGGTCGGCATCGATCGGCCACGCTCCCAGGACATCCTGTTGAGTTTGGTGTGTTGTCTCGCTCTCGAGCGTTTGTCTGTGATGTGTGCGATAGGGATAGCGCTCTCACGGGGTAGCGGATTCCTCTTCCTACCTTGCCTGAATACGACAATGGAAAAAGAAGATCGGTGCGGGTGCCAACCTGCACGGTTCCAGACACGCAGCGTTTTGGTGATTTTCATTCCTGGGCCCCTGGAAGCCCAGACCCTCTCTAGGCGGCGAGCCCGGGGTGAAATGCAGAGGGGGCGGGCCTCCTCAGAAGGCTCGGAAGGCCTCGGGCCTTCCAAAATGTTTTCTAAGCAGCCTTGCCCGAAGAAGCAGGAAGTTTCTCAGAGGGCGCCAGGGCTTCCGAGAAGCCTCGCCGTGTTCTAAGAGGGCCTGCCCCCTCGCACCTCCCCCCATGGGCTCGCCGGCGACTTCCCCCAAGGCCGCTCTCCCGAGCCATTTTGTGGACGGCCCCGAGGCCCGGCGAGGACCCCATGGAGGCCGAAGACGGCCAAAAAAGCCATCCGCATTCCGACCAGAAGAGCCGTCAAGTTCCTCGACCAGGTGGAGGGGGCGGGGGGGAGGGGAGGGGGGAGGGGGGGGGGGGGGTGGGGGGAATTTCGGACGCGCGTTGAGGAGAGGTGGGGGGGGGGGGCGCCCGGCATGGGGACGCTCCGTCGGAGGGTTCATCGCCCCCCCCCCCCTCGATTATGACGCCATCCGGAGTGGCGATCTCGGCACGACGCGGGCGCGTCGGGGGGAGGGGCGGAGCGATCCGGCCGCGCGAGCGGCCCGCGCAGAGCAGCGAGGCCGCCAGTCCGGGGGCGGGCCGCCCGCGCCCCACTTCATGGGCCAGTACCTCGAGGCGGCGCGCCGCCCCCCTCCTCCTCCTCCTCCTCCTCCTCCTCCTCCTCCTCCTCCTCCTCCTCCTCCTCCTGCTCCTCCCACCTGCCTCCTCCTCCCCTCCTCCTCCTCCTCCTCCTCCTCCTCCTCCTCCTCCTCCTCCTCCTCCTCCTCCTCCTCCTCCTCCTCCTCCTCCTCCTCCTCCTCCTCCTTCTCCCCCTCCTCCCCCTGGAAATCAGAAGCCGAGGATCGAAGAGGAGGGAGGATCGAGGCCCCCCTCGCAAGGCGCCGCGTCCTGCCGCTTCCCTGGGAGGGGAGGGGGAGGCATCCCGTGCCGCTGCCTTCCGCTCGGTGTCCCCTCGTCGGGGCTGCCAGGGAGGCCCTCGTCGCCACCGCTGGAGGCGCCTCGAGGTCCTGGTCGGGGCGGCGCTGCCTCCTCGCTCGCCCTTTGCTGCCTCGGGGCGCACACGGCCGGGCTCAGCGCAAGCGGGGCTTGGCCAGAGCGACGCATGCTGCAGGATCCTGCAGAGCCGGAAGGGGTTTAGGGAGCCGGTTCGCGGCCCTGGAGGTGGCCCTGCATGTTGACTGTGCCATTGTGGGCCCCCCCCCAAAAGGACAAGCGTGCAGCGCATTTGTTTTACGTTGGCTGAGCTGGGCTCGCGCTGAGCCTGGTGAATCCACGCCCGTGTGACGGGCCCCCCAGGCGGTGCAGTGACCGCACCATGTGGTCAGCGGGGCTCCGGGGTCACCGCACGGTTTTGGCACTCGGGTCGTTCTCGGAGGGCGGGCGACCTGGGCCTCCAGGGTCCCAGAACGGTGCGGTGATGGACCGTTCGGTGAGGTCATGTGGGATGCCGAGGTCACCGCACGGTCCGTCACCGCACGGTTTTGGGACCCCCAGCTTGCTTGTCCTCGTTGGGCCTTCGATGCTCCTGCTCACATTCGTGTTCGCGGCCGCCTTGGGCCAAGCTGTATTCATGCCCAGCGGAGTTTGGCGATCGACTCCTGGAGCGAGCTGCTGGTGGCGTGTCTGCGCTGTAAAAAACGTCCCTCCATCTGCGGTCTCGCTGCGGCCTGCTGCCCCCACCGTCGGGCGACGGCGACGAGCACCTCACAGCGGACCAAGAGGTTTGGATACCACTGCCCCTCCCTCGTCGCCACGACGGGCTTCGCCTCGAGATCTTGCCAGAACGCACCCCATGAGAGGGCCGTGGGGTAGCGGCATTGGCGTCTCGATCCCTCAATCATGAAGAACCATCAGGCCAGCACCTCGAGGCGTCGCCGCTCCTCCCTTTGCGGTCCCGCTGCTTAGGATGCAAGTCTTGGCAGGCTAAAGTCAGCATCGGAGCTCGTACATCCGTGGTCAAAGACAGGCCCAATCCGGAGCAATCCCGCCTACTCCGGCTTCACCCCGCTCGGCCCGACTACATCGGCTTGCGAGCTCGCGGACACACCGTTCCAGACGACGTCAAGTTGGCTGCCTTCTTGCGCAGCGTGGACGACCAGGAAAGTGAGCGCGCTTCCGCGATGCTGCCTGGTCCTCTGACCCACGGACAGCTCGCCGCTCGCCGACCTGCTCCTGCCGCAGACAGGCCCTCAGTGCCCGAATACCTTCGGCACCGCGATCCCCAGGCACCGCATCGAGGAGGACAGATTCGAGAACCAGGCGGCGCAGAAGGGGTACGCTGCCAAGTGCGACGGGTGCCCTGAGGCGGAGCCAGTCCTGGCGTGGAAGGTTGGAGAGGCACCACCCGGCATGTTTGCCTTCCGCCCCGGCGCGCCCCGACACGCCGCCGAAGCCCCCACGCACGACTTGGCACGTGGGTTCCCCAGTTTCGCAGACTGGGGGCGGGCGTTCCAAACGAGGGCGTGGAGCGCAAGATGGTATTGTGCCCGTTGCCGTGTCCACGTTTGGGACGCGCGCCCATCCGACGTGCAGGCCACACCCGCCAGGGACGACAGATTGGTCGACCCAGAAGACCCGCCGACGCGTGACAAGGTTGGCCCCGCGACCAGGCGCAGCTCCAACCCGCTGATCGCCAACTCCACCCCAGCCAGCGCCAGCATTCACGAGACGAGGGCAATCGCCGGGAGCTGAGGAGGGCGGAGCAGGCGGCCAGCCTCATCGTGGCAGCCAACCTGGACCCGCCCATGCCCTGGACAGACGCAAACGACGATTTTCACACAGCCAATGCGGTCGCACGGGCCAGTCGGCGAGGCGCGCAGAGGGCGGCACCCACGCGCGCGAATCAGCGTCTTCCGATTGAAGATCTGGGGCGGGCCCAGCAGCCCCCACCCAGCATGGCCCTCCAGGAGGCAAGCCGCTCGGGGGCCCCCTGGGCGCAGCCGCCGAAACGGCCCCGGCCGAACCGCTACGCTCGGCATCTGTCGCCGCGCGCCCCTCTCCGGAAGATGGGCAGCTCGTTCAGCATGGAAGCTTCAGTTTTCAAGTCGGCCAGAGTCCGAATGGGCCAGCGACCAGCCCCAGTGGAGCTCTTGGGGGGCGAGACAACCAGCGCGGGAGCGGTCGCGGGCCAGGGGCGCGCGGGGGGCAGCCAGAGAGGCCCACGGGCGGAGGGAATGGGATAACCCGCAGGATCGCCTGCACAAGCGCCCAGTCGCAACGCCCAGTGCGCTCCTCAGTGGAAAGGCGCGGAGCTCTAGACGCGGCCCGATCTCGAGGTCATCAACCGCCTGAAAGCTGCCCGCGGCGCGATCTTCGCGGGTCGAAGGTTGGAACATGGCCCGGGATACGAGGGGCGGGAAATCCCGCGGCAAGGGGGCTTACAACCCCCGCGGCTACGAAGAGTTCACCCGCGCCTTCCTGGGCGACCTGGCCGACGCCAACTACGACATCCGCTCTCTCTCTCTCTCTCTCTCTGCCGCGACCGCATCCTGAATGTCGACTGGGACGCAGCGCCGCAGCAGCAGCGGCAGCAGCAGAACCGCCAGAGCAAGGCGGCTGGGAAGGGGCAAGGAGGCAAACGCCCCAGCAAACCGACCTGGCCCACCTGGGACCAATCCAGGCACCGCAGGCTCCGAGGACGACAGGTGGCGGCGGCCCGCCACTACCTGGCCCGCTCGACGCAACTGCGACTTTTTTTTGCGTGCGCGCGCGCCAGTTAGGTGCTTCCCTACCAGCGCGCCTCCCACCCCTGGGGGCGCGCTTCGCCTGGCGCCCCCCCCGGGAGGCCCCCTGCCTTCTACCCGCCTGCTGCGCGCCGTTTAGGTGCTCTCTCCTGGGCGCCCCCACCCCAGGTGGTGCGTCTGGGTGATTTGGGCTTGCCTCAGCTTTTAAATTGTCTGTGCACCAGTCAGGCGCGTTCCCCCGGCGCGCCCTCCACCCCGGGCGGCGCGCTGGCCTCTCCCTCAGGCGCGCCATCCACCCTGGGTGGCGCGCCTGGCCGTCGCCGGACTGCCCCGGCCCTTTCAACCTGCCCGCGCGCCAGTTAGGTGCTCTCCAGCGGGCGCGCCGCCCACCCCAGGCGGCGCGCCCCCATCCGGCCCCGGCGCGCCCCGCCCTCGCGGAGCGCCCCCGCGCGCTTCTCAGCTGGAGGCGCGCCCCCCCCCCCATCCACCCACCCACGCTGGCGCAGCAGCCCGCGCGGACGCTGCGCGTCGCGGGCCCCCCTGACCGCCAGCCGCGTCGGCACCGACCGCGCGACGCCCCCCCCCGCGACGGCGCGGCCGCCCTCTCGGCGCCGCGCCCGCCCCGCCCGCTGACGGTCGCCGCCGAGCGCCGCCGCCCTGGGCCTCGCCAGGCCGCGCGGCGCGGTCTCTGCCCACCCGCCCCCCTGCTCTGCAGGCTGGCCGCCGCCGCGCTTGGGGGCGCCGCCGTTGCGGCGCATCGTTGATGGCGCTCTGTCCTTGGCTGCGATGCGCGCGCCGGCCTTGGGCAGGTTTCTGCTTCTCCGCTCCTCCTGCCTCTCCGCCCTGGGCCCGCGCCGCCTGGCTGCCTCCTGGCGATTTGCATGTAGGGGGCCCGCCGCGCCTGGCCGCGTCGGCTCGCCCCCCGCGGCAGCCTCCACAGCCGCTGCACACTGGCCCAGCCAGCCCGCGGCCGCCCGCCCCGGCTGCCGCCCCCCAGCCCTCCTCGCGCGGGCGATTCCAGTCCGCTTGCCGACCGCTGCTCTCATTGCCACCTGCTCGGCCCTGCCCGCGCTGCGGCTGCTGGCCCCTCCCCCGGGCGCGCCTGCGACGCCCCCCCGCGCCGTTGCCACGGGTCGCCCCGCAGCCCGGACGCCCCGCGCGACCCCTCGAGGCGCCGCCGTGAGAGTGCTTCCCCCGTCCTTTTTTCCTCGGCGGCCACCCCCTTCATCCATTTCCTACCCTCTTGCACGCGGGACAATTCGCAACGCGGTAGCCCTGGTTGCGCGACGCGTGACAAAATCGGCTCTGCCGTGCCGCGACGGAAAACGTTTGGTTCAACCCAGGCAAATCTGGCGAAGTGGCCCGTTAGATCAGACATGCGTTGTTTCTTAACGTTGCGGCGCTTGTTCACGACAGTCGACAAGGACAGCGACGACGACGAGCATCATGTTGAAGCCTCAGAAAATGCTGCATGAACGAATTGTTCCGGAGCCCGTGCATATATCTTGGGACGTTTCATCGACCCCCTCTGCGGTGCTTCTGGCGCCGCCCCTGGCGCGCGGAGGTGGCCCACCGCCGATCCAAGAAACCAATGCATTTCTCCAGAATTTGTCATGTTTATGCCATGCTTTATTTAGGAGCGCACGGACGACTTCATTACAGGGCACAGCCCACCGAACAGCGATTTTACTGCGCGGCACAGAAGATTGTTCAACGGCAACGCACCACCGTGCGGCAGACGTCTAGAAGGCTGGTTGCTGGTTCGAGCTGTTTGCGGGGATCGCGGGCCCTGCGAGTTCGTTGTGGCATTCGGACATATCGAGCCATCTTCGAATTCCTTTGGACGAAGTGAAAGTCGTCGTGAACATCCTTGGGCCATTTCGGAGGCCATGTTGGGTCGTCTTCTAGGCCGTCCTGGGCCAGATTGGCAATACGTGAGGCGAGTGTTTTGATGTTGCTGGTCTTCCACATGGCCAGCACGACTGTCCGAAGCCCGCTAGACGTCGGTACCGCCAGTGTTTTTCTAGTGGGCGCGCTGCCCAAATAAAGATACTTGGTGAGGCGCCTTTTAACATTGGATTGGGCTTCCCCTATGGGTACTCGTACGGTGGACCAGAAGATGGTGGAGCAAAGCAGGGTTAAGTACTGCCACATGGCTGAAGTGAGCGCGCGCCGAAGTGAGCGCCGCGCCGCGTAGCGCGCGTGTCAGAGTTGCTCAGTTCTGGAACCGAAAGAAAAAGGCGTCACACCAAGTATCTTTATTTGGGCAGCGCACGACTGTCCGAAGCCCGCTAGACGTCGGTACCGCCAGTGTTTTTCTAGTGGGCGCGCTGCCCAAATAAAGATACTTGGTGTGACGCCTTTTTCTTTCGGTTTCCCAGAACTGAGCACTTGACACGCGCACGCGCGCGCGCTCACTTCAGCCATGTGGCAGTACTTAACCCTGCTTTGCTCCACCATCTTCTGGTCCACCGTACGAGTACCCATAGGGGAAGCCCAATGAAGCGATTGGCGCAGCCAGGGGTATGGCTTTAACCGTAGGTGGGGTCATAGCTTTAGCCATAAGTTTGGCCGTGGGCGTGGTTTTAGGATGTCACCAGGCATAGCAAGACCGTGCAAGAGCAAAACAGGAGTGTGGGCCCGACCGAAGCACGTGCGATTGTTTTCCAAACAGGTTGGGCACAGGCCTGCTCATTTGGAGAAACCTCCTATCCTGCCAGTCCCATTCCTCTATCTTCCTCCTCCTCCTCGTCCGAGCCATCGCCCCTCTGAGTCGCATTCTTTGTCTTTGGCACGGGGGCCATCTTTGGGGCAAAGGCTCGAAATTTCAGTTCGGGTGCCGCCTCTTGAGCCCCGTTTGACCCTCTTAGGGCTCTCTTGGGGGCCTTCCGGGCCGTCTTGTGACCTTCTTGTGGGCCTCTTGGGGGCCTCTAAGAGCGATCTTTGTGGCCATCTTGGAGTATTGGAAGCCCGAATCAGAGAGAATGTCAAACCATTTCTAGTGCTTAGGGAAATCCGTGATTTGTCCCTCTTCGGGCCCTCGTTTGGGCTCTGCTGGAATGATCTTGGACCGTTGTCGGCGCTTGTTGGGCTGTCTTGGAGCCCGTGGAGACGTCTTGAGGCTCCATCTTGCGGCCCTCAGAGGGAGTTGGGCGTCGTTGTGGGCGGGAGGGGCGTTCAAAAGGTTCATGAGCCATATCCAGGGTGCGCCTTGCTAACGCCAGGCGCTGAAACATATTGAGAAGCCATGAAACTCGAACAATGTCCTGAGCCTCAGGGGCCCTCCACTTCGTGCTGAAGGTACGGTGGCGGATAGTGGGAAGGACCGATGTCGGGATCCCCCTTGTCAGACACATGAGCCGGAACGCTCGCCCGCCCAAGTTCAGGCTCAAGCACGAGAGGTGGCAGCTCTTGGCCCCCAGCTCTCGGCCTCATCATCACTCTGCTCTGGGCATCGGCAGCTGCACACCGCTGCCAGCTCCGGTCCGCTCTGGGCCTCAGACTGCCAGGCAGGCCGCTCGTTCTTGGGCCGGGAGGGCCCGAACACCACTTCAGCCCAGGATGGACAGCTGCCCGTTTCTGGGCAGCTCCCGGGCGGAAGGCGACGGCAGGGCGCGCGGACTCGCGCGCCGCAGCCCCGGCTCGAGCCCGGGCGCCGCCCGGCTTGCGGCTTCGGCCAGCCCGGCCCGCAGGGGCCGCGCCCCTCTCATTCTCCAAGAAGCTCGGGCAGAGGTGCAGGGACTTGGCGGCGAGCAGAAGGGGGTAGGGGGGTGAGGAAGGCTTCAATAGTAAGCAGGGGTGCTTTCTAAGAAGCCTTCCCCCCTCCCCCTACCCCCCTCTGCGCGCCGCCAAGGGACAGAGGGTGAGAGAGCCAAGAGGCTTTAGTGAACAGGGTCGCAGGGGGCAGGTGGGTCGATGCACGGGGCGAGTCGGGACGGTATCTGAAATGAGCCATCACGCAGCAGAAGTTCGTTGGATTGATACTGGAGGGGGGGGGGGGGGGGGGAAAGTCCGGCCTCGGCAAGGGGGCAGCGCTTGTTCACGTATGGAAAGGGAGCTCTTGTGGTGCAGTTTGTGTGATGCAACTCCCATGCTCGAGCAAGCATCCCACCTAACCGCCCGCAACTTGTCGTTAGTACTCAACTGTCGCAAAGGCAAGTGGGCCATTCTTATGCAGATCCATACTTGGGGCGGTGAAATCATGATGGTGACGACGACAGTGTCGACGGCTGCGTTGATTCTGATTGTGGTGGTGTCGACGACAATGACGATGACGATGACGATGACGACAGTGGTGGTAATGGTGGCATCGATGGTAATGCTGGTGGAAATGGTTGTTGGCACGATGACGATAGCAATGCTTCTTGTGGAGTTGATGAGTGCCGGTGAGGATGGTGAGGACTTGCGCGCGCAGAACCGCACACATGCGTCTCATTAGAAACAAGTGTTTCCCAGATGTGTCTGTTCACTTGGATATTGAAGCAATTCGAGCACAAGTGGCGTCGACATGCAATGGTTAAGAGATGCGCGTACGCAGGCGCGCCAGCGTGGTCCGCGTTGTAGTAGTTGACAGGATCTGCGGGTACGCGATGATTGTTCACATGGGTTTGCAGGTGCGCGCGCGTGTGGCCTGCATTGTCTCATACGACAAATCGGCCTGCGAGCGCACAGGAAGAATGGAAGCATTCCGTTGAAGAAACGATTGTCGGTTATAGTTACTGCTTCAGGTCATGTTGCAACGAGCTGGTTTTGAAAGGGGTTTGACGTGGTCGCATGCGTGTTGCCCGCGCTTCGGTGTTGTATACATATATAGTACGTTTATGTGTACACGTGTATACCTACAATAATATATATATATATATAATAATAATACTAATTAAAATTTAAAAAAAAAAAAAAAAAAAAAAAAAAAAAAAAAAAAAAAAAAAAAAAAAAAAAAAAAAAAAAAAACGTCTTAAACTTATCAGTTACTAAACCAAGCGTGCACCCCGCATTGGGTAACTTGACAGGGATGTCGGGGGGGTAGTGACTGGAAGATCGTGCGCAATCCGTATTGGAATGCAGAACGAAACACCGCACCGATAACCCTGGCCTCCGCGGAGGAGGGCAGGAATCGAGCTAAACGGTGTTTTGGCAATTTCGTGGACCGTTTTCGTTTTGACTTCGTTTTGCAGCAAATGTGGAACGAAGAAAAAGCTAGGGATAACGAAAACAAAACGAAAACGGAAAACACTGTTTAACTCGAGCCCTGGGGGAGGGTAGAATGTTACCCTTCCACAGGAAAGAGAACATTTGCGGTGCAAATCTCTGGGGTGCAGGCCTTGCCGCGCAATCTACGCACACACAGGGTGCAGTGCCAGGGTCGCAACGAGGCGGCGGCGGGCGGACACTGGAGGAAACCCTGGAAGGCATCCTCCTCCTCCTCCTCCTCCCTCCTTCCTCCTTCTCCTCCCTCCCCTCCTCCTCCTCCTTCTCCTCCTCCTCCTCCTCCTCCTCATCATCATCCTTCGTCCTCGTCCTCCTCCCGTCCTCACCCTCCTCCTCCTCCTCCACACCACCTCCACCCCCACCTCCTCTCCACCTCCTCCTCCCCCTCCTCCTCCTCCTCCTCCCTCCACCCCCTCCTCCGACCACCTCCCTCCTCCTCCCTCCTCCTCCCTCCTCCTCCCTCCTCCTCCCTCCTCGTCCTCCCTCCTCCTCCAGAAGACCCAGGCAGCACCCTGAGGAGTGCGAGACAGCGCCGGGCGGAGGTCCTCCCGAGGGGCCACGCCCCCACCACCCGGCCTCCTCGGGAAGGCGCCCCCCGGGCGCACCGTGCGGAGCGGCATCGGCGTTCACTCCCTCGCCCCGCCCGAGCCGAGGGAGAGCGAGAGAGGGAGAGAGAGAGAGAGAGCATGGCCGCAGCCGCGCCGTGGGCGAGGGCGCTGGCGGCGGCGGCACTCGCGGTTTCCGCAGCGGCCACGGACGGGCGCGACCCTGCGCCCCGCCAGGATCGGGTTCGGGCTGGGGGGGGAAGAGGGAGCTGATCTCGAGTGCGATCGAGCAGCACTTCGGATCAGCACCGGTTTGTGGTCACACTTGAGATTGGCGACAAGGAGGACAGCCAGGAAGAGAACGAACAAGAGAGCGACGGCGTGGAGGAAGAGAAAGAGGTGGATGACGAGATCGAGGAGGAGAAGGATAACGTTTCTGGACGTCTTACGCAGCACAGCATGCACGGAAAAGGGCAAAGGAAGAGGGGGATGAAGAGACCTCAGCTGTCTGGCGTGGGAGCCGATCCTGCCGATGAGCTCTCAGCTTCTGGTGTGGCTCTCCGTGGAGCGCCACCGGCAGGACCGTCTTGGGAGGTCGGGCGTGGCTCGGAAGGTTGCCTCGTGCGATTCTGGCGGGATTCTGGGAGGAGGAGGAGGAGGAGGAGGAGGAGGAGGAGGATGAGGGGGAGGGGAGGAGGAGGGGGAGGAGGAGGAGGAGGATGAGGAGGAGGCGGAGAGGAGGAGGAGGAGGGTCTCCATGTGAGTGGATGGGAAGAGGACTCCTGACTAGGATGAGGAGGAGTAAGGAAGGAGGAGGATGAGGAGGGTGGAGGAGGAGGAGGAGGAGGAGAAGAGGAGGAGGGAGGAGGATGGAGAGGAGGGATGAGGGAGGAGGAGGGAGGAGGATGAAAGGAGGAGTGAGGAGGAGGAGAGAAGGAGGAGATGCCGGGGGTGAGAAAGAAAACGAGGAAGCTCGTAAGTCTCGATCCCTGGGGAGCTGGGGGACAGGAGGGGCGGCGGTCCCTCGAGCCGCGGGCTCCGTCGACGGCATCCGGGCCACGTGGCCTCAGTGGTGTCTGGCTGGCGCTGTCACCCCGACCTCTTCCCTCCACCTCAGGAGACCCCCTTCCTCCACCTCCTCCTCCACCACCTCGCTCCCTCCTCCACTCCTCCTTCTCCTCCCTCATCCTCATCCTCATCCTCATTCCTCATCCGCATCCTCAATCCTCAACCTCCTCCTCCTCCTCCTCCTCCTCCTCCTCATCCTCCTCTCCTCCTCCTCCTCCTCCTCCTCCTCCTCCTCCTCCTCCTCCTCCTCCTCCACCTCCTCCTCCTCCTCCTCCTCCTCCTCCTCCTCCTCCTCATCCCCATCCTCATCCTCAGCCTCAGCCTCATCCGCATCCTCATCCCTCCTCCTCCTCCTCCTCCTTCTCCTCCTCCTCCGTAGCCATTTTGGCTCAAGCCATTTGGCTCAAGCAGCCGCGAGGCGAAGGTTGAGGGCCGCGGCCGACGAGACACGTCTCGTTCAGCATCACGGCAGCCAAACCCCACGGGGGTACCGCATGTCCTCTGAGGCTTGGAGCACCTGCAAGAACTGTGGGCGGCACGAGTGGAACGCGATCCTGGTTCAGGCGCACAAGAAGTGCTCCTCGTGCCACCGTGCTGTCAAGCTCTACCAGCCCAAGAAGGGCAAAGGCGGCGTGGCAGGCCGCAAGGGAGCAGATTCCGAGCAGGCGCTGGCCTTGGCCCCTCGCACAGCCAAGCCAGACACCGCCCCGCTCGCCGTCCTGGAGAACGCCCTGGCGGCCACCGCGGGCGACATCGCGCTGACCCGCGCCCTGCAGGCGAAGATCGCCAGCATCAAGGCCAGCGAGATGAGCTCCCCGCAGTCGGTCGAGGAGGCGCTGCGGCGAGCGGTCGGGGCGGTCAAGGACGCCGAGCTGAAGCACGACCAGGCCTTCGAGGCCTTGCAGCGATGCGAGGTGGCCCTCATCAAGGCCCGCGGGCGAGAGAAGGACTGCAGAGTCCAAGGCAATGGCAGCCAAGGCCCGAGCGGCCAAGTTACCTGGCGCGGCGGCCCCAGCGGCCAGCGCCGCCAGTGAGGACAACGAGCTGTTCGGCATCAAGTGGGACGAGTCCTTCTTCGCGCAGTTGGACGAGCTGGAGGCAGAGCCCAGCGAGGTCGAGTCACTTCGCAAGCTCGAGGCCGTCTTGAAGGCGACCAAGCAGGACCTCACGGCCAAGAACACGGCAGCCCAGGCGTGGCTGGCCCGCGCGAAGGAGCTGCAGGCGCAGATCCAGACGCGCTGGGCCAAGAAGCGCAGGGGCGCCGATGGCACCGCAGCGGCCCCGCGCGCTGAGTCTGGACCCTCCGACGGCGGCGCGGGGCCCAGCGCGGGGGCAACGGGCTCTGGGAGCAGGCGGCGGCGGCGGCTTCCCAGGAGACGGCCGACGTGAAGGAGGCCAGGCTCAAGGAGGCGGCGGCCAAGATCACAGCAGCCAAGCAGGCCGCAGCGGACGCCGCCTTGCCGGCAGCCGCTGCCCAGAAGCCTGTCGAGTGACGAGCGCGGCATGCTGGGGTAGAGAGTGCGCCTACCCCCAGCACAGCCGCATCCACGCGCACAGGTGACGACGAGCTGCCGACCCTCTCCAAGAGCGGGGCCGACACACTGTTCCTCGTTGCCAACATCACCGCGCTGGGCAAGAAGGCGTGGAACTATGTTCGGAGCCCTCGTTGCCAACATTTCCATCACTTCGGCCTGGTCGAGACGCACGTGCATGCAAGTAAGGACGTGCTGCATTGGCGCCACGAAGCCAGGAATCACCGATTCAAGTTACACGTTAATCCAGCGAGAGCTTCAGGCCGTGGGCGAATTGAGGCCACTAGAGACAGGGCCAACGAGGGAGGCGAGATGTGGTTCTCTCGCGGGCACTTGGAATTTACATACTTCGACCGACGATGCTGCCGTTCGGGGCCTTCACTTCGAGGGCTCAGTTGCAGTGGGCGGTTTTGCGGCCATGACGGTACATCAACATGGGTTTGCAGTCATCGATATACTCTTCTACGGATACAGTTCTGATGGTTTCGGAGGGCGCAACTTGCAGCGCTATGCGCGTTTAGGTGCCTTCGTTTCGCAGTTGAGATGACCATGGTTTATCGCAGGCGACTTCAATGTCACGCCTGAAGTACTTCAGTCACGAGGATTTCTTCGGCGCATCGAGGGCGTGGTGTACACTCCCGATATCGACACCACATGCGAGTCAGGCAATGGGTCCATGCTCGATTACGCCATCGCCAGTCATTCTTGCATGCCTTTCATCGCGAAGGTCACGCCCATCTTGTCCGCGCCTTGGGGCCCGCACTGTGCGTTGCAGATTCGGTTAAGGAGTTCAGGACATAAATTACTTTGTCGTGAACTCGTGCTACCAGCGCGGCTCCATCAGTCCCCTCGACCTGGAGCCCAGCCCGCGCCTGGGCCCAAGGCAGGGCGACACCGACAACAACGGCTCGTGCAGAGGGCTGCGGCTCAGGAGAAGGCTACTGAGGCGGTGCAGGCAATGTTCGGCGACCTGGGTGACACTGAGCGGGCAGCGGCGCCGCTTGGGTCTTGTGATTCTGATCGCGAGTCCGACGGTGAGCATGAGGCTGCCCTGTCTTTCTTTGATCAATCATCTATGCCCAGTGCCGATCCCATTTGCGCGCCAGTTGCCTCCCTGCCTCAAGAGCCATCGCATGTTTTGTCGCAAGTTTCGGTTTCATCAGAGGTCACCGCCCCCACGGACCAGCCCGCGGCAGACTAGGTCAGGCCCCCCACACACACACACACACACACACACACACACACACACACACACACACACACACACACACACACACACACACACACACACACACACACCAACAGCACAACCACCCCCACCGCCCCCAACCGCCACGCCACCCACCCCCACCCCCACCCACCCACCCCCAACGTGTGGAGCGCTTGTCGTGAGGAGGTCGGGTATGTCAGGTCTCACGAGGAGGAGGAGGTTCGGCCCGTGGTCCGTGATTATGTCGCCTACGCTGTTGGCGGACCCCATGTTCGCCGTATCAGTGCCATGTACGCTGCCTGGGTCACCACCTTGGAGAGCACGGTTCCGACACATCACGGAGTCAAGTTCGGCGGCGGTCTCTCTCGGGCTCCAGGGCCTTTCTACCGCACCACTGGGATGAAAGCCGCCGAGAAGTGTCGGGGCCAGTCCTATCACGATCTCGTGGCCACCTGGTGGGGTCGTCTATCTACGGTTCTGTTTCGTTTAAGCAAGCATCGGCGACGGGGCAACGGACGTGCACAGCAGTTTCTTTTATGCGATGCAGCTCGTGCTTCGGCTGAAGATCAGCCTGCAGGCGTACACATTCCCCTGGCGGGCACTCAGGGGCAGGAGGAGGAGGACACCAAAGGGGCAGCATGGAGTGATTGGCAGGCCAGGCTTATGCGAGTTTCTACGTTGTCCGACGACAGTGTGCACAAGATGGCCAACGCGGCCAAGCGTGCTGCTGCCCGTGCTTGCCGTCGGGCTGCAGGAGGTTCTCTTAGGGACTTTCGCGAGTGGGTCACCACCCCTGAAGCCTCAGGTGTCCTTCACAAATCGTTGAAAAAGCCCCCCCCCCCCTGCCCCCGACGAGCTGCGCGTCGGCGGCCGTGTTTTGGCCCACCCTCGGGACATCGTTGATCAGAAGGCCCTGAAATGGCAGGCTCCTTGGAGCCCCAGTCAGGTTCAGGTTTCAGAGGTGGCCGACTTGTACGCAGAGATTCGAGCTGCGGCAGTTGTGGAGCAACTTGAACCGCTTCAACCTGCTCGAGTGGCGCACGCGCTGCGCGCCATGAAGGCCAGAGCAGGGCGCGGGATAGACGAACCCACACACACCTCTAGAGATGGAACGTCCCCCCCCCCCCCCAGGGGCCCCAGGAGCTCACCAATATTCTCCAGGCTTGTGAACAGTGCGTCGCGTGGCCTTGGCAGATCCCGGTGGTTCTTGGGAGGCTTCTTGGGAAAAAAGATGGGGGGATAGGGTTATAGGTCGCATGTCAATGATCTCTAGGACCTGGTCTTTTGCCCGAGAGGGTGTTACGCGAGCATGGACTCGCGACACCCAGCCCGACTGGGACGCGGCCGTCGCGGGGAACTCCGCGCTCCGCGAGGCGCATCTTCGGGCCCTGCGTGATGAAGGCCTTTCACGTATGGGGATATCGTTTGGTGCTGGTTTCTTGGATAGCAAGGGATTTTACGATGCTATGCAGTGGGGGTCCTTGGTTCGCACGGCCCTCAAGTTGGGCTTCCCACCCGTGGTCTTGGGACTGGAGTTGTTGATGTGTCTGGCACCTCGGATCTTGTTTCAGATGGGGTCTAGTTCAATGGGGTCCCAACCGTCTCAGAGCATCGTCCAGGGCCTCTGGAGCGGGACACGCTTCGGGCGCTGCTTGGTGCATTTCATCTTGCAGGGCCTCACCACCTCGCACCCGCACATGTTCATGCGTATCTGGGTTGACGATTTAACGGAACATACCACTGGCACCAGAGCTCACGTGCGGAGCCGTCTGTATCCAGGGATACTTGACACGTGCCAGACTCTGCAGGAGCATGGGCCCCCCGTCGCCACCAAGAGTGTTGCACTTACTTCTCATCCTTCCGGCGCCAAGTCCGTCGCCCGTGAGCTTCGCAGGAAAGGTTTTTTTCGTTCGGTATGTTCTTCAAACCAACTTCCTTGGCGTCGACATGGGCGCGGGGAGGATGGCCAGGATCACTCGGACGAAACGCGTTGCTAAAGCTAAGGCGATGAGTCGGAGGATTAAAGGTGTTGCAAAGGCTTCGAGGAAGTATGTTAGTATGGGTTTGATCGAGAGAGTTGGGTCCCAGGCTGCTGGTACCTATGGGCATCAAATCACTGGGGCTTTCGGTACGTTCCGCCAGCAGCGTCGGCGCCGTCTCGGGTACACTCTTTCTTCAGCCAAGCGGGGCCGCTGTTTAACTACTTTACTGGGTCTTCGGGCCGGCGGGCACGATCCAGGAGATCGATTGCCTCGAGAAGGCATGCGTACGCGGCTCCGCACTTGGCCCGAGGAGCCGAGCATACGAGCGCCAGTTCGAGCTGTTTGGCCAGGCCTCGTGCGCCAGCTTCGCGCTTCAAGTCGCCCAGCACGCACGAGGGCCAATCTCCATGATCATAGGGTATTGGCTGGAGTTCGGGTGGAATCCCGTCTCGCCAACCGAGTGGGGGCTACCTTCGAGTAGTGACGAGCCTGGACCTGGTTGGATGTTTCCCGATGATCAGGTTACTGTCTCGGAAAACATCGAGGGTTTGCTTGCCGACTTCGAGGGGTCGATTCGGGCGAAACTCTGGGCTTCGGCGACCTCCCATTTTTGTGGGGAGGGGCTCCAGCATGGGGCCGACAACGGCTCCCTCAGGGACACGGTTCGTTTTCTGCAGCGAGCCCCCAACGGGTCCAGACTTGCAGAGGCTTTGGTTATTATTGCAGTAGGCGGCACGTGGCCGCTATCTAGAGTTCGCGAGGAGACAGGGGCCATCGTCGACGATCTGCGCCCCAGGTGCGGCGAGGGACCCGAAACACCGATGCACCGACACTGGCTTTGTTCCAAAAGCTCTGGGCACAAAGTTTATGATGACAGCCAGTGTTTGGTCCCTCGGGCCCAGACGGGCCAAGATGCCGAGCCGTGTTTCTGGTCCAGGGGCCTCATTCCGAGTTTGTGGACAAAGGTGCCTGACCCTTTTGAAGGTGAGTCCTGGCAGGTTTTTGTCAAGGGCGACAACCACAGCACCTACGTGCTCGGCCAGGGCACAGTCGAGCAGCCTGTCTTTGTATTTGGGGATGCTAGTGGAGGAAAGGAGTCAAGGGATCATCGACTTCGGCGCTGCGGTGTCGGCGTGTGTTTGCTGACCAGCTACGATCCTCCAGTTGTGCAAGGCGCTGCGTGTGGAGCGCTCCCTGGGGCTCCCCAAACTGTTCCTCGAGGAGAGTCGTGGGGCCTCTATCTTGCTTGGAAATATACCGATGGGCCTCTTATCTATGGTACGGATAATAGCGCGGTGGCGGGCGGATGGTACAATTGTCGTTGGAGGGAACCCCAGGGCTCCAATTCGCTCACTTGGAAACTCATCGGTGACACCCTTCGAGGGCAACAGAGAAACGTTTCGCATGCCGTCGTTGTGCAGGTTCCTTCTCACATCGATGCTGAAGCTCTCGAGCCCTGTGGATGTCCAGATTTCCTTGTGTATGGGAACACCGCAGCAGATCACTTTGCTGGGGTGGCAGCTGGCACGAATCGCATCGACGAGCACGTGCGCACAAGAGTGCAAAAAAGTCGAGATGGAGGCTTCGTTGGTTCGCAGGCGGCTCCTTCGTTCGACTCTGGAGGCCATGGCGGCTCGACCTTCCCAGACTTCTGCTCCTTCTGTTCGCCCTCCCCCTCCCCCTGCTCCTGCCACCGTCGCCCTCTTCGGGTCTTCCCATCGTCTCAGTGCTTGTGGGAAGAAGTGTGAAAGGTGCAGAGGGAACGCCTCTCTGGACACTAGGACGGAATGGTTGCAGTCAGAGTGTTGTGAGACTGTGCACGTCAGCTCGCATGTGTCACGTCTGCCGAGGGGGTTTAAGGTTCATCTTGGGGGCGGTTGGATCCACCCCTCGCATTCGCCTCTTTACTCTATCCTGCTCCATACGTGGATTTGTTCGGATTGTGGTTTCTATGGGACCGAACAGCTCAGAAGGAACTTGAGCTCAGAGTGCCCCAAGAGCCTCACAGCCACAACTCGGAGATATCTGGATAATTCTGTCACAGGCAAGCCGTTTAGATCATAAGCGGTTGGGCGGGGCCATCTGTGCTTCTCCCCATCTTGATTCCTTCGGGAAGGAGCCAATCCAATCCAATCCAATCCTCCTCCTCCTCTTCCTCCTCCTCCTCCTC
>CAUYUJ010020171.1:2500-25000 GCA_963575745.1 Prorocentrum cordatum
AGCATCTACGCGACATGGCTGGGGCAGAGTCCTAATGTGTACATCAGGTTACCGTGGCGACTTCAAATTTGTAGCAATGACTGGGAACTCGGATACCTCGCGCTGGGAAGCAACGAGCTGAAAACCCAGCGCGAGGATATGCTCAGCGGGGGGCCGACGTTCACACTCATGAGCCCATCGTGCGCGGCGCAATAGGATGGCTTACTGCCATGGTGGCCAACGACCAAGTCAATCAACCAAGCGTGCCCATATGGAACGAGCGGTCTATGTGATGACCGCGGCCAGTGACGTTTAATTGCCGGTGAGATCGGCGCCAACGCGGGTTTGTTGTTACTCGACGCCGCATGCCAGACTACCGCGGCGGGTTTGCGAGGCTTGCTGCTGTTTCAGAAGCGCTCTTTTCCGCTCCCAGGGCCTCCAAACACGCGAGCATCCTGAACGTGGGTAGTTTCGTTTTGGCCTTGGAACTCCTGCGACAAGCTTCGAGAGGTGGTCTTGGCCAGTCGGCGTTGGTCAGCGGGTCTCGCGATGCGTGCTTCGACGACCGACGACGATAGTGCCGCTCGTCTGCATTCTCCCTGAGGCAAGGACCTGGTGGCCGACCTCGGCGGGCCTTTGATTGGGCCAAATCCAGGACTTGCGAATCGGCCGTCGACCTTCCCGATCTACAGTTAGCGACGTCCATGCGCGGCCATCTCGCAGCTCGCCCCGACGAGTGAACGCCCGCAGGTGTTCCCACCGAAGGGGGGAATCACGCTGGGCGCGTATGCAGGTGCATTGTGTCAACTAGGCTCAGTTGAACAGCGAGCCGACCCTCGCCATCACCGGTCAGTCATAGTGGACAACATCGTCTTAGACACCAGACAGCGCCGTCTGGCCACCGTTAAGCAGTATACGACTGCCAGCAATTGCGACGCGGGTATCTTCACCAGCGGAGTAAGCGCCAGCAAATCTATATGCAGAAAGCGGGAGATTAGCAAATGCAGAAACGAGGCTTGCGAGCAGTTCGAAAAACAAGAATGTCAACAGGGAGCGTCTCGGACGGCAAACCTACGCCACGACGATCAAGGTGGGGATAGGAACAGCGATATTGAAGTACATCGAAACATTCCGTTCTCGGCCGAGCCGGCATTTCAAACGAATCTTGAAGCCTTTTGTGCTCCAAGACAGCTTTTGACGTCGGGGTCGAACTCCGCGTTGTTTCCTGTATTCATCGGCAGCGCGCGCCTCGTCGGCGCAAGCTGGCGCCCGAGGGCGCCCAGTTGCAATGGGCAGTCCTCGCCCGAGCCGCGGCTGCGATCGTCGCCGCGATCAAGAGCGGCACGCGCCGACGGATCATCGGCGCCGCGACGGCAAGTTGGATCCCCGCGACGATGCCACCTGTCAAAGAGGACCTGCAGACAGATAGCTACAAGCCTGACGCTCGGCGTGGATCGACGACGAGGAGGGCGCGCTGCCCTTCGGCTGCGCGCCTGCGCCCTCGCCCGACCAAAGGGGGCCGCCAGTGCGCGGCGACCGCGGCCCAGTTTCAGGGGTGCTTCCGCTGCGGCGCGGCCTGGAAGGCGGAGAAGTGCCCCGTCGATCTTTGCGAGGCCCAGGCGGCGAAGGCGGTCTTTTGGAAACTGCGCGGCAACCGCGGGCGTCCAGGCGCATGGATCGACCGGGTTCAGACCTCAGCAAGCAGTTCCTTCGAGCCGCCTTCATCGTCGGCGCGGCCCTCGCGTCAATCGCGCCCACCCTGGCGAAGCGCGACTGGCTCGGCGACCGCTTGCAGGGCGGCCGGTCTCAGGAGGGCGCGTTTTCCGAGTTCGGAGCGCATGGGGATCGAGGAGGGGGGCTCGAGCTGGGGGCGCTCGCCAAGGGTGAGGGGCAAGGCGAAGCGGGGCCCGGGGGCGCCCCGATCTCTCGCCAGGCGAAGCGGCACTACGGCATGGCAGAGTCGGCGCAGCGGAGCGCTCGTCTGGAGAAGGCCGTGCGCGACAAGAAGTTCAAGGACGGCAAGTTTCCAAGGCGGTGCCGACGTGGCATCGACCTGCTGGAGATCTTCGGAGGCAGCTGCGGCTTCGCTATTCATGCCGCCGATCGTGCCAGCGGTTGGCACGCGCGGGCGCTGCAGCCGATCGACCAGATTTTCTTCCAGGATCTGAAGACGCAGAGCGAGCGCAAGGCCGTGCTCGACACGGTTGACTAGTGGCAGCCGCGCCTCGCGATCATCCATTTGCTGTGTACCCTGTGGGCCTTGTTCAACCGGGAAATACATTGCAAGGACTGTTCGGAGGTCCGGAGGTCTTGCAGGGTTTTCGAAATTACGAACGGTGTTTCTTGGTCTTCACGGGGGACATTTTCGCAAAGCAGAAGCACTGCGGCAACCGCGCGCTACTGGAGAATTTGGCTACGCCCTATTCGAGAGTGTTTCTTTCTTGCTTGGGGCATGACGGAAGTCATGGCCCCTGCCCCCCCCCCTTTCCTCCCCTTATGACGTAACGTCCCCCCCTCCCCAGTGCGCTCCGGGCATTGCCGCCGTGCGCAACGGGATCCGCATAGGTGTCCGCATCGGAATCTGCATAAGTGTCTGCTCCGCAGTCGTCGTCGTCGTCGTCGTCGTGGTCGTCGCTCGTCGCTCGTCGCTCGTCGGTCATCGTCGGTGTGCGCGCGGACGCGGCTGGAACCCGTTTTTTCATTCTGGGCCGATGGCGGCAATCATGCGGGGGGATGGGGGTGAAGGGGACCGATACCCTCACGTTTGGCGCCGGCGGCGTCTGGGAATGCTTAGGAATGATCGAAGACGGGTAGCAGCAGCACGTAGGTGGCGATCTGCACCACAACGCCTGTGTACTCCGCAGTGCCTGCGTGCACCTCAGCGCCGCGTGCAACACAGCGAAAATGTGTCTGTGTGTGCCACCGTGACTGCGGGCACCACGGAACTTGTGTACACCACATCGCCTGCGTGCACCACATCAGCCGTGTGCAACACAACACCCGTGTACCCCACAATGCCTGCGCGCACTACTGCGACTGCGTGCACCACGGCGGCTGTGTGCACCACAGCAGCTGTGTGCAACATGCCACACTGTTGCATGTATACTTTCAGAAAGAAGCATTATTACAAAATGGAGGACTTGTGGACTTCACACCACAACTTTTTATACTTGGATTTGGAACGGAATCTTTATGAAAAAAGGGGCGAAGGTGGAATCTACGAATCCTCCCGATTCCGCCCGCATCATCCTCACTCCTCCCTTCCGCGTCCAGGAGGCTCCAGCAAAATTGGCCGTCCGAAAACCAAGCGGGCTGATTCAATTGACCACTCCGCGGCACGCTGGGATGCGCTCGTGCGCTGTAGCGCCGGCCCGCGCGACAGCGGGGAGAGGGGAGGGAGGGGGAGGGGGAGGAGGAGGAGGAGGAGGAGCGAGAGGTGGAGGAGGAGTAGCAGGAGCAGGAGCAGGAGTAAGATGAGGAGGAGGAGGAGGAGGAGGAGGAGGAGGAGGAGGAGGAGGAGGTGGTGGAGGTGGCGGAGGAAGGAGGAGGGAAAAACGTCGCATTCTATTATCGGCAATTCCTTGGCGTTGCGTTCAGCTGTCCGCAGCAGGTCCTCACCTACATGCTCATTCTATCTGTCTTGTGCACGCAGGCGCTGTGGTATACACCAGCGCTGCGTTGCACGCGGATGTTGTGGTGTAGACAGGCGTTGTGGTGTGCACAGGCGCTGCGGTGCACGCAAGTATTGTGGTGTACGCAGGCGCTGTGTTGCACATGGTTGCTGCGGTGTACAAATCGCTGTGGTGTACACCGGTGCTTTGGTGCACGCAAAGCACTGTGGTGTACACTGGCGCTGCGTTGCACACGGCTGCTGCGGTGTACGCTCGCGATGTGGTTTACACGTGCGTTGTGGTGCACGCGAGCATTGTGGTGTACACAGGCGCTGTGGGCGCCACTTACATGCTGCTCGCGTCCTCATCGTCGTCGTCGTCGTCGTCGTCGTTGCTCGTCGCTCGTCGCTCGTCGCTCATCGTCGTCGTGCGCGCGGGCGCGGATGTAGTGCCGGAGCCACACGGTGGGGGTGCGCGTTACGTCATACACCCCCTTCCCACCTTCACGACTCCCGTCATCGCCGAAGATATAGAAACGCTCTCTTCCTGGCTCGAGGACGTTATCACTGCGCTCAGGAAGGACAACTTTGAGTGTACCTCCAACGTGTTCATGTTCGGGATGGTCGGCAAGAGTGGGTTGCCCCTGAAGAAGTTGGTCAGATGGTTGGGAGCGCGCCCCCTGCTCATCCAGGAGCTCGACCGTCACATCGGCATCAGCATGTCGAGGTGTCTGGTGGTGGCCCCTCTGGCAATACCAAGCGTTCGCAAGTCTATGCGTGGCAGCTGGCAGACGCGATGCAGAGGCCTCACCAGAGTCATCGAGTCAGAAGAGTTCGGACATGGCTTTCCCATCTGCAGCTATGATCCAGTTGGCTACGAGACCCCAGCTCATCATGTGCATCAAGTATGCTATGAGGCTCCAGATGATGTGACAGAGCCACGCTAGCGGGCGGTCATGACTGGCGTTTTGGACGTCATGAGCCGTCGGAGCGCTGTTTCAGTCACGATTGCCAAGGACACAAAGAATCGGGAGCAGGTCGAGGAGCTCATCCCCTGGCAGTTGCTCAGTTTCAGGCGGCCTTCCAGCCGAGGGCGAAGCGACTTCGATCTGATCTTGGCCCGCAACGCACGTCGGTTCTCTGTCCTGCCGCAGGAAGACGATCAGCTAGTCATCGAGTGCGAGTACGTCCCCGACGCGTACCCCCCTCGCGAAGGCTTCCAAACACCGATCAGGCACGCGCTCTTCGTGATCGGTCGTGCTCCGGTGGAGGAGCCTACACCTCGTCCGCCAGTCGGAGGTGAATCACGACAGCCAGTACCTGTACCAGATGAGCCACAGCCTGAAAAGCTACAGCGCCCCCCAGTTCAGGCACGAGGAGGAGACGAGATCTGGTTTGCAGGTCCGCCGCTCACGACAGAGAAGAACCGTGTGGCACCGATCGCGGCCAGGATGCATCAGAACCTGACCCACCTACTACAGCCCGGCTTCACGCTGTTCTTGATCAACAGCGACGCTACTCAGTCGGCGATCGACCTCAGCCGTAAGTTACGTTGCAGTTCATGTTTGAGGAATGTTAGGCCACGGCATCCGAGGTTTGCCAAGATACCCGATGTTGGATCATTCAATCCATGAGAAGGCCTCGACTTTTGATTTGCCCCTGACGCATCGCAGAAGGCACATCAGTTTCTGATCCTCACTCATCCTCAGCCTCATCATTACCCTCATCACATCCCGCTCTTTCTTTATCCTTACCTGCCCTCACTGGAGCGCCTGTCCATGGACTGCGGCAACACAGCGACGTTCTGTTTGTTCCCGATAGTTGTGTTGTTGGGTCCTCGTCTACAAAGGGCCGTGCCCCGCGTTCCTTCCTCTTTTTCCTTCCTTTTCTCCTCCTCCTCCTCCTCCTCCTCCTCCTTCCGTCTTCTCGTGCATCATCGGCAGCGTCACCATCGCCATGGCCATCAGCATCAGCACCAATATCATCATCCTCGTCATCATCATCATCACCCACCCTACACGCTTGGTGGCCATAGAACGCTCCAGTGAAGGTCTCAGTAGTAGGGCTTGCAGCTCGCATGCTTGACAGCAAATATTTCGGCACACCCGTCACGAGGATCGTGGCCCCACAGGCACGCCCCAGCCCGTGGGGCCACGAGGATCGTGGCACCACGGGCTGGGGCGTGCTAGAACCCAAGCGCGCGCGAAACGCGCGTTGCGAGCATTGGAGCGACACGAAGCGAGAAACTAACGAATTTATGCACGCTGTTCAATGCACTCCTCCTGCAACTCCGCTCGAATCGTAGTCCAGTGCGCTCCTGGAGGAGGAGGAGGAGGAGTGAGATGGGGACAGTGCAATCACGTAACATCTGGGGAAGCTTCCAAAGACTTTTCAATGTTGATGCCGTCGTCCACGAGGACGACGACGACCACGACGACGACGACGACGACGACGACGACGACGACGACGACGACGACGACGACGACGACGACGACGACTACGGCGACGGCGGCGACAGCGGCCATTGCAGTGACAACGAGGGCGGCGAGAGCGCAGTAAACGGCTCGCACCATGTAGGATACAGCGCTACACTTGTGTACTTGTCACGGCGCTGGCAACGGATGTGAGCAATAGCGTATACATGTGTATACAGATACGGGTGTATGAATGTATATAGGTATGTGTGTGACACCTTAGTTCAGTACACCGCTTTATCAGAAGAGGGAGCAGGGTGGCGGTCGGGATGCATCGATCCAAAGGGGGGGTGCGGGAAGAGAGTGGGGACGGTGGAGGATGAGGAGGATAAGGACGGGGAGGCGGAGGAAGATGAGGAGAAGCATGGGCTGGGAGTATGAGGGTGTTATGTTCTCTCCCCGAAGATGTAGAAGAGGAAGATATGTTCGCTCTTCGTCTCTCTCTCTCTCTTACTTTCGCTCTGGGGGGCATCCAAGGGCCATCTTTGAGGGTCCTCGTGGGGCCATCCGGGAAGAAATTTATCAACGTTGGAGGACATCTTGGGCGATCCAGAGCCTTCGTGGGACCATCTCAGAGCCCTTCTGAGGGTCTCTGGGGGCTCGTTTGGGGGCCAACCTGGAGGCGGTGCCTGCCCTGATCCCCAGGACCGTCTCTTGGGGCCCTCTTGTGGCGTTCCCGGATCACTCTCTGGCGCTCCTGGCGCCGTCTCGGAGCCTTCTTGGGCCCTGGCGCAGTCCCGACGCCTCGGAGCTGGGCCTGCTGGGGGCGGCCTCGCCTCCATCCCCCCTGCCACCGCTCGGACGTGCGCGCTTTTCCTCGGCGAGGGCCCTCCAGGAGCACACTGGGCCATTTTTTTTGTTTTTAAGCCACGCACGAAACCGATACATGCACGTGGGAATGGACGCCCGAGCGATGGCAGGCCTCCCATCCGCTTCCCCTTCGCCTCGCCCTCGCCGGCCGCGCGCGGCAGGCTCCTCCCCCAGCGCCCTCATCGTCAGCTCCAGCGCCGTGGAGCACCGCCACACGGCACGATGGGCGTCCTCGTCGTCCTCCGTCGCCGTTCGTCGTCGCTCGGCGTTCTCGTCGGCCTCGTCGTCTTCGGCGACGTCTGCCTCGTGTCTCGCCGCCGGCCTCCGCCTCCGCCGCCGCCGTCGCCGTCGCCGTCGCCGTTGCCCGTTGCCGTCGTCGTCGTCGTCCTCGTCGTCGTCCTCGTCCGTTGTCGCTGCCGCCGCTGCTGCCGCCGCCGCCGCCTTCGTTGTCGTCGTCGATTTCGTGGTTTTCGTTGGTTTCGTGTCGTTTGCTTCGTTTCTCGTCGTCGTCATCGTCGTTTTTGTCGTCGTTCGTCGCCGTCGCTGTGGAGGAGGAGGAGGAGACGGAGGAGGAGGTTGAGGAGGAGGAGCATCAGAAAGAGAAGGAGGAGGAGCAGGAGGAGGAGGACGAGGAGGAGGAGTAGGAGGAAGAGGAGAGGGAGGAGCAGTGGGGAGGAGGAACGAACAGGAGGAATAAAGGATGGAGGGAGTGAGGGAGGGAGTGAGACCGAGGGAGCGTCGGACAGGAGCCATCTGCGGGGCCCCCCCGGAATTTTTTATTTTCCCAGCCATCCTGCGGTGTTGGGCCCTCGTTTCGAAGAGGCAGCCGCCCGCGCCTCCTTCCGCCTCTCTTCTTCCCAATCCTCCCTCCTCCCATCGCTGCCTCTGCCCTCCGCCTGTTTCTGTTTCGGTGGAGCCCTCACACGGTTCGCGGCCCCATCAGGGGGAGCTCCACCGAAGGCCCCAGTGGCAGGGTTCCCATGGCGGCGCCGCTCCAGTTTGGCGCACCCCTCACATGGTTCGTGGCCCCACCTGGGGCTCCCCCGCAGGCCCCAGTGGCAGTGTGCGCATGGCGCCGCCGACTCATCTTGGCGCACCCCTAATGTGGTGCGTTCTGCCGACTTGTGCATTTTGCTTGCTCTGTTGCATGTTGCCGGCAGCTGCATTCTCACTCCTTAATCTCAGCTTGTTTTCCACCAAGAGGCTGCACTGACCTCCGATTGGCGAGACCCTGTTGGAAATCTCCTCGCAGGACCGCGAAAATGAGCTGTCATTGTAGGATCGCCAGGCAGCAGCATCCCGAGTTGTGCATTGCGACTCGCGCTCGGACAGTTATGCCCGATATCAGGAGGGAACAAAAACACACAGACACAATTAATCGTCGACCCCCAGGGAAATATGGGAACATATGGGAAGTGGGGGGAAGACAAAAACCCAGAAAATATGGGGCAATATGTGGAATCCTTTTATTTGTGTGTATTTCTTTGTGTGTCCCAAAGCCCCTTCACGATAGGCGCTCTAGCCATGGACGCCGGTCGAGAGATCCTGCAGTGCTGCATACCCCACCGGACCTCCGATTGGTGAGTCCTTGCTGGAGACCACCTTGCAGGACCTCGAGAAGGAGAAATCTTTCAGCAGGCACGCAGTTCTGGACTTCCGACATCCTTGCACGGCGCAAGGGCATGCCAAGATCGCCAGAGGACGGCCCAATAGGGCCTCATGACGGCCGACGATGCCCCCCAAACGATCCAATGAGCTTCCAACACCGCCCCTGACAGTGGTCCAAAAGGAAGACATCGAGCGGGCTTCGAGAGCCGCGCGCCCAAGACGGCCCTAACGACCTCCGAGCTCGCCCCTAGACGGCCCAAAAGAGCCCTAACAGGGCCCAAGATGGGCCTAAGACAATCCAAGAGGGCCCAAAGGGGGCCCCCAGAGCGGCTCAAGATGTTCTAAGAAGGCAATCGGAGGAACACAGCACGGCCCAAGATATCCTAGAGGATCCCACGACGGCTCAAGATGGGCCCAAAATGGCCCCAGCGCGGCCCCAAGAAGGCTCTCAGGCGGGGCCCAAGAGGCCCCAAAAACTTTCCAAGACGGCCCAGGCTGCTCCCAAGACGGCTCCAAAACGGAAGCCAAAGGCCCTCAATACCGCATTTCCAGCAGGCGCCCAAGGGGTTTCAAGACGACGTATGGACGGCTAGAGGGCGCGGAAGCTCTTCAATAATGTCCCCCGAGGAGCCAGAGTCATCGAATTGGAGGCCTTGCCAGAGCGACCCAGATGGGTTTGGTTGACTTCGTTGCGTCTTGGTTTGGCCCCAGATGCGTGGCCAGGAAGGGATGGGGCGGCCTTCGATACTCCGTGGTGTGGACTTCGCGGCGTGCACTTCGGCGCCAGACTCGGACACAGCTCTTCGGTGCTGAGCTCCTCCTCCTGCTCCTCCTCCGGTCCTCGGGTGGACCCAAGGAAGCGCAAGAGACGTCGAATAAGCCACATGACTCCCCGACACGTCGCCGGGATTGGCAATTGCCGCAGGTCCCTCTACCGCCCCCGAAGGATCTCCAGAGTCGCCCCTGCATTCCTCATAGGCAGCTCGCGATGCGAGGTCCTTGGGCGCGGCCAGAGCCTAAGCGCGTGCGAAGCGCGTGCTTTTTCCCCGTTGTCTCTCTCTCTCTCTTTGTTCTCTCTCTTTTTTGTTCTCTCTCTCTCTCTCTCTCTCTCTCTCTCTCTTTCTCTTTTCAGGAGCGACAAAGGGACGTACACGTACATGAATCCACGCTGCTTTCGAGAGAACGCATTGTGCAAATGTTCGTATAACGCGGCCGGTCTCGCGGATCGAGGGGCCGTGTTCATGTACATGGCTCGGCGCGTACGTCCTTTGTGGGCTCTTTCTCTCTAGCTGTGTGTATATGGGGCCAGCCTGGGGCAGCGCCGCCCCGCCGCTCGGAGGGCCCCAGGCGGGAGGCGGGGGGCGGGGGGCGGCCGGGAGGCGGCTCCTGGAGGGCTCCGTGGAAGCATGCGCATTTCGCGTCCTGCTCTGCTCGGGTCGGGCGAAGGGGGGGGGAGGGGAAAGGGGGTGTTGCAGGAGGAAGAGGAGGAGGAGGAGGAGGAGGAGGAGGAGGAGGAGGAGGAGGAGGAGGAGGAGGAGGAGGAGGAGAAATCTGCTGCATGTAGCTGGTTTCGGCCCCGCCGAGGGGCCCCTTCCTCGATACATAGCCGCCTCCGGCGCTGGGAGGCGCCGGGAAAGTCAGCTACGTGAGCTGATTCTCGACCCCCCCCTTGGCTATCCCCCCTTTCGCCCGGCCCGATCTTCTGTCGTCTCCGCTCCTCCCGGCTCCTGGACAAGGAGGCGGGCAAGACAGTAGCAGACACGTTCAAGCCACAGAGTAGGACGCGCACCGTACATCCAGAGCCGAGCGGTGACGGTGGGCAGCACTCCGTTGAGGATGGTCAACGCGGCCATCACGATGCTGGTGCGGGTGCTGGGAGGCGAAATAAATGCCGGAGCAGCGCCCAAGGTCGCGCTAGAGAGGGACGCACAGAAGTTTTTGCAGAAGTTCGGAACGGTTCCAGAAGTCATTTAGCAGCATTTTCAAGATTGAGCTCGTCCAGACTTCCAGCAGCGTCGACATCCTGTCGACGCTGCTGGAGGTCTGGAAGACGCTGTGTGAAGGTGGTTGCGGGAGGGTGTGGGCGAATAGCAAGGAGGAGGAGGAGGAGGAGGAGGAGGAGGAGGAGGAGGAGGAGGAGGAGGGGGATAGGCGAAGCTGTATGGAAATGAGTGCGGATGTGTGATGATGAATAACAATGAACATGAGTTGGAGGAAGAAGAGGAAGAAGAGTGAGGAGTGAGGAGTGTGGTGTGCTGGGTGAGGAGTGAGTAGGGGGAGGACGGACCGAAGAGCGAAAGTTATTAGGATGAGAGATAACGATGGAGTTGAGGATGGGGCTGATGGTGGGGAGGAGGAGGGGGAGAGGCGACGCTGCGTGGAGGTGGTTGCGGATGGGTGAGGGCGAAAAGCAATGAAAATAAGTTGGATGATGATGATGATGATGATGATGATGATGATGATGATGATGATGATGATGATGATGATGATGATGATGATGATGATGAGGAGGAGGAGGAGGAGGAGGAGGAGGAGGAGGTCGAGGATAATCGAACAGAATGACGAGGAGGAGGACACGGGGGAGGAGGAGTAGGAGGAGTAAGGAATGAGGAGGAATTGCAGGACTGTCAAGGATGACTCGGAGGGGGAAAGGCGCGAACGGGGTAGCGTGCGGAAGGCGGCTGGAGCCAAACTGGCCCCATGGGAAGAACGGGGTGCACAACCCCAGACGACACAATCACCGGGGAGTGTAGGCAACTCCAGGGTCGGGGAAGCAGCGTAACAGGCGATAGTTTGGTGCGTTATTTACCCCTCGAGTGTTTTGGGCTGATACGACGTGGCAACCAATGGGACAACATCAAGCATAGGATGTGCAACAGAAGGGAGAGGGGGATGCACATCATCACAGGAAGGGTGTACTGCTGACGGAGAAGGGACGACAGTTCGGATGAAAGGTTGGCGCGGGCGTGGATGAGAAAGCGCAGGGGTGAATGCCCACCACATCTTCAGATAAATGCCATCGGAAGCCCCAGCAACTGCAACGGGTGGATCGCTATCGGGGAGGGTGGGACACAGTAGCATATGCACGTGAAGCGCGTGGAAAGGAAAAAGGAAGGGGAGGCGGAGGCGGCGGAGGAGGAGGAGGAGGAGAGGGAGGAGGAGGAGGAGGAGGAGGAGGAGGAGGAGGAGGAGGAGGAGCAGGATCGATGAAGGGAAGGACGCGAATGCGAATAGGAAGGATGAGGAGGCGGAGGAGGAAGGAGGGTCACGGGAAGAGAAAGGAAAGACCCGGGAGAAGAAAGAAAGGCGAGATAATGAAAACGGGGCAAAGGAGCAGTGTTAAATGATGATGGCCTTGGTGGACGCACGGTGTAATTTGGCCGTCCTTCTCGGGCATCTTGGTTCAGGCGGATTTGGTGCAGCTTCCATGTTGCTCATATTCTACAAACACGCGGAAACATTTGGACTGCGGGCCATTCTCTGTCTGTTCCGTGGGATGGCCTTCCAGTGGGCACCTTGGACCGTGTGGTCCGTTGTCGGACCTCAACGGGCGAATCGGATCGGGCGGGCGGAGACTAACGGGCGGGTCATGTCGGGTCGGCGGGACATGACGCATCATCGAGTTAGCACGTGCGAGCCCTAACGGGCGGGTCGGGTCGGGCGGGCAGGCCCTAATGGGCGGGTCGGGACAGGCGGGCGGACCTCAACGGGCGGGTCGGGTCGGGCGGGCGTGCCCTAACGGGTGGGTCGGGTCGGGTGGGCGGACCTTTAACGGACGGTTCGGGTCGGGTCGGGCGGAGCTGGGCGAATCGAGATTCTGGCGAATCGAGCAGGGCGATTCGAGCCCCAGGCGATTCGAGCCCCAGGCGATTCGAGCCCCAGGCGAATCGAGCCGGGCGAATCAACCCTCGGGCGATTCAAGCCTCGAGCGAATCGAGACTCGGGCGAATTGAGCCCAGGGCGAGCGAATCGAGCCGGGCCATTCGAGCCGGGCAAGTCGAGATGCGGGCGAATCGAGATTCGGGCGAATCGAGATTCGGGCGAATCGAGATTTGGGTGAATCAAGCCTACGCCCGCTCTGCCTGGCAGCCCGGATCCACCGAGGCCCCAGAGGTGTGGACGGTTTCTCTGGGACCTCTTCTGCCCCCCAGCTCGTTTTAGGACTTTCCTGGGGCCCGGAATTACGCGGGCCCCTGGAGATTGAAGTTGGGGGAGGCCATGCGGGTTTGGAGCCGCCTTGGGGTCTGAGGTGTCCCAGCACTGGTTCCGGCCAGCAGGAAGGGCGGGCAGGTTCGTGGGTTTGGGTTCGATCGATAGCGACGGTTGCCTTTTTCAGCCTCCAGGAGCCGCTTTCGGGCTCCAGGACCGTCTTGAGAAACGGATCCGTGCGAAAAATTACACCAGATGGACACCTGAGGCAAAATGTCGACACCGACATGGTTTGCGAGCACAATGGGAACGACAGATGAATGAAATGGTTGAAGTCGACCTCGTGACGAACGATATGAGGCACAACGTCGACACCGATATGGGTTGCGAGCACAATGGCAACGACAGATAAATGAATTTGTTTCGTCACTGGTCCGGGGATTGATTTTGAGCGGATCTGGCCTCATTCCCCTCACCTGCTTGGCCTCCAAATCGGGGTTGAGACTGAACCAGTCCACTCAGAGCCCCGAATCATCAGGGGTAACTCGGGTCAGGGCTAACTCGGGTTCGTTTTTCGGGACTCCGAACCCGAGTTGCCCCGGACCCGAGTTACCCCGGGTAGTTCGGGCGTCCAGGGCCCCACATCATCAGGGGTAACTCGGGTCAGGGCTAACTCGGGTTCCTTTTTCGGGAATCCAAGCCCGAGTTACCCGGGACCCGAGTTACCCCGGATAACTCGGGCGCCCAATCCACTGGAGGTCTACGTTGCCATATTCAGATTGGTGTTTCTGCATGGCCGCACGGCCTCATGCCGGTGCGATCGCGAGTCGGCGTGCTGGCAGTGCCCCGTGGGGGCGCGAGGATATCATGAGGGGAGGGTTGTCACAAGCACAAGTAGCGTTGCTTTCGACAGTGACCAGTGCGGGAAACTCCAGTCCTCGCGCCTAGTAAGGACGCGCGCCTTCATCTAGGGTACCCTTGTGTCCTTGCCTCTTCGGCCCGCTCTTTGCCGTTTTCACTGGTTGCCCACCGCCCAGCAAATCCCAACTTCTGCATCCAAGGGTCTTGCGTCCTTACCAACCGTCCTTAATGCGCGCTTGACTGCACGGGAGATGGAGGGAAATAAGACAATCCCAGAAATAGGCACGAATAGGATAACGTTTCGCGGGCCGCGGCCTGAGCAGGAGAGCCGTTCCTTTCCACCAGGTCGGTGGCGAAGTCTGGTGCTCTGGGTGTGATTCAGAGGTGCGCGGGAGGGTTGGACGAGGGCATCAGCCGCTTTTCGAGTAAGTAGGGGACCGACTACATAATTGATTTACCCCAGAACTGTTTTGTTCGTCGAATCACCAAGCAACGTAGAATGCTCCGTAGGGCATTCTACGCATTCGTCCGTAGACTCGACGGAACCGATTCTGTAGTCGATTCGCCACTCGAGTCGCCGCAGGCCGCCCCATTCTGGAGTCGATTCTGTAGTCGATTCGTCAAATTTGGGGTACTCCAGATTTCGTAATAAAGGGAGGGGGGTCTCATTTCGGGGGGGGTCTCTTCCAGGCTATCTTGGAGGGCCTGGGGGGTCTGGGGACGATGTTTTGGAGGGTTCTCCTACGGGGGGGGGGTCTGAAATGGCTTGTCTTGGAGGGTCCAGAGCCCCTCCCTTTTAGTACGAAATCTGGGGTAAGCGTATTCTGTAGTCGATCCGCCACTCGAGCCCTCGCAAGCTGGCCGGGCTTGCCGAGAAGGATGAGGAGCAAAAGGAGGAGGAGGAGGAGGAGGAGGAGAAGGAGGAGGTCTACGACGGCGACGGCGACGACCACGACGACGAGGAAGAGGATAAGACGGAAAAGGAAGACGATGAGGAGAAGGACGATCACCACCCACCAAACCACCCCAACCCAACCCGAAGGCTCAGATTTACCCTCGATTTCCAGTGGTGGGGGGGGGTCGGGAAACATCGAAAAAAAACACATGTGGAACCCTTACCCCCCCCAACCCGAAATTTGGGTCTTCGGGTTGGGTTGGGGTGGTCTGGTAGGTAGTCAGACGAGGGCGAGGAAGAGGGGAGGTCCTGGACATCCTCGGCGCCTACGAGGAGCCCGGGTATATATGCCGGCCTCCGTCCGGGGTGGCCGGTCGGCTCTCGGCGTGTTTTTTTCGTCCGCCGCGGCCTCCTTGCAGAAGGCGAGGGCCCACCCGCCCCCCCCTCCTCCTCCTCCTCCTCCTCCTCCTCCTTCCTTCCTCCTCCTCCTCCTCCTCCTCCTGCCCTCCTCCTTCCTCCCCCTCCGCCTCCTCCTCCTCCTCCTCCTCCTTCCTCCTCTTCCTCCTCCAGTCCCGACTCCCACCCCCGTGCTGTCGGGGAAACGCAAGACTCGAGTCTGCCGGGGCTGCGGTTTGCCGAGGTTTTTTGTTGACGAGCGCGTCCTGGAGTTTGACGGTCCCGTGTTCGTGTGACGTCTGCAGCGGGAGCCAGCGTCAAATTTCAGATTGGGTCTCGTCATTTTCATGATGTCCCCCGTACCCGAGTCTTACGTTTCCCCGATATTGGCGATCCATGGGGTCGGGGCTGGGGGGATGGGGGTGTGTGTTTGGGATTCGTGGGCTCCGAAAACGCACCCCCACCCCCAGTCCCGTCCCTTTGGATCGCTCGGTCCCTGGGGGCATGAGAACGCGATCTGGGACGAGCACTTTGTCCGGGGGGTTGCGAGGTCCACGCTCCATGGATTGAAGAGACAACCCGCGAGGGTCTTTGGACTGGTCTGCTACTCTTCCTCCTCTTCCTCCTCCTCCTTCCGTCCTTCTTCCCTTTTCCCTCCTCGTCATCCTCCCATCTCCTTTCATAATTCTCATCATTATTATTTGAGGGGCTTCTAGGGTTGCGTTGCTGGGAGCCCGTAGTGGTCATCACTGCGTACGGGGAACAAGGCCCGAGCAGAGCAACGCGCTCCACGACCGCGACGACGCCGACGACGATAAAGATGAGACGCGCGAGCGATCCGCACCGAAGCACGGATTCATGACAGGGCCCACATTGCGAGGTTTGGTAGACAGTTCATCGTCGATCATTAGCCCCCTTGGCCCCTCCTTCAAACAGCAGCGAGACATTCCGCGTTTGCGTCTCCATGCCTTGCTGAGCAGGGGGGCGCGTTTCGGCACCCTCTCCCCCGACCGCGTCAGGGCAGGACAACCGACAAGGGAGGGAGTCGGTGGCCGACGCTTCCCAGAGCCAAAAGCTCGAAGCGCCGCGCGCGGGTTAGAGAGCCCATAAAACAGACACACGGACGGACAGACATCCAGGCGGGGCGCACTGCTTTGCAAGCCAAGTGGGTGGCCTTTGAAGAAGGCAAACAAGGCCCGAGCAGAGTGACATCTACCACGACCACGGCGACGCCGACGACGACGGAGACGAGGCGCGCTAACGATCAGCATTGAAGCACGGAACTGTGAAGGCGTACTCCCTGCGAGGTTTGGTACGCAGTTGATTGTTGAGTGGTGTGGCGGCCTCCCCCCGAGCACATGATCGGATGGGCGGCAGTGGCGGCGGCGCCGACTGAGCTTCGCCCGCATGTGGTCGTGCACCCAGACCTGCCTCGCGATTCTGCCACTGCCTCACCCGCGGGCGGGAGGCCCGATCAGGCCACAGTGCCATGCGTGCGCGCGAGCGTGGCGGGCGTAGGAGGAACACCAACAGGACATCGCGCGCACCATCCGATCTGTCTCGCGCGCGCAAGCATCGGCCGTGAGCGCGTGCTCGCTCGGTGGGCGTGCTTGGGCGCAGACAGCGGCTTGACGTTCGCAGCGTGCGGATGGGGAGGGATGAAGGCCGAGAGGGGAAGGATGATGATGATGCTGCTGCTGCTGATGATGATGATGATGATGATGCTGATGCTGATGCTGATGCGGATGCGGATGATGATGATGATGATGATGATGATGATGATGATGATGATGATGCTGCTGCTGCTGCTGTTGCTGATGATGATGATGATGATGATGATGATGATGTTGATGATGATGATGACGATGATGATGGTGATGATGATGATGATGATGATGATGCGGACGATGGGAAGGAGGAGGAGGTGGACATGGTGGTGATGAGGGTGGTGGTGGTGGTGATGCTGGTGCTGATGATGGTGATGATGTTGTTGCTGGTAATGATGGGGGTGTTGATGGTGGTGGTGGTGATTGCGGTGGTGATGCTGATGCTCATGCTTATGATGATGATGCTGATGGTGACGATGGTGATGATGATGCTGATGCTGGTGGTGCGGATCGTGATTATGATGATGATGGGAATCGTGATGGTGATGGAGATCGTACTGGCGATGGTGATGGCGAGTGTGATGCTGCTGGTGATGATGATTGATGAAGCTTTTGCTGATGCTGATGCTGATGCAGCTGCCGCTGACGACGACGACGACGAGGAGGAGGAGGAGGAGGAGGAGGAGAAGAATGATGATTGTCTGTCATGATGATGGTGCTGCTGATTCTCATGTGGCTTCCGCTGGCGACGACACCGAGGATGATGATGATGATGAGGAGGAGGAGGAGGAGGAGGAACATGGAAAAGGTTGCTCCGCTACACTCCGAAGGCCGACGGACCCCCCACGATTGAGCTGAGCGTCGCGAACATGGCCGCGCAGGACATCGCGAAGGAGAGCGTCGAGCCCCGCATCCAGGCGCTCTTCCAGGCGCAGGCGGATAATGATCACTGGTCTGTTGAACACTTCCTGAGGTCTTGGCAGGCTTCCAACTCCTCCAGTGCCTCACTCAGTTTTGTCATTTGGAATGCGAATGCTCGTTTCCACCACCGTTACTTCACAAGGTCTAAGATGTTCTCCTACTCGCCTTTTTCATGTCTCCGTGCAGCACTGTCGCCTTGCAGGGGACCCACGGCACAGACGAGGAGGCTCGGAACCTGATTCATGCCATTCACAAGCCTTATCGGTGCCACGCTAGCTTTAAGATGATTCCTGGCCCGTCGGACTCAGAGGTTGATACGTGGATCCCAGACCCGTGTGCTGCTGGAGTTATCACATTTATCTTAGTCCCGTCGAACGCAGAGGTTGCCCTAGAATCCCTGGCCGCGCATTACTCGCAATGACGGTTTAAGATGGTTGGATTTTCAGGGCTGGTTACAACATTCACAAATTTGAGCTTCTCGCCGGCGGCAACGTCGTATAACTCAGCGCGTTGAGCAGAACCGACTCGCCGCCGCGGCGTTGGGGTTTTTGTATGGTCTCGAAGCGTATGTGGTTCATGGAGCCAGCAGCCTTTTCGGGGATACTGGACCGACCGGAACAATCTCATTTTGAAACAGTTAAAAAGTTGCCCGAGACCCTCTCGAACACTCCCGAAGGTCCTGACCGCAAGTATGTTCGTCATATAGACCAGAGGTTTCAGAAGAGAACGAAATGTTGGGCTCCGTTCGATGAGCGCCCCTACATCGGAGGTGCCCGAGAAGGTGGTGCACTTCTCTCTGCCCCGGCTTCTATGGCATCCAGTATCACAGGAGTTTGGCGCGAGGTCTTTGGTGTCAAGTCCACACTGGTGGGGCCTGCCAAGGCTTGCATCGAGTCGCACATCGATCTGAGCCAGATACCACCTCAATCGCAGCAGTTGATGGCCGCTGTCGTCCGCCGCCTTTCGTGCAGTCCTCCAGGTCCTCACTGCGTTCCTCATGCTTGTCGGCATAACAAGCTTTCGCGGTCCTGACGTACATGGCGTTCTGGTTCCTAGGTGGCGGGCTGGGTCTCTTTGGCTTCAGTCACTTTCTGGGGATATCTACTCCGAGAGGGAAGGATAAGGACGACTTCGAAGGAAGAGGATGCATCAGATATTGCAGTCGGCTTAGATCCTTAGGGCCCAAGAACATCGACAGCAACATCACCACTGCCATTTGCATGATTTCGTTGTCCGGGGAAAGGTCCGCGGTAGCCTTCAACATGCAGAGAGGTGTTGCCCAGAGAGCCAGATTGGGGCGAACATTATTGAACTCGACGCCCGTGGTGCTCGATGCTGTCGAGTGCCGAGCTCGAGTTGCCTGCGTTGGTCGCCTTCGACTGTGCGCAGGCGTTCCCGTCAGTGTCCCACCGTTGGATGCGCCCCGCGTTCCATGCTATGCGCTTTCCCGGTGCCCTGGTCGGGTTCATGATGATGCTTTATATGGGTGCAGATGTTTCTCTGACATTGGGGGCGTCATGCTGTTTATGTTCCCGATTATACCTGGTATGGTCCAGGGGCGCCTTGCTTCAGGAACGATGTGTGCCTCGTGCATGGACCCGCTTGCGTGCGATTTTCGACCAGGCAACCGTGTCCAAACCTCGCGGTATCGTTCGACTTTGCGCAGATGATGTTGGGGCCGCCATTTAGAATCTGCAAGACCTGGTCCAGCTCTTCAGGATTTTTTGTGCGGTTGAGATGCGGGTCGCACCCGTTTTCAAGGCCTGCCAGCGCAATCTCCCGATGCTTGCGGGGCCGTGCTCTGAAGTCTTGGCAAGGAAGTACACTCGGAGATTTGCTTCCTTGGTTCCTTCCTGGGCTACGTTCAAGATGGCCAGTATCATCAAGTACCTCGGTGTGTATCTTGGTCCATAGGCAGAGCTTCTATGCTGGTCCTCGCCACTTCTGAAGTGGCGCTCCCGTTTCTTCGAGCCGTCCAGGCGCTGGGGCCGCCTGCTCTGTCTCGTCGAACGTGTGCTCTTCGAGGGCTGCGTCTGTCCTGCGTCGCTCAATTCCTGCGACGCCGGCTGGCCTTCCCCGCTTCGAAGCCGCGATGCTCTCGAGGGTCTCTCACGTGCCGCACGTTGGGTTCGCTCGTGCTGCTTTGTACAGTCTGGGAGGGCCGAAGATTCGATCGTTGGAAGTGGTTTGCCTTGCCGCTCGTGCCCGAGCTGCCTCCACTACCTTCGAGTGGCGAGGCAGCTTTGTGCTTTTTCTACCGCGCTGCTCGACAGCCCCACTCGACTGTGGACTGGCGGCGCGAAATTTTTCCTCCGTTCTGGAAGCCCCGAGCACTTTGCCAACACTTTGCTGATGCTTACAGAGGCTTCCTTGGGCCTTCCCGAAATTGGCGAGTACGAGGCTCCGCTCACAATCTCCTGGAGTTTGTCCGCGAACGTGTTTCCCAAGGCTTGAGCCACTAGTTACTAGTT
This sequence comes from Prorocentrum cordatum, assembly GCA_963575745.1. Classification (NCBI taxonomy): domain Eukaryota; class Dinophyceae; order Prorocentrales; family Prorocentraceae; genus Prorocentrum; species Prorocentrum cordatum. The sequence continues at coordinate 22,282 of CAUYUJ010020171.1, forward strand.
TACTGTGACAAATCATAAAACAGCGAACGCCAATTTTCTTTCCTGGGCCCCCGTCTTCTCTCTTCAAGACCATGGCTACCGCGAGCGCATGTTTGCCATTGGTGGGGGGTGGAGGGGTCGCCTCGCCCTTGTCTCTTCGCCCACCTCCTTCGCCTTGGCTGCCGCTCGGGCGCCCTCGAACTGTCTTTGTGCAGCGTAGATGTCAGCAGGCATCGTATGCGCTGTATGCCGGGTTGCACGCAATGCATGCTAGGCTCAGGCAGTAGCGAACACTATTGGCATTGCGTGTTTTTCGGTTCTCTCCTCGGCTTGATTGTTGGTCCTCCCCCCCTCGTCCTCTGGATTGGCTTTGCCTTCTTGCTCCCTCGAAGCTCTCGATGCAGATCCCCGCATTCGGTGTATTTCTCGTCAGGGAAACCCGCGCCCAATCCCAACTAATTCAACGTCACGCTTCTCAAGCGGAGGCACAGGTCCTCCTCCCGACTGCCCGCCAGCAGCTGCGGCGGTAGCCAGCCGCGATGTTGTTCAAGACCCAGACCAGGCGCGCCCGCTCCCGGCCACGCGGCAGGAGACGGAGGAGGACGACGACGAGGAGGAGGGGGAGGAGAAGGAGTAGCGAAAAGGGAGGTGGGCAGGACGATGGGAAGGGCATGGGAGATCCAGACGGGGCGCTTTCGATCTGGCTGCTCCCCCGCCGTCTCCTCTTTCGTGTTCCGTCTTCCTCCCTCCGCCCTTCTCGGTGCTCCTCCTCCCCTCCCTCCCACGAGGTCCCCGCAGGTCTCTGGAGGGCCCCGAAGGTGTTCAGCGGCGCCTGGGGCCCCGAATCCTCGCCGTTGTCGGCTCTCGTCGCCGTCCCTCCTGCCGCTCTTTTTCCCGTGCTCCCTCCTTCCCTCATCCCTCATCCCTCCTTCCAATCCCCATCCCTCATCCCCCATCCCTCATCCGTCCTTCCCCCTTTCCTTCCCTTACCAGCCTCGAACTTATCCCTATCCCCAAGATTGACACGCCAAAAGGCGATGACAATCTTAGGGATTCGCCTTCAAAAAATAAGTGAACCCCTAAGATTGGCATCGTGATGAAGAGATGCCCAGCATAGGGATAGGGATATGTTCCAGGCTGGTAATTCCCCTTCCCCATTCGGCCCTCTCCCAGCAGTTCGCCTGGCGGAGGGCCCGACCATGCGCAGCTGTGGGTGCCGAAGCTGTGAGTACCGTCTTCGGTGGAGCTCGCCATGGGGCCAAGAAGCGAGCGAGGGGTGTGCCAGCATGGGGGCGGAATCGCATGCGAACCTTGCCACTGGGGCTTTCGGTGGAGCTCCCTACAGGGCCACCAACACGTGTGAGGGGTGTGCCGAAATTGGGGGTGGACCCCATGCGAACCCTGCCATTGTGGCCTTCGGTGGAGCTCCATATGGGGCCACGAAACGTGTGAGGGCTGTGCTGGAATGGAGATGGAACCGCATGCGAACCCTGGCCACTGGGGAATCCGGTGGAGTTTTCCATGGGCCCACGCAACGTGTGAGGGGTGTGCTGACATTGGGGGCGGATACGTATGCAAACCCTTCCACTGAGGCCTTCGGTGGAGACGAAGTCATGAGTGGAACCCCATGCGAAACATGCCCTTGGGGCCTTAGGAGGAGTTCCCTAAGGGGCCACAGAAACGTGTGAGGGGTGTGCCGACATGGGAGTGGAACCGCGTGCAAACCTTGCCACTGAGACCTTCGGCGGAGCTCCTTATGGGGCCACGAAGCGTGTTGAGGGTGTGCCGAAAAATGGGATGGAACCGCATGAGAACACTGGCGCTGGGGCCTGCGGTGGAGCTCCCTATGGGGCCACGAAGCGTGTGAGGGGTACGCCGAAATGGAGGGTGGAGCCGCATGCGAGCCCTGCCACTGGGGCCTTCGGTGGAGCTCCCTATGGGATCACGAAGCGTGGCGGGCCTGCATGGAAGGTGGAACCGCATGCGAACCCCGCCATTTGGGCCTTCGGCGGAGCTCCCTGTGGGGCCACGAAACGTGTCAGGGGTGTGCCGAAATTGGGGTGGAGCCGCATACAAACCTTGCCACTGAGGTTTTCGGCGGAGCATCTTATGGGGCCACGAAGCGTGTGGAGGGTGTGCCGAAAAATGGGGATGGAACCGCATGCGAACCCTGCCACTAGCGCCTTCGGTGGAGCTCCCTATGGGGCCACGAAACGTCTGAGGGGTGTGCCGAAATGGAGGGTTGAACCGCATGCGAGCCCTGCCACTGGGGCCTTCGGTGGAGCTCCCTATGTGGCCACGAGACGTGTGAAGATCGCACGTGGTTGGAGGAACGGGAGGAAGGGGAGGAGGGGGAGGAGGAAGGATGAGTGAGGAACGCGGGGCGGTGTCTCTTCAAGCCGCCGACCCAACACCACAGGATGGTCGGGAAAGAGAGCCCCCGGAACGCTCAAGACCATCAGTCCTTTCTGCTCCTCCTCGGTTGTCCTCCTCCACCTCCTCGTCCTCTTCCTCCTCCTCCTCCTGCTCCTCCTCCTTCCGCCCCACTGCGAAGATGGGTGCCCCCTCGATCCCCCCCCCCCCGAGGACTGCGGCGCGTTCCACGGCCAGAGGTGCTACAGAAGAGGCGCGCGCCGGGCCTGGCCAAGTGACGACGGACGGGGGCGGCCCGCGGCGGGTGCGACGACGACAGGGGCGAGACGGGTGGCGACGAAGGCGAGGACGACGACGAGGGCGTTGT
>CAUYUJ010020171.1:27500-35000 GCA_963575745.1 Prorocentrum cordatum
GAGCCGTGGCGAGGACGGCAACGACCATGGCAACGACAGTTGCCACGACGGCAGCGGCGGCGACCGTGGCGAGGGCGGGGACGGCGGCGACCATGACGATGGCGATGGCACGATGACGAGGACGATGTCCACGCCAGCGGCGGCGGAAGCCGCGGAGACGCCGACGGCGAGCGACGCGGGCGGCGGAGCGGCGCCGATCCGCACGTGGCCGTCCTTCCTCGAAGTCTCGCTCCTCCACCGCGCCCGGCACCAGCGGCGGGCGGCGCGTACCTGTACCACTGGCAGGACGAGGGGGCGTCCGTCAGCGGGGGCTGGTGGTTCCCGCCGCTCTCCCGCGGCGGGGGGGGAGGGGAGGGAGGGAGGGAGGGAGGGAGGGAGGGAGGGAGGGAGGGAGGGATGGAGGAGGAGGAAGAGGAGGAGGAGAGGAGGAGGAGGAGGAGGAGGAGGAGGAGGACACGTATCCTCGGGTATCTGGTGGCCTTCGCCCAACCCCGCCACCGTGCGTGGGTCGTGGGTCATAGTTTTCAGGGATTCTTCTTGGTTTCATTTCGGAGCGCTCTCGGGTGTCTCTTGGGGACAGTTTTGGAGCCTCTTGGGGGCCTCTTGGGGGCCTCTTGGGGGCCTATTTGGGGCACCTTGGCGGCATCTTGGGGCCTCTTGAGGGCCTTGGGGGTCTATCGGGGCCTCCTGGGGGCCCCTTGGGGCCGCGGGCTCTAAACTTCCGTTCGGGTCCCCCATCTGGACCCCCTCTTGGGGCCGTCATTTGGGTTTCTCGGAATGTCTGGGGCGCCTCTTGGGCCGTCTGGGGGGCCCTGTTGGGCTGTTTGGGGGTCTTTCGGACGCCTATTGACCGTCTTGGGCCCATATTGGGGGACCAAGTCGGCAGGAGTTGGGTGTAGGGTTGGCTGGTGGCGTGAGTGCCCTCAGGGCCAGCCGGGGGCAAGCCCAGGGCAAGCACTGGCCGTGTGGGCCTGGGAGTTGTGGCTGGGCTAGTATGCCAGTGAGTTCCTGCGGTGGTCTGGAACGCGTGCCTCTTGTGTGGGGCGTCCAGAGTGGCATAGGTGGCGAGTCCAGCTCCACGACGGTCCGGGAAGCGCTTCAGGGGTGTGGTGTGCGGATGTTGGGTAGGCGCTGCCTGGTCTGCTCGTTGTTGGGCCAGGCGGGGTCGGTGCGGTGCTTGCCTTTCCCCGGTGGGTCCTGGCCCTTGCCTCTGCCCTTGCCCTTGTCGGAATGCATCTGCTCGATGCGTCGAACCTGCTTGTCCCAAGCGGCGTGCCAGTCGATCCACATGCTCCGCTTCCTGCACAGCTGGCGGATGTCGAAGTTCTCCTCGCGCAGCTGGCACACAACCTCTTCGCAGAAGTGGTCCTGCCCAATGGGGTTGTATGCTGCTCCCAGCCACCCTTGCCGCTGGTCGCAGAGTGCGTTCCAACCGATGACGAACATGGCTCCGCACTCCTTTCTCAGCCTGTTGGCAACTTCTGGCCAGGTCTCGTGCCGGCGGGCTTGGTAGTTCCATGCGCAGTGCCAGCGGATATCCCGGCGGGACTTGTTGTAGAGGCTGTCGTTTGGGTCGTGGTGGTCGGGGGCGGAAAAGAGGGGGGTGATGACTAGGGGGGGGTGGACATCAGGGCGTGGGCCACGATATCTCCCCAGATTTCATGGCGCCTCTTCTTATTGCATTACGTCCCTGGTCTCCCCGCTGGGCCGCGCACATGCCGCCGGTCATGATTTGCACCCCCCCCTCTCTTGGACCCCCCCCTCTTGGCCGCTCCCGAGGTGCGGCGTGTGCCTCACGTGGACGTGAGGGGCCCAGCGCGGGGGGGGGCGGCGGTGGGTAGGCGCGGCCGGGGTGTCCGACGCGTCTCCCCTGGTGGCGGGGCGTGGGCGTGGGGCGCCGATGGCCTGTCCTGCGGCACGAGGGGTCTTCTTGGCATCGCTCGGACGTGTGCGTTTTTTCTCTGCGAGAACCATCGAGGACCATCCTGGACCATCGAGCCAAAAAAACACGCACGAAACCGAAAAATGCACGGGAAATGGACGTCCGAGGGATGGCCAGTCTTGCGTGCGCGCTCGCCGTCGGGTTCGTCAGTCCTTCCCCCCTCTGCCACCAGTTCCGGGCGGATGCCCGGTCTTGGATCGACGCTGCTGTCACCCCCTGCCGCCGTGAGGGTCTGGAGCTCGGGCGGCGGGGTTGGTGAGTGCTCCCGTTCGCCGGCGGGGGGGCTGGCAGGGGGCTCAGGTTCGCAGGAGTCGCCGAAATCGATTTCACTGCGCGGGGTAGGCGGTGTGGGCGGATGGTGGTTCCTGGCAGGAGGTTGGCGGCACTCGGGGTGAGCCCTTCAGCAGGGGCGGAGGAGGGGGAGGGGGATGATCAGGAGGAGGAGGAGGGGGGGGAGGAGGTGGAGGTGGAGGAGGAGGAGGAGGAGGAGGAGGAGGAGGAGGAGGAGGAGGAGGAGGAGGAGGAGGAGGAGAGGAGGAGGAGGAGGAGGGGAGGAGGAGGAGGAGAGGAGGAGGAGGAGGAGAGGAGGAGGAGGAGGAGGAGGAGGAGGAGGAGGAGGAGGAGGAGGAGGAGGAGGAGGGGAGGGGGAGGGAGGGGGAGGTGGAGGAGGAGGAGGAGGAGGAGGAGGAGGAGGAGGAGGAGGAGGAGAGGAGGAGAAGTTGTGGGAGGAGGAGGAGGAGGAGGTGGAGGTGGGAGGAGGAGGAGGAGGAGGAGGAGGAGGAGGAGGACGAGGGCAAGGACGAGGACGAGGAGGAGGAGGAGCAGAGCAGAGCAGGAGCAAGAGAAGGAGCAGGAGCAGGAGCAGGAGGATGAGGAGGATGAGGAGGAGGAGCAGACATAGGAGTACGAGCACGAGCACGAGCACGAGCAGGAGGAGGATGAGGAAGAGGAGGAGCAAGAGGAGGGGGACGAGGAGGAATAATAAGGACAACATACTTCAGACGAATACGAATGAATACAAAGAAGACGATTCATGATCAGACTAACAAGAATGCCAATGAACATGTCAACAGTGGAAATAATATTAAAACATTCGGGAGAGGAGGATGATGATGATGAGGAGGAGGAGAATGAGGAGGAGAAGGAGGAGGAGGAGGAGGCGGAGTGGGTGAGGAGGAGGTGGAACGGGGGGACACAGGAGGAAGCGGAGGATGGAGGTGGACACCGCGAAGAAGACACGAGGATGGGGAGGGGTGCGGGGTGGGGCGGGGGGCACGTCGTCGTAGTCGTCGTCGGGGTCGTCGGTCGATCGCCGCTGACGTCGGTGTCGCGACCGCGAGCCTCGCTGGCGGCGGCCGAGGTTCGGCGTGGAGCCAGGGGGCGCCGAGTGCTTTGCCTCCTGCGAAGCTCCGGGCGTGGCCCCCCCCCGCGCGCGTGGGTCGCGTGCTCGTCCCCGCGGGTGGAGGGGCGTGGACGGAGGGGGAAGGAGGGGGTGAGGAGGGAGAGGGGGGGGGGAAAAGAAGGGGGACGAAGGAGGAGGGAAGGAGGGAGGAGGAGGGAGGAGGGACGGGGGAGGAGGGATGCCCAGGAGCGACGACCCGTGCGCGCAGTGCCGCGGACGCTCTTGGGCACCAGCGCGGTTGGCGATCGAAATGTTCGTTCCCGCCACGATGGCGGAGCACAAGAAGAAGGTCCACTTCGGCGGTTAAGCGAAAGAACGAAGAAGCCATTCCATGACGGATCATCGGCTGCAGTGCATATGGTGTGTGAAACGGCAACAGTCAGCAGGCAAACCCCGATCAAAGAGAGCGGAAGTGTTGTTGCACAGTGATTTTCCAGTTCTGTGGATAAGCGCTACCAGTTGACACCGTTGCTGCTAGCTGGCTCTCGTCCTGCTGCGCGGCGCTCAGTGCATGCGCCCTGACTCTCTGGCCCCATGACACCCTTGGGTACCCTCGCCCCCTGGGAGTGCCAATATTGTGGATAAACGCTGGAATGTTGAACGTCGCACGACAGATGCGTCGAGCATCCGCCCAAACAAGCACACCTGTTTGGCGACTAACTGATCTGCCAGCGGGTTCGACGACGCTGTCTTCAGAGCCTCCTGGTTGGACGCCCGGGGTATCATCGGATACGGGATGCCCCACATCTTTCGCAAACATCGCACGTGGAACAAATTGATGCGAGCAAGCTCTGCCTTGTTTGATCGTTCCGTCTCCTAGCTGTAGAGTAGTTTTGCGACGGCGAACGCTTCGTATATGCGTTGTTGCCTTGCCTGGCTAAACGATGAACGGCTCCAGATCTTCTTCAGGAGCGTGAAGGAGTTGCGCGCCTCGCCCACCCTGCGTGCCACGGCGCACCTATCACTTCCGCTGGTGGTGAGCAGACCGTCTAGATAGATGTGGTGTTCTGCCTTCGGGATGGGCTGGCCGTTCGGATCGACTATGGGTGGCGGATCTCCAACCTGCAACACTACGGTCTTGTTCTCATTGGGCAATATTCCGTGCGGAGCGGCCCGCTGGAGCAGGCTGTCGAGGGGTCCTTGCAAACAAATTGACGACTGGCAGATCAGTGTTGTATCGTCAGCGTATTCGACGTCATCTGTCCATTTGCCCGCGTGGTATCCAACTCACGCCCTCCATGATGAAAGACCACACGATGATGAGCAGGTATGGTCCGCGACGTAAATCCGACGATTCAAGCAAGTGGAGCGGGTGGCACGCAGTGGAGTCGCACGTCGTGCATGGTTGCTTCAGCTTCGGGCCGTGCCCACCGTGTTCTGGGTCTTGTGCCGTCGTAGTTGCGTTTGGCCCGTCTTAAGCCCTCGAGGACCGTCGTAGGGGGCCTCTCTGGGCCGTCTTGGTGCCCTCTCGGAGCGCTTCCTTCTTGGAGCCATCGTTGCAGGCTCCTGGGCGATCTCGGGCTCCTCTTGACCCTACTTGCGGTCGTTCTGGGGTCCACATGAGCTGCCTCGGAGCTGTCTTGGAGGTCTCTTGGGTCGTCTTGGGCGGTCGGAAGCCCAGGCAGGTGAGATCCTCAAAATCAGCTTCAGCCCTGAGGACACTACATTTGTTTCGCCTTCTCGTGGAATTGTTTGGGCCTCTTGGGGCATGCTGGGCCGTCGCAGGGGACTCTTGACCCGTCTGACGTTCTCGGAGGCCGTCCTAGGGGCCTCTTTAGAGCGTTTTGGTGCCCTTTTGGGGCGCTTCCGGGCCGCCTTGGCTCCCCTTTTTTGGGCGTCTTGAGGCGGTTTGAGAGCCGCTTGGGCTTCTTGGGCCATTTGGAGCAGTCTGGGCGTCATCGTGGCTGCCCTAGACGCCGCCTCGGAAAGCATCTTGGCCGTCCACATGCCGAACCGAGCGAAGGAGTCCAAACTCAAGGGGGCGAATGTCGGACCACGCCCGCTCCTCGCAGGCACTGTGGCTGGTTTCTCTCTCTCACTCTCTCTGTCTCTCTCGCTCTCCGTCTTTCTCTAGGTATGCCTGTCTTTCTTTTCATATTGGCGTATACATTACGTGTATACGCCTGCACGCAGTCATACTATATGGATACATCGATGCATGTATGCATACTTACCTGCATGTATGCGTACATGCATGCACACACGTTTATGTACATGTGAAGTCATGCATGTACATGCATGTAAGTATGTATGCATGCATGAAGGTACGTGAGCATGTGTGCAGATAGGTGTGTATGTATGTATGCATCTACACATTTATACACATATATTTGCACACATATATATGTATATATATATATATATATAGGTATGTATGCATGCACGCCTGCATGCATGCATTTATGTATGAATGTATGTATGCATGCACGTATGCATGCATACGCGCGCACGTATCTATGTATGTATGCATGTATGGACGGGTGTGTGCCATGTTGTATGTATGTGTGCACACATGTATGTACGTGTGTATGTAGTTATACAGATGTGTATGTATGTATGTGTGTGTTTATGTATGAGTGTATATGTATGCATGTTTGTACGTATGCATACATAGTTATGTACGTACATATAGACGGACATTGGGAGGGAGAGAGGGGCCGCATGATATATATATATATATAGAGGGAGAGAGAGGGAGAGAGAGAGAGAGAGAGAACGAGATAGAGAGAGAGAGAGAGAGAACAAGCGAGCGAATGAACGAACTGATGAGAGAGCGACGGAGCCTATTGAGAGGTGGATGGGATGCAACTATGCCCTGATATATGTACACATTTATATCGCTGCGCACATCTGTTTGTACGCATCGTCAGTAGACATGTGTTTTATATCCATGTATACAGATGCCTATGTCTTTGCGTAGGGATAGAGAGGGCGACATGCATACGCATGAGTACGTTACTGGAGAGAACGAGAGAGAGAGAGAGGGAGAGAAAGAGAGAGAGAGAGAGAGAGAAAGAGGGAACGGATAGAGATAAAAGAGACGACGATAGTGGTGATGGGGCGGGAGAGGCGCATTACTCACATGAGTATGATAAGGGCGCGTTTGAAGGATGAGGACGAGCCGAAGAGGGGCGTGAGGACCACGGCGTGGATGAGATACAGATATGAGGACGGCGATGAAGAAGGACCAGGGTGAGGGACAGCCCTGGCTTATCACAGAGCGGAGGAAGCAGGAGGGCGGAGGGCAGCGAGAGAGAGAGAGAGGGGCGGGACGGGAAGAACGCCTCAGCTTGGCCAGCGCGGCCCGCAGCGTGTCCAGCCTCTCTCCCAGCCGCCCTCGCGTGCGTCGCGCCCTCTTCCCCATCATCTTCCTCCTCCCCCCGTCCTCTTTCTCCTCCCCCTCCTCCTCCTCCTCCTCCTCCTCCTCCTCCTCCTCCTCCTCCTCCTCCTCCTCCTCCTCCTCCTCCTCCTCCCTCCTCCCCACAGGGGTCATTCCGACTCTGCCAGCCCGATTCGATTCGGTGTCCCTGGTTGCCGATTCAAACCGATTCGATGGGGAGGTTCAGATTCGCGATTCTGATTTCGAGTTCGCCCTATCTGACTTCTTCCGATTCGATGTGTCAGTTTATTCCTGCCGATTCTGGCCGATCCTGCTTCGCTCCAGAGGCATGTTTTAGGCCGCACTGCGTCCCACGCGGTTGCATCGACGGGGCGACGATCGTCAGCCCGAACTTTCTCGAGCGCCCTGAAGCGCAGTGTCTTGCGCCGTGAACGCGACTGCCTCGGACCAAGGCCTGGCCGCACCCGCAGGCTCCCGAAGCCGTGCCTCCTCCGCCCTCCTCCTGGCACAGGGGCCCCCAGGGTGAAGTCGGGCATGCCCCTCTACAGGAGGCAGATTCAAGAGTGGTACGAAAGCAGTCTGGGGACGATTTGTCGCTTGTTTCTCTTTCGACTCTCTTTGCTTTTGTTGTGAGGGTATCCTTCTTCGACGACGACGACAACGTGCGACAACAAACTTCAGGCGCCAATCATCTCCTGCACCTTCTTCCATACCTTCCGATTTCGATTCCGATCCAGCTTCACGCGTTCTGGTTTCCGATTCGGTCTGGCTCGGGTTTGCCGATTCTTACCGATCCGATGGCGCAGCAGATTTTTG
>CAUYUJ010020171.1:50000-52500 GCA_963575745.1 Prorocentrum cordatum
ATTCTCGACACCCCTTGCGGAACGCATGCCAAATTATGTGAGGGCCTGCGTCCATTGCTCTGGGGTTTCGCGGGCCTCTCGAGTCTAGAGGTCTCCAGTGGGCTCCTCGAGAGGTATCCTCTTACACAATTAAGTCGGGCCTCTCCCTCTACAGGAGGAGTATCCAAAAATAGAGACGATTACATATCTATCTAAAGTAGTCGGGGGACGATTACATATCTATCTACACATATATATATATATATATATATTTATTTGAGCATTTGTTGAGCAGTCTTTGACTCTTTTCAATTGTTGGTCCAATATCCCCCTGTAGGGGGACATGACATGCCCGATCTAAGCCTAGAGGTCTCCTGTTGGCTCCTCGAGAGGTATTCTCTTATACAACTGAAAATCGGGTGAGCTTGTAAAGCCAAAGCGGGCCTCAGACTTGCAATGCTTGGGAAAAGGGCGGGTACAGCGTCTGCTGCCGGCCGCCAGTTTCGGCCCCGTCGCCTGCCACATTCCCTCGATGCACCGGCGCCTCTGGACGATTCTTGCTTCTTGGGGCTGTTTTGGGGGATTGTTGGAGGCTTCATGGGGCAGCTTGGAGGCATCTTGGGCCATTTGGACGCCATCGCGGGCGCGTTAGAACGATCTTTCGGCGGGCCGGAGCCTTCTGGGGCTGGCTTGAGGGCCTCTTGGGAGGACTCCAAGGCTGTCTCGGCGCTCCAAGTTCGGGGGAGCGTAAGACCCGGGTTTGCCGGGACTCGGGTTCGCCACCGTTTTTTGACGACCGCGCCTCGGATTTTGACGAGGAGGAGTTTCGTGGGATGTCTGCAGCAGGAGGCCTCGTCAAAATGCAGGCTCGGCCTCGTCATTTTTTTGACGACCTCGTCGGGGATTTCCGAGTCCCCCGTACCCGGGTCTTACGTCTCCCCGACAAGTGTGGCCCGAGGTGGGCGCCGGAGGGCGCCATGCACGGCAGCTGCGGAGGCGGAACTTGCTGGCACCCTCTTTTCGCTGCCCTCCCCTTTCGTCCGACCCGACCCGGTGCCCTGGCGACGCGCACCCGAGTTCCCGAGTCATCGGATGAGCGGCGCAAGGAACTCTCGCCGACTGCGCGTAAGCGGTCCTCTCCTCCTCTTCCTTCTTTCCTCCTCCTCATGCTCCTCCTCGTCCTCCTCCTCCTCCTCCTTCTCCTCCTCCTCCTCCCCTGAAGTTCCCAGTGCTGCACTACCCCTGCCCCGGCAACTGCCCCCCCCCCCCCCCCCCCCCCGGGGTCGGCTGCGCCGACATCCGCGCGTAAGCTGTCCGCGTCGGGTTGCGCCTAAGCGCTATGGCTTCCAGTGCAGAGTGCCGCGCCAGCGGCCCGCGGGAGCCGTGGCTCGAGGTCGCGACACCATCTCGCGTCAGGCCCCTTTCTGATCGTCGTGCCAGTGGTGCCGTCGCAGGTGCTCCAGTCGGCGGTCTGGGGGCTGACTCTCCTCTACGTTTTCCCGCGTGCGCTGCGCAGGGCACGCCGGCGGCAGCCAGTCACCACCCACCAAACCACCCCAACCCAACCCGAAGGCTCAGATTTGCCCTCGATTTCTAGTGGGGGGGGGCGGGAAACATCGAAAAAGCACATGTGGAACCCTTACCCCCCCCAACCCGAAATTCGGGTCTTCGGGTTGGGTTGGGGTGGTCTGGGAGGCAGTCAGCCAGAGCGCGGAGGTGGTGCCACGGTCTGCTCCCAGGCAGCGTCGCGGCGCGCAGGATGGGAGTTCCCTGCGCTGCTGCGTGCAGCGGGTGTCGGCCCCGCCGGCTGGGCGCTCTCCTCGATGCAGGATCGCCTCTCCAGCGCGGGGGGGGTCGCCGGAAATTCAGCTGCATGGTGGCATGCAGCCAACCAGCTGGTGCGCTACCCCCCCCCCACCCCCTGCTGTCTTTTGCGTTTGTCCGCCCCGATCGGAGCCTCGAGCGATCGAGGATGGATCGTCGAGGTTGCAGGATCGAGGGTCTTGGCTCGAGGATCGATCGTCGAGGTCTGAGCATCGAGGATTGAGGTTGGTTTGCTGCTTCTGTTTGGCTTCTGGAGGGCTTCGCACGCCGTCGGGGGCCTCCAGGGAGGTCTATAGAAACCTAAGAGTAGGGGGGAGGAGGAGGAGGAGCAAGAGGAGGAGGAGAAGGAGGAGGAGGAGTAGGGGTATTTCAGGAATTCAGGAGCTTTGAATGTTTTGTTGCATCTCGGGCGTTCCTCTTCGGGCCTCCGGGGTGCTCTTCGTTGGCACGGCTGGGCTCGCCTCGACATTTCTGGTCGGGACGCGCTCCTGGAGAGGCTCGTGGGGCGATGCCGGAGGGGGCTAATTCGAGGTGCGCTTCTCCCGCCTCTTCTCTGCCTAATTCAAGCTTCGCGCGGCCCGCTTAGCTCCGATCGGAAGAGGTGCGTTGTCGACCCGCGGATCAAAAAAGTGTTTGAGGTGCGCCAAGAGATGCATAGGCGTGCCAAACACAGCCGCCTGCGGAGGAGAGCGAGGAG
>CAUYUJ010020171.1:60000-70000 GCA_963575745.1 Prorocentrum cordatum
TAGTTGTAGTCGTAGTCGTCGCAGTCGTTGTCGCGGTTGTAGTCTTAGTCGCAGTCGTAGTCGCAATCGTCGTCGTCGCCCGACCAGAATCCGCTCACCACCAGCCCCCGTCCCCATCCTGGGTCTGTCCCGGCTGGATTCTCGAGCCGCGCCCGCGGCGACGAGGACCCGCGGAAAGGCCCAGAATCTCCCAGAGGCCCCCAACCAGTCTTCGAGAGCCCGAGGCGCCCCGGAGCCTCCGGAACGACGGCGCCGCCGCCGTCCGCCATGGTGGGGGTGGCCGTCGTCGAGGTCGCCGTCGTCGCCGAAATCGTCGTAGCCGCGCCGCAATTTCTCGGTGCCGTGGTCGCCGGTGCCGCCGCGGTCGCCTCGCGCGCGCGCCGCGCGAGGAGCGGTACCATGCACGACATGAAGCGCGGGGGGGGGGAGAGAGAGAGAGAGAGAGAGAGAAGCAGGAGGAGGAGCAGGAGCAGTGTAAACCCACGACGCATCAACGATGCTGCAATCAACTCTCCCTCCAAGTTCTGTCTTCATAGGTCCTTTGCCCACTGCTGCAGGAAGCCCGTTGGAAGACAACTGCCTGAGAATCCTCAATCGTGTCAAAATACCACCTCTTGGACTTCAACGCCGCGACTCAAGTTTAGTGTTGCGTCCTGACGATCCGGCATCAAGCCATAATACCATTCCTGAGACTTCAATCAACACCGCGAATCAACTTGACGGTTGCGCCCTGACAGTCCTAAGTCTTGTTTGAACATCTGTTCTGAGACGGCAGCCATAAGAACCTTTCAACATTTGGTCAAACCGGACGACGAGTGTGCGCTGCGCTGAGGCGAGAGCCACACTGTGAAAACGGCCTGCCCTTCATCCGTGAGATCAATTTGCGCAAACAGACCGCCCTCCACCCGTGAAACTCTTGCAATCTTTCAGAACGAGCGTTGGAGGCACAAAGGCGCAAGCTACACTTTGAAAACCAGTCGCCCTCCATCGGTGCATCTTTTGCCAAGTTTCCAACCGAATGTGCGCTTCGCTAAGGCGAGAGCTTTGTTTTGAAAGCCACTCGCCCCGCATCTGTTCCTCTCTTGCAATATCCAAAACGATGCGTGCGGCGCTAAGGCGAGCGGCACATAAAAAACCTCCATCCGTGAGACTCATGCAAACTTTTCAGACGAATGTGCGCGGCGCAAGGCGAGAGCCACATATTGAAAAGAACCCGCCTTCCATCTGTGAACCCGTTGTAATTCTCAAGCTTCAGAATCACAATTGGCAATTGGTGAGGCGGTCTCAGGCGAAACGCCCGGCCCGCCCTACCGACACGTCTTTGAGTGCGACAGGGAGGAGTTGTTTATTAGGAAAGGCAATGAAGAAGGAGGAGAGGAATGAGGAATGACAGAAAGAGGGAGAGAGAGAGAGAGAGAGAAAGCGAGATAGAGAGAGGAGAGAGAGAGAGAGAGAGAGAGAGAAAGCGTCGACAGTCCTTCCGGTGGGGGGGAAGGCACACGAGGAGTGCGGCGGGGGCGCCTGCCTCGGCGCGGGGGCCGAGGGGGGGAGGAGGTTGGTGGAAGGGTGTAGGTGGAGGAGCAGTGCCCGCCTGGCGTCTGGGTGCCGGGTATCCCCCCCCTTCATTTGGCATCGCTCGGACGTGTGCATTCAGTCTCGGCGGCCAGGACCGTCGAGGAGCATCTGGGATCATCGGGCAGAGAAACGAGTACGAAACCGAAACTTGCACAGGGAATGGACGTCCGAGCGATGGCGAGTTCATCGTCTGCCACGTCGAGGCTGCCCGCCTTCTATTCTGCGGCGGGCGAGGGGGAAAGGGAGAAGGAGAAGGCGGGACTTCGGCAGGCGGCGGGGAAGGGAGAAGGAGAAGGCTGCCCGCCTTCTATTCCGGGCAGGCGGCGGGACTTCTCAGAAGCCCTCGCGCCCTCGGAGAAGTTCCCAGGGTCTTCGGGGAAGGCTCCGGACACTTCTCCCCGCCCCTTCTCGCCTGCCCCCCCCCCCCCCAGCGCTCGCCGCCAGTCGGTACCTCCTCCGCCCGGCTGCACACCGCAAGGGGGGCGGAGGGGGCGAGGGCCCCGGGGCCCAGGAGTGCAGGGCCGGCCCGCGGTGCCCGCGCGCCGGGAGGGGGGAGGCGCAGGCGGCGGGCCCTCAGGGCCATGACGAAGCGATACGTCGAGTAGTGGATCGACTACTCGATTTTCGGGCCGGACGACAAGGGGGGATGGGGAAAGGGGGGGTTGCGAGATTTGCTGCGTGCCGCTGGTTTCGGCCTCACCGAGGGGCCCATTCCTCGATACATAGCCGCCTCCGGCGCTGGGAGGCGCTCGGAAAATCAGTTAGGTGAGCTGATTCTCAAACCCCCCTTTTGTTATCCCCCCCTTTCGCCCGACCCGAGATTTGAGTCGGGCGCGTCCCTCTACAGGACTAGGAGGAATAGTCATAGTCAAGGATAGTAAGAAAGCAGTTCGGTGACGATCTCTCTACCATTTCTGACTGCTTTTGGATAGTTGGGGTATTTTTTATTTGTCTTCCAGAATCTGCCTGCAGGAGGACATGCCGGACCCAATTCTGGAATTATGTGCCCCAAAATTGCGTTTTTCGACGAATCCATGAGGCACTTGTTTTCGTGTGGTGGTCGTGACATGTGCATTGTAACCATCCCTGCCTGAGCCCCCCTGCGCGCGGAATCCGAAGCTCCATCTCGAGCAGGTGAAGTGAAACTTGCGTCTCAAGTTTTAAGCTTGCTCTTTTGAAGTTTGGTGTCAACGGCTAAGAGCGTTATTCTTCTTATTGTTAGTATGCGAATTCGTTTGTTTCTTCTTCGTCTCCTTCTTCGCGTCAGTCCACCGACATCCTCCGAACCACCGAACGCAGCGCAAACCGGCTAACACATGTCTGCTCTCCCGCTCCGTCGTTTCTCCTCCCTGTCACATGGGGGAACGGAGGCATCCCCCCCCCCCATTTGGAGGAGGGGGTGGGGCGAACGAGGGGTGCGGGCGGAGGAGGGAGGGCGTGGCGGGGCGGAGAGGTACGCCTACCCGACAAAGTTCAACTGGTCGAAGCAGCACCACCGCATCCGGACCGCCTGCGGGCCCACATGGCCCGCGGCCGCTCTGCCGCGCCCCGCCCTCGGGGAGGGCCGGGCCCCTCCTCCTCCTCCTCCTCCTCCTCCTCCACCTCCTCCTCCCTCCTCCTCCTCCTCCACCTCCTTCTCCTCCTCCTCCTCCACCTCCTCCTCCTCCTCCTCCCCGCGCCCGGCCGGCCATTACACCCTGACGTGGCGTTTTCTTGGCAATCCTGCTGGTGATGGTTCTCAACAGTGCACGCCAGTTGTTGAAAGCAGGTGCTTCTGGATTCCCATACCCCAGTCTTCGTCAAGCTCCACCCCATCTCAGGAATTGGCATCCTTTTGCTGTTGTCTGTGATTCGTTCGGCGGGGCCAGACCCAATCTGGTTTATCCGCCTTCCTACTTCATGTGTCCACCTATTCTTTCTGGCTTGCGGGTGTCCAGCTACCTGCGGCAAGCCTAGGCCGTGCCAGCGCGACAGCGGAGGAGAAAGGAGGCTGAGTTCAGTCCGACTCCAGTCCAGTGCCTTGTCTGAACTGGCGCAAGCAATGGCCGCGTCCTCGTCCGCACCCTCGCTTTCATCTTTTTTCCTCCTCCCTCCTCCTTTTCCTCCTTCTCCTTTCCCTCCTCCTCCTCCTCCTCCTCCTCCTCCTTTTCCTCCTCGAACGGGAGGTTTCCTATGCTTAGCTCGGTTCAGGAAGGGTTTTCCGCCGCAATGGTGGGGATCCTTTTCCGCGCCTGCCTTTTTCGCTCTTTGGATTCACCGTCGTATACTGCGCAGCCGCACCCGTGCATCTCCGAGAACATCAACTGCGAGGACTTCGTCCCCTCGCAGACTATGTGTGAGCGGCTCGTGGATCCAATGCCATTGGTGCATCCGCCGTGCGTGCAGCCTCAGACGTCTGACAACTGATTGACGCAACGTTCACGCATATGGTGTTGGCGAAAAAAGTCCCGAGATCCTTGTCATCATGTTGCAGAAGTCCTCGAAGACAGTGGCAAGGGGCACGACGCCTTGATTGCACGCGCCTGTGTGTAGTTGAAGGTCTGTGACAGTTGATCGATACAATGTTCACACCTTCAGCGCCAGCGAAGCGTCCTGATTGATTGGTGACTATGTTGCCAGAGCCGGGGGAGACCCAGGCAGGAAAGAAAAACAATTGAGGATTTGACGACTATCTCGTCAGCATTCCGGGAGGTCGCGAAACGGGCCTGGGAGCGTCCGCCTTCGATCTCTTTGAACAGGAGTCTCCCCATTATTCGCGCCTTCCCTGCTGCCTTGCAGACCTGGATCCCGAGGAGTACTCTCGTGACTACAGTACACCGGGTGGTGCTCCCTACACAGATGACGTAACGCGCGACGGGCACTCCCACGACTGCTTCGCGGGGCGCCCCGAGCGCCAATCTCACCGCAACCGTTCGACATGACAGTATGCCCAAAAAGCGCCGGCGAGGAAGAGCCTGCCGGGGACAACTGCCCGCGGCGGCCCCGAGGGAGTCAACCCCGAGTCACCCCCGCGGGTGGGCTCCAGGGCCCCAGCCTCTCTCCCCCGATGCGTGGGAAGGGGGGATTCCGCTCCAGAGGCAACGTCGTCGGAGTGGGCACGGTCGCTGCCACCTGCTGCGTCGCTCGAATGTCAGGAGGGGAGAAAAAAACACACGGACACAATTAATCGTCCACCCCCCGGAAAATATGCGAACATATGGGAAGTGGGGGGGAAGACAAAAACAACAAATAAAATTGACAAAATATGGGGAATCCTTTTATTTGCGTGTATTTATTTGTGTGTCCCAGGGCCCCTTTCAATGGATGCTGACGGCGGTGGCGGCGGCAGCATGCGAGACCTCCGCACTTCGGGGGGCCCGAGCAGCAAACACGCGCGTGCCTTCCCAGCGCCCGGTGCGGGAGGTCCTGATCTGGTCCGTGGCGCACTCCACCGCGGCACCCCGCCCACGAGGCCCAAGGGTCCCCCACGGGCGGGCGCCAACACGGAGCGAGCAGCCCGGGAAAGGGGACCACCGACAGCCGAGCTTGATCAGCAGGGCGACCCTTCCAAATCAAGGGTCGTCCCCGTGTCCTCGGTTTCGCGGTCCCTATCCGCTACGCTCGTATGTGGTATGGCAGCGTGGCCCTCGGAAGACCCTTCTGTGCCATTCCGCGTGTCCTCTCCAATGGATTCCGACTGTATCGGGCCACGCGCTGCACACCGCTGGCAGCCTCCGACGCACCGCGCCTCGCGCTCCTCACGGGGCGGGAGGCCTCGTCGCCGGCGTCGTCGTCGTCGTCGTCGAGCCACAAGCGGACGCGTGCAGACGCGAGGATGCCGCGGCCGTTGACCGACGGGTTCGACCTGGAGCTGATGCACCCCCAGAAGGAGCGCGGAGGGAGGGGGGGCGGAGAAGAGACAGGGAGGGCGGAGAGGAAGGCGGCGGGGGGGGGCAGGGCGAACGAGAAACGGGGGACGGAAGAAGGAGGCGGGAGGAAGTTGCGGAGGACGAGGAGGAGGGAGGGAGGGGAGGATTGGCATGGTGACAACAGGACGAGCAGTGGGAGGGGAGGGGGGGAGAGGGGTGATGAGCAGGAGTATAGGAAGAGGGGAGGAGGGAGAGGGAGGGCGGGAGACAGAGAGGGGGAGAAAGGGAGTGAGAGAGAATGAAGTCGAGGAGTCATGGAAGCGGGACGCTGGACGAGGGAGGGGGGTAGAAGGGGCGGGAGGGAAAACCAGGCTGAGTAGCGGCAGCGCCATCTCCTCATGCTGCCGAGCCTGTGCGCCGCGTGGCAGTCAAGCGACTTGCTGCACAAGTGTGGAGGCCGACGGAATGCAGCGCGGAGCACGCGGCAGCCGCCGAGGAGGTTGCGGAGCAGCTGCGGAGCTGCTGCGCGTCGACGTCAGGCCGTCCCACCTTTGCGGTGACCGCCCAGCGCCGTCACGTCGCTGGGCCACAGGGCCCCCAGGGCCCAACGGCGCCGTCACGACGCCGTCACGAGGCCCACAGGGTCGCACGGGCCGCCTCGAGGGGCCACAAGTGCAGTTGTTGCCGCGCTCCGGCGCCACCACAGGCGTGTTCGTCCCGCCACAGCGTGTTCTTGCGTCAAGCGGGGCGGTCGGCTAAGCCTTTGAGCCCATTGTGGACCTCGTCATCTCCTGACCCGCATCTGGCCACCAGTTCTTGTTTAACGTCACCATCCGGCGCGTTCGCCAGCGACCTCAGCGGGCAGCATGAGAGGCCAGGCGTCGCTGCGCTCAATGGCCCAAAGGACAAGGTTTTTTCCTTCACGGCCAGGCCATCACGCCGTTCGCCATGAAGATTTGGCTGAATGGGTCCGTCCGCGCAGCACGCCCGCAGCCATGCGCCGCGTGGGTTGTGAGTTCGGCAAGTTCCAGCCAGGATGTGGGCGCTTCATTTGTCAATCTGGGGGGAGCGCGCGTTGATCTAGAGTCAGTGTTGGCGCAGAGCGTTGCGAAGCAGGGGCTCGGCGCCAGTTCGGTCCAGGCCCTCGGCTGGTTTGGCCGGCGAGCCCCGCAAATGGCGTGCGCTGGTGCTGGAGGGCCCTGCCTCGGGTAGGTTGGGGTGCAGTCTGTGGCTCTCGTGGACGGCAGACTGTCGATTCACTCCCAGTGGCTCCCGATGGGGAGGAATGGGGTGATAATTGAAGAGTGAGGGAGGAAACATGTTGACGGGGAAAAATGAGAGACGAGCAGACTGTCGATTCAGGAGTGGCAGGATGGGGAGGAATGGGGTGATAATTGAAGAGTGAGGGAGGAAACATGTTGACGGGGAAAAATGAGAGACGAGCAAGATGATGAGGAGCAGGAGCAAGCTAGGTGCGCTCGCGTCATATCTGACGTCCTACCCCTCCCTCCCATCCCTTACCATGGCGCTGATTTTCTCTATCCGCGGACGAGTGTCGTAGCGGACCTGTGGCTCCGCGCGCGCGTGCGTAGTGGGTGGTGGTGCACGTGCCTGCGTGCGTGCGTGTGTGCGTGGTGGTGCTGGTGCTGGTGCTGGTGCTGGTGGTGGTGCTGGTGCTGGTGCTGGTGCTCGTGCTCGTGCTGGTGGTGGTGCTGGTGCTGGTGGTGGTTGAAATGGTGGTGGTGGTGGTGGTGGTTGTGGTGGTGGTGGTGGTGGTACGGCGCGGTGGTGGCGGGCGGATGGGCGCGCGAGAAAGAGGCCCGCGCTGGGGCGGGAACGCCATCCTGAACGACGGAGGCCAAACACCGACCCGAAAATGAGGCCCACGCTGCAGCGGGAGCACGATTCGGAACGATTCGGGAGCAGAAATGAGGCCGGCGCCTCAGCGAGAGCATCATTAAAAAAACGCAGGCGAAAACCCGTTTCCCGGGAATCCTGCCCGAAAATGACGCCGGCGCCTCAGCGAGAGTCGTTTCCCGGGATTTCCCGGGCATCCTGTGTGTAAAAAACAGTACGCGGAGAATGCGCGGCCATCACCCGGACGCCATCAGGGGAAGATGCTATGCGGTCGCGTCATATCTGACGTGGCGCTGGCGGACGCGTGTCGTGCGGCTGTGTGCGTGTGTGGTGGTGGTGCGTGCGTGCGTGCGTGCGTGCGTGGTGGTGGTGGTGGTGGCTGGTGCTGGCTGGTGCTGGTGGGTGGTGGCGGTGCGGCGCGGTGGTGGCGGGCGGATGGGCGCGCGAGAAAAAGGCCCGCGCTTGGGCGAGAACGCCATCCTGAACGACGGAGGCCAAACACCGATCCGAAAATGAGGCCCACGCTGCAGCGGGAACACGATTCGGAACGATTCGGAAGCAGAAATGAGGCCGGCGCCTCAACGAGGGCAGCATTTTGGGAAACAATGACGCCGGCGCCTCAGCGAGAGTCGTTTCCCGGGATTTCCCGGGAATCCTTTGTGTAAAAAAACAGTACGCGGAGGGTGCGCGGCCATCACCCGGACGCCATCAGGGGAAGAGGGAGAGTATTTTCATATTGAGTCATTGTTGAGTAATTGTAGAAGGAGGAGGAGTTGGAGGAGAAAGAGGAAAAGGATTAGGAGGAGTTGGAGGAGAAAGAGGAAAAGGACTAGGATTGTGAGGACGCTCTGGATTCTCCGTAGGCGTGCTGAAAGGATGGGAAAGCTTGAAGAAATATATCGATAATTGCTTAGGGTGTGATGAGTCGGAGGAATACGCGGATGAGGCGAGTGAGGAGGAGGAGGAGGCAGAGGAGGAGGAAGAGGAGGATGAGAAAGAGAAATAAGGGAAAGTTGAGAGGTGACGGAGGATCAGGAGGAGCAGGAAAGCGGAGGAGAATGACGAGGAGCAGCGAGGAGATGGAGGAGGATGAAGAGGTCAGGGAGGATAGTGAGGAGTGGGCGGGCAGAATGCCCTGGGAGAGCGATGAAGACGGGCAGGACGGATAGATGGAGAAACGGAGTGGGGTGGCTTCGATGGGGGAACAGCAGGAAAGGAAGAGGAGGAGGATCTGTCTGTCTGTCTCTCGCTCCCCTTCTTCTTCACGCAAAACTATGTGCGCGCCAGTGGCTCCTGGATCGGTGCTCCAGGGGTCGCCCGGCCCTTGTTTGATCCACCCTCTCAGGGCCGACTGGCCCAAGGGGTGGGAGGAAGCGTTCAGGAGAACATTCATGCCACGAGGTGCCAGGTGCCAGGAGGAGGAGGAGGACGAGGATTAACCCAAGACCCATCAACGATCTTGCAGCAAACCCTCCCTCCAAGCTCCTTCTTGGTGGGCCACTACAAGACTTCATGTCCACTGAGGGAACTGCCTCTCTTGGAGACAATCGTTTGAAGACCCTGAAGCGTGCCAAAACATCATTCTCGGGATTTCAACGCCACGAATCAACATGATTGTTGCGTATTGACGATGTGGAATCGTGCCAGAACGCCATTCCAGTGATTTCTACACCGCGAATCAACGCAACTGCTGCGGCCTCACAGTCTTGAGCACTTCCAAAACACCATTTCTGGCACGCTGACCATGGGAACCCGTGACATGTTTGCAAATATTAAGACAAGTGTGCGCGGCGCTAAGGCGAGAGCCACATTTTCAAAAGGAACCGCCCTCAATCCGTAAAGCTCCTGCAGTTTTTCAACACGATGTGCGTGGCGCTAAGGCGAGAGCTACATGTGGAAAGCCGGCCGCCCACCACGCGTGAAATTGTTACAAGTCTTTAACACGCATGCGCGCGGCGCTACGAGGACCGCCCTCCATCCGTGAAACTGCTTTAATTTCCAACCAACTTGTTGTTGGGTCCTCGTTTTGAAGAGACAGCGCCCCTCGTTCCTTCTCCACCTCCTCCTCCTCTCCTCTCCTCCTCCCCCTCCTCCTCCCGTCACCCCTTCACTTTGGCACACCCCTAACGCGTTCCGTGGCCCCATAGGAACGAGCTCCACCGAAGGTCCCAGTGGCGCAGCCCGAAGCGTGTCCCACACCCAGCATAGCCTTCCGTGGCCCCATAGGGAGCTCCACCGAAGGTCCCAGTGGCGCAGTCCGCATGCGCCTCTCCCACCCCATAGGGAGCTCCACCGAAGGTTCCAGTGGCGCAGACCCAATGCGTCGTCCACACCCAGTACAGCGGTTTGTGGCCCCATAGGGAGCTCCACCGAAGGTCCCAGTGGCGCAGCCCGCGTGCATCTTCCAAACCCAGTACAGCACTCCGTGGCACCCTAGGAAGCTCCATGGAACGTCCCAGTGTCGCAGCCCGCATGCGTTTCCCGCACACAGTACAGCGTTTCGTGGCCCCATAGAGAGCTCCACCGAAGGTCCCAGTGGCGCAGCCCGCATGCGTCTCCCGCACCCAGTACAGCGCTTCGTGGCCCCATAGGGAGCTCCACCGAAGGCCCCAGTGGCGCAGCCCGCGTGCATCTCCCAAACCCAGTACATCCTGGTCCATAGGGAGCTCCACCGGAAGTTCCAGTGGCGCAGCCCGCGTGCATCTTCCAAACCCAGCGCA
>CAUYUJ010020171.1:75000-192500 GCA_963575745.1 Prorocentrum cordatum
CCGCCTTTTTTGAGCGTTCTTTGGGCGCTCTTGGAGCGCTCTTGGATGCTCTTGGGGCCGTCTTGGGGCTCCCTTGCGCCCCTTCTTAGGGCTCTTTTGGAGCCGTCTTGAGGCCTCGGATGGCCATCGGAAGCCAAAAGGCGGGAAAGCCAGATACATTGATTTTCCTAAGGTTTTGGACGGATGTTGGCCTCTTCGGGGCCTCCTGGGGGAGCTCTTTGGCCACTTGGAGCCGTCTTGGAGCGGTCTTAGGGGCCTCTTGGAGCATCGTGGGAGCCATCTTCGGATATCTTGAGCCATCCTGGAGGTCATCTTGGGCTCTCCCAGGTGCTCCTGGAGTGATCTTAAGCAGTGCCCCCCCAAGGAGGCCAACATGTGGCCAAAACCAAAGTACATTCAATGATGTTAGCATTCTCGCCGAGGCATCGTGGAGCGTCTTGGGTGCCTCTTGGGGGTCTCCTGGGAGCCTCTTGGGGGCATCCTGGGGGCCTATTCGGGGCCTCTTGGGACCTCCTGGCCACCTCTTGGGGCCCTCTTAGGTCACCCTTGCGAGCCTTGGGAGCTCTCGTGGGGCCATCTCGGAGGAGATCGATCAAACGAGGGGGGGTCCCTAATTAGCGCCGCCCCCCCAAGAGGCCAACATGGGGCCAAAGCCCTAGTAAAACCAATGATTTTGGCTCCCTCGCCGTGGCCGTTTTGGACGCCCTGACCGCTCGCGGGGCGCCCTGTCCAGGTCCAGGGGAGGGGGTATATTTATATATATATATATATATATATATACATATATATATATATATAAATATATGTATATATATATAGGGCGGCAGGTCTGCAATTGGCCGGCTCATAGGAAGTATGGATCAACCCATCCCCGAAAGGGAAGAAAGGGAGGTGGCAGAGGAAACGCTCTAGACCACCAGCGCCTAGAGGGCTGATGGGACTACTCCCCCTCCTCCCCCCCCTTGTCGCATACCCCCCATCCCAAGTTTTCTCCACTTTGTTCCCTTCTTCCTTCTTCTCCTTCTTCCCCTTCTTCTTCCCTTCTCCTCCCCCCCTCGTTTCCACCTTCCTCCACGCTGACCCCTTCCTCCCTCCTTCCCTCCTGGTTGGGCGGACCTCTGGCGGCGGCGAAATGCTCCCCGAGATCCCCGAAATTCTCCTGGACGCAGGCCGGGGGGACACTGAAGGCCGCGCGTACGGCGCAAGCAAATTTGCTGACTGTCTGGCCAGCTGGATGAGCATCCTGAACATGCTATCGAGCCAGCCTGGGGCGAAGAGGGTGTTGCTTCACGTCGCAACCATTGTCGACGTCGAGAGCTGACGTCCACATCAGGTTAGGCAACCTTCCTCTGCAGCCTAAGACGGATAGCGAAGCCGGACGATTCTGAATGCGCTCCTGCTCAGAAACATGCGCCCGTGATTCATCGAATGCGCTTGTATACAGGCTCCTTGCTTGATCAACGGAGAACGTGGAGAAGGACGCGGATGGCATTCTGATGATGAGAAGGACGATGGGAATGGTGAGTGTGGGGGGGGGGGGTAGGTGGAAAATGGCAGAGACAAAGGGGTAAGAGATGAGTTGTTGGGAGAATGAGGTCTAGGAGGAGGAGGAAGAGGAGGAGGATTAGGATGAAGGGGAAGGAGGAAGAGGATGTGGCATTATGCGCGTAGGAGCATGAAGAGGCGGCCTCTCCGCCATGGGGAGGTGGATGAAGAGGGATCCGAGGGTGGTGGAGAGGATGAGGTGGAATGTGGGACGAGGTGGCAGCCTCTACGTCGAGAAAATGGATTCTGTGACGTTGGCCGTGTTGGCCGACCGGTGCCTCAAGGAGAAGGTGCGGCTTCCGCTTCTGAGCCAGGAGTTCCAAAAGGAGGAGGAGGAGGAGGAGGAGGAGGAGGAGGAAGGGGGAGGATGAAGGAGGAGGAGGAGGAGGAGGAGGAGGAGGAGGAGGAGGAGAGCCTCCTCCCTCGTTCCACTCTGCTCTCCATTGTTCTCCTCCCCTTCCCCCCTTCCTCATCCCCCTCCGCGCGCTTCCGCGCGCGCCTTTCTTCTGGACGCGCGCTACTGCGCGCGCGGGAAGGCGGGACGGATGATGACGATGGGGCGCGGACACCAGTGCGTCTTGCAAGAATGGCGCTGGGCACGCCGTTTCTGAGAAACCAGACCATCCACGAGCGGCGCGGGGTGCTGGAGTCGAGATGTCCTTGGGCCCACGTCGCGAAAGAATCGAGCCGTCGGATGTCTGGGGAGGATGTGGACGGTACCTCTCCCGGGGACGCCTGTCCCGAGGCGACTGGAGGGTCGAACGCCCCACGCGTTGTCGACAACCCATGTCCAGGTCGACATGACGGGAACTGGCCGTACGGCAGTTTCGCGTTCGAGGTTGAACGCCGCCAGTGGCCCATAATCGGCCACTTTGGAAAGATCGGGCGATCGATCCGTCGCCGATCGTTCAAGATTGAACGATCCACGCTGTGCCAGCAACCAACGCCAGGGCCGTCACAGCAGGAATCTGCCGCTGGTTTGCTCCGTCGCGGAGCGGCGGCCGCGTGTGCGCGGACCGTTGCAGACTGGCGCCCGGGCGTCCTTCCTGGGGACCCCGCAGCCGGGGGCCCGCAAGTTCGGCCAGAGTCTCTGCGCGGTTTCGGGAGCCACAGCCCGGGGGGGGCTCCAAACGGTGTGGTGACCACGCCGCGTGGTGAGTCAGTGGGGATATGCGGGGTCACCGCGCGGCTCCGGGACCCGAGTCGCTCTCCGAGGAGGCCTCGAGCGGCTGGGGCCTGCGAGGTCCGAAGCCGTGCGGACCGCGTGGTGAGGTCGTCGGGGGCTCCGAGGTCGCCGCGCGGTGCCCTCGGCCGTGCCGCAGGCCTCGAGCTCGCTCGGCAGCCGTAGCCGCCTCGACACGCCGAGGGGCGCTCGGGCCCGCGGCGGCGGAGGGGGAGTCGCAGAGGTTGGGCGCCCCACCGCCGCGCTCGCGCAGGGTGTGGGCTCCCGCGTGCGCGCACGCGGGGGGGAGGGGATGGGGGGAGGAGGAGGGAGGAGGAAGGGGAGAGAAGGGGGGGAGGAGGAGGGGTGATGATGATGCTGCTGCTGATGATGATGACGACGATGATGATAATGATGATGCTGACGACGATGATAGTAATGATGCTGATGCTGATGCTGATGATGATAATAATGACGATGACGATGATGATCAGGATGCTGATGCTGATGACGCTGATGATCAGGATGGTGATGATGGTGCTGGTGGTGATGATGGTGATGATGATGCCGATGGTGATGGTAATGGACATGGGATGATGATGCTGATGACGATACTGATGATGCTGGTTGCTGTGATGGTGGTGGTGATGGTGATGGTGATGGTGATTGTGGTGATGGTTCTGGTGGTTATGATGATGATGGTGGTAGTGGTGATGATGATGATCCTGTTTGTGATGGTGATTCTGATGAGGATGCTGATAGTGATGGTGATGATGATTATGATGATGACGGTGACGACGACGAGATGAGGAGGAGGTTGATGATGATGATTGTGATGGCGATGCTGATGCTGCTGATGATCGTGATGGTAGTGTTGTGGTGGTGGTGATGATGATTATGATGCTTATGATGGCAATGATGGTGACGCATATGACGATACATATTATGGTGATGATGATGATGATGATGATGATGATGATGATGATGATGATGATGATGATGGCGATGATGGTGCTGATGATGCTGATGATGATGATGCTGGTGATTATTATGATGTGATGGTTTTTGTGATGTGGACGATTCTGACGATGATGCGGATGATTATGTCCAGGAGGATGATCTGGATGATGAGGATGATGATGATGAGGATGAGCATGAGGATGAGGCTGAGGACGAGGATGAGGATCACGATTAGGAGGATGATGATGACGATGATGATGATGATGATGATGATGATGATGGTTTTGGTTGTGATGATGAGGATGATGGTGATCATGGTGAAGCTGTTGCTGATGATGGCGATGGCAGTGGTTGTGGTGGTTGTGATGATGATTATGACGCTGGTGACGACAGTGATGGTGACGCTGATGACAACTAATGATGATGCTGATGATGGTGAGGAAAAGTAGGAAGACGATTGTGATCGTGATGAGGATGCGGATGATGAGGATGATGAGGATGAGAAGGAGGATGAGGATGAACAGGAGGAGGAGGAGGAGGAGGGAGGGAGCGAGGGAGAGAGGGTGGGGGGGGGGGGGAATGAGGAACAGGAGGAGTTGGTGGAGGGCCGGCGCCGCCCGATCGCACAGGGGTCGAGAGCCTTGAGACGGGGGTCAATGCAAACGGGGGTCAGCCAGGGCACCAGATCCTGCAGGATCCTGCGAAGACCCCCCCTGGCTGACCCGGGTTAGCGAGCCGCTCGTGGCCGCGAGGCGGCCGCGCATATTGGCTGACCCGGGTTTGCGAAGACCTGCGTTGCAGTTTTTTTTTCCTGCACTGCAGTTTTTGGTTTCCTGCTGACCCGGGTCTGGATTGACCCGGGTCAGAAGATCCCCGAAGGGGGTGGGCGCACACGCTTGGCAGGTGTGGAACCCGGAGATCTGGACGAAGTTCGCGTGGCGCGCGCAGCAGCTCGTCGCACGGACGCAGGAATGGGGGAGGGTGCGCCAGTTGCTTCCCCTCGCTGTTTGTCCTCTTCCCTCCTGCCTCTTCGTTACTCCCCATCTCCTTCCTTCGCTCTTTATACTCTTCCCTCTCCTCCCCTCCTCCCTCTCCTCCCCTCTTCCCTCCTGCCTCTGCTTCATACTCTTTATACTATTCCCTCCCCCTCTCCTTCCTCCGCGTCCTGCCTCGTCGTTAACTTTCCCTCCCCTGCTGGGCCGCACTCGCCGACAATGCTGCTGCTGCTGATGCTGCTGACGATGCTGCTGCTGATGATGATAATGATGATGTCGCTGTTGCTGCTGCAGCTGCTGATGTTGATCATGAAAATGATGATGTCGATTATGACGATGAGGATGACGACGACGACGACGATGATGATGCTGCTGATGATGATGATGATGATGATAATGCTGACGATGATGATGCTGTTGATGATGCTGTTGATGATGGTGGTGGTGATGATGGTGGTGATGATTATGCTGATGCTGATGCTGATGATGATGATGGGAATGATGGGGATAGTGACGACGAAGATGAGGAGGAGGAGGTGAGGACGAGGAGTTGGTGGAGGAGGAGGAGGAGCAGGAGCAGGAGGACAGAGCTGCCGACAGTGCAGGCAGCCTGGCTGGACTGGATGGCAGGACCTCTGCATAGGAGTGTGATCTCACAGGAATAGACAGATACATACACAAATATATGCATACAGGTCGAAGACGCCTACAGTCGGGGCCCTGAAGAAGGAACCCTTTTGGTTGGGGAGGGGCTCCGCGTTCCTTAAGAGTTTCACAGGGTGTCTTATTTAGGGTTCCTTATTTATGGTTCCTTATTCAGGGTTCATGGAAACAGGGGGCCTCGTTCCTTATTTAGGGTTCCTTAGTTCAACGCCCCGACTGTACGGCGAATCACCGCCGCCCGCTGCCTTTTTGGAAGCGCCTATGTGGCCGAACGTTGAGGCCAGACCCGCCAAGCTGTGGGACCATGTGTTCCCCGAATCGGTTTGGAAAGCCTTCGGGGAACACGTGGCATCTTGAAGGTCATCTTGGCCGTCTGGAGGCCATTTGACCCTTTCGGGCCTTCTTGGAGGACGTCTTGGAGGGCTCTTGGGCCGTCTTGGAGGCCATCTTGAGCGTCGTGGAGGCCCCTTGGGCCGTTTCGGGAGCCCCTTGGGGCCGTCTTGGGCCTCTTGGGCGGTCTTTGGTGTCTCTTGGGCCGTCTCGGGCCGTCGGAAGGCCGAACAAAAGCACATGCGACAATCCTTCAAACACTCAGGGGAAATCAAGGATTCCGGCCTTTTCGGGCCTTCAAGGAGGCCCTCTTGGAGGCCTCTCGGGCCGTCTTGGGCCATCTTAGGGCCATCTTCGGCCGTCTTGGTGGGCTCCTGGCCCGTCTGACGCCGTCGGAAGCCGTTTGGGGGGCCTCTCTTGGCCGACGTGCGGCCCTCTTGCGGTGCTCAGGGCCGTCTTTGAGGCCATTTTGGGCGTCTTCAGGGCCTCCTGGGCCGTCTTGGGGGCTTCTTGGGGCCGTCTTGGGGGCCTCTTGGGCCGTTCTGGGGCCATCTTGGAGGCGCCTTGGGCGATCTTTGGGCGCTCTTGGGCCGTCTCGGTCCGTCGGAAGGCGGAAAGAAGCACACATGTCAAAATCCTTCAAACACCTCAGTACAATCAGTGTTGTTTGCCTTTTCTGGCCTTCCTGGAGGCCCTCTTGGAGGCCTCTTGGGCCGTCTTGGGCCAGCTTCGATCCAACTTCGGCCATCCTGGTGGGTTCCTGGCACGTCTGACGCCGTCGGGAGCCGTTTTGGGGGCCTCTCTGAATCGACTTGGGGTCCTCTTGGGGCGCTTCGGGGCCGTCTTGGAGGCCATCTTGGGCGTCTTGGAGATCTCTTGGGCCGTCTTGGGGCCCTCCTGGGGCCGTCTTGGAGGCCTCTTGGGCCGTCGTGGGGCCCTCTTGGAGGCCTCGTGGGCGACCTTGGGGCGACCTCGGGGGGCCTCTTGGGTCGTCTCGGGCCGTCGGAAAGACGAAAAGGCGCAAATACCAGAACCCTTCAACAACCTAAGGACAATCAATGATTTTGGCCTCTTCGGGCCTTCCTGGAGGACTTCTTGGAGGCCTCTTGGGCCGTCTTGGAGTCCTCTTGGGAGCCTCTTGGGCCGTTTTGGGCCATCTTGAGGCCATCTTAGGCCGTCTTGGGTGCATCTTGGGCCGTCTTGGAGGCACCTTGGAGGCCACCTTAGCCGTCTTGGAGGCGTCTGGGAGGCCATCTTGGGCCGTCTTGGGGTGATTTTGAAGACCTCTTGTGCCGCCTTGGGGCGCTCTTGGAGGCCTCTTGAGCTGTCTTGGAGCGTCGGAAAGCCGAAACGACGAGATAAACTAAATCCTTCCAGAACAATGGTAACATGAACAATGTTGGGCCTCTCGGGGCCTTCTTGGAGGACCTCTTGGAGGCCTCTTGGGCCGTCTTGGAGGCGTCGTGGGCGAACTTGAGATATCTTGGACCCTCTTGGGCCGTCTTGGAGGCCGTCTTGGACCATCTTGGGCGGAATTGGAGGTCATCCTGGACAATCGTGGAGGCCATCTTGGGCCAACGTGGCCATCTTGGAGGCCACCTTGAGTCGTCTTGAACGAACATTTGGGAATTGGGCGATGGCTTGGGCATGCTATGGGTCTTGCGGGGGCCCCGGCGGGACGGGCCGAAGCCACAGGGGGAGTTCTTTTGGAAAGAGAGCCAAAACCAAAACCGAGAGGGTCCGGCACGCCAGGCACCCCTGCGATGAATCGACAGGGGGCGGCGGATCTAGTGGCATTCGACCCATCCCGCCACCGTACCTGGCTTGTGGATTAGAGGCCTCTTGAATGCTCGCTTGGATATCGTGCGAGGCCTCTCGGGGCCTCTTGGGGGCAGTCTTGATGCCTCTTGGGGGCCGTTTTGGGGGCTCCTGAGGGTTCTTTTGGGGCCTTTTGGGGGTCTCGTGGGGCCTCTAGGGGGCCTCTGGGGGGTGCTTGGGCGCCTCTTGGGGCCTCCTGGGGGCCTCTTGGAGTGGAATGCTTGAATTGTCGGTTCGCGTTTCCCCTCTTCGGCCCATCTTGGGGCCGTCCTCTTGGACGATCTTGGACGCCTGTTAGGCCGTTTTGGGATCCTCTGGAACCGTTTTGGTGCTCCCTTGGGAGCCGCTTGGGCCGCCTTGGGGCGGTCTTAGGGGCCTCTGGGGCCATCTTGGAGCGTCGGAGACCGAAAGCGCGAGAACGCGAAGCAAATCGAACACCATATGGAACATCAATGATGTGTGCCTCTCTGGGCCCTCTTGGGGGTCCTCTTGGAGCGCCCTTGGGGCTTCTTTGGTGCATTTTGGGCCGTCTTGAGGCCATTTCGGGCGTCTTGGAGCGATCTTGGGCAGTCTTGGAGGCCTCTTGGGCGCTTCTTGGGCCCCTCTGGGCCCGTCTTGGGGCCCCCTGGCCTCTGGACAAGTCAAGCGAGGTAGATTAGGAACGTGCGGGAACGCGCAGGACATTTTAGAGTCTGAGACCCCAGCCCCTAGAATACTAGAATCCCCCAGTCCTGCGCACAGAGAACTGAGAACACATGAGAGCCTGAGGGTAATTCCACTTCGGGCCTCGAGGCAAGGTGGCGGATAACGAGAGATAAGCAGAGAGAAAGTATCAAGAGAGAACAAGAGAGAGAGAGAGGGAGAGGGATAGAACGAGAGAGAGAGAGAGCGATAGACATATTGAGAGACAGGTACACATACATGTATGTATGTATAGAGAGGGAGGGAGAGAGAGAGAGAGAGAGAGACACACACATGCCACAACACAACACAACACAGCACAGCACAGCACAACACAACACAACACAACACAACACCACACAACACAACTACAACTACAACACAACACAAGCACCACAACACACCACACCACAACACAACACAACACAACACAACACAACACAATACACCACACCACACCACACCACAACACAACACAACACTGCACAGCACAACACAACATAATACACACACATACCCATACGACCACCCTTGGGTGATAAGGAGGTTCGGGGGGGGAGGAATCAACGTCTCACTCGATCGGTCTCACTATCGATCTCACTATCGGTCTCGCTCGATCGATCTCACTCGATCGATCTCACAATCGATCTCACTCGATCTATTTCATTCGATCGATCTCACAATCGGTCTGACTATCGATCTCACAATCGGTCTCACTATCGATCTCACTATCGATCTCACAATCGATCTCACATTCGGTCCCACTATCGATCCCACTATCGATATCACAATCGATATCACAATCAACGTCATCATTATGATCAACAGCATCGTCATCAATGTCATTAACATCATCATCACCATCGGGACACCATCATCATCATCACCTCCTCACCATCATCATCATCAACATCATCATCATCACCATCATCATTGTCATCATCATCATCATCATCATCATCATCGGGACAACATCATCGTCACCATCATCATCAACATCATCATCGGGGCACCATCATCAGCATCATCATCATCAGCATCGGAACACGACCACGAACATCATCATCATCATCTCATCATTCTTATGAACAGCATCATAATCATCATCATCATCATCGGGACACCATCATCACATCATCACCAGCATCATCATCATCAGCATCGGGACACCATCATCATCCTCACCATTATCATCATCACCAGCATCATCATCATCATCATCATCGGAACACCATCATCATCAACATCAGCATCATCATCACCATTGGGTCACCATCATCAAAGTCTCCATCATCACCTCATCATCGTCCGCATCATCAACATCATCATCATCGGGGCACCATCACCGTCAGTATCATCACCATCAACATCATCATCATCATCATCATCATCACTGGGACACCATCATCATCGGGTCACCATCATCATCAACAGCATCATCATCAACCTCATCACCATCATCGGAACACCATCATCATCGCCACCATCAGCATCATCACCATCATCATTAACATTGACACCATCATCATCAACATCAACATTATTATCATCACCATCATCGGGCCATCAACATCAAAATCAGCATCATCACCTCATCATCATCCCGGTCATCAACATCATCATCAGCATCAGGACACCATCATCATTATCATCATCATCAACATCATCATCATCATCGGGGCACCATCATCATCATCATCACCATCATCATCCACAGCATCATCATCATTCTCATCATCATCATCAACAACATCATCATCATCGGGACAACATCATCGTCACCATCATCATCAACATCATCATCGGGGCACCATCATCACATCATCATCATCAGCATCGGAACACGACCACGAACATCATCATCATCATCATCTCATCATTCTTATGAACAGCATCATAATTATCATCATCATCATCATCATCGGGACACCATTATCACATCATTACCAGCATCATCATCATCAGCACCGCGACACCATCATCATCCTCACCATTATCATCATCACCAGCATCATCATCATCATCGGAACACCATCATCATCAACATCAGCATCATCATCACCATTGGGCCACCATCATCAAAGTCTCCATCATCACATCATCGTCCGCATCATCAACATCATCATCATCATCATCGGGGCACCATCACCGTCATTATCATCACCATCAACATCATCATCATCATCATCACTGGGACACCATCATCATCGGGTCACCATCATCATCAACAGCATCATCATCAACCTCATCACCATCATCGGAACATCATCATCGCCACCATCATCATCATCACCATCATCATCATCGGGACACCGTCATCATCAACATCAACATTATTATCATCACCATCATCACCTCATCATCATCCTGATCATCAACATCATCATCAGCATCAGGACACCATCATCATTATCATCATCATCAACATCATCATCATCGGGACACCATCATCATCATCATCATTATCACCATCATCATCCACAGCATCATCATCATTCTCATCATCATCATCATCAACATCATCAGCATCATCGGGACACTATCATCACCATCATCTTCTTCTCCATCATCAACATCATCTCATCATCAACTCATCATCATCATAATCATCCGGATCATCAACATCATCATCATCGTCCTCATCATCGGGGCACCATCATCATCATCATCATCATCATCATCATCACCAGGTCACCATCATCATCAGCATCATCATCGGGACACCATCATCATCACCACCATCACCATCATCATCATCATCAGCAACATTTTCAACCTCATCATCATCATCACCATAATCGGGGCACCATCATCATCATCATCATCATCATCATCATCATCATCATCAACAACAACATCATCGACATCATCACCATCATCATCATCATCATCATCATCATCATCATCAGCGGGAAACCGACGGGACACCGGCGGGACACCGCGCCCCACCGGACGCCAGAAGGGAGTCATTTGGTCCGGCCACGCCTCAGCCACAGCGGGACACCGGCGGGACACCGCGCCCCACCGGTTGCCGGAAGGGAGTCATTTGGTTCGGCCGCGCCTCAGCCACAGGAGATTTTCCTCTCGCCCGCCCACGTTGCTTCGCCTCGGCCGCACGCACGGCACGCGCGAACACGAATCCGAAATCGATTTCCCGGTAGGGGGGCTCTCCGTTCCACTTCGATCTCACCCCCTCACCTCCGAGAGATCTTATATATATATATATATATATATATATATATATAGAACGCTGAAAATGAGAGAGAGAGAGAGAGAAAGAGAGAGAGAGAGAGAGAGACCATCCCGCCCCAACCCAATGATGATGAAATAGTGCCGCCCCCCAGATCTCGTCTGCCTCGTGGCCGGCCCCCTCTGTGGTGCCGGGGCGGATGCCCCAACTGCAGGCGTTCCGAGGCCCAGTCTAGAGGGGAGGGCGAGGACGAAGACACGGGCGGTGGCCTGCCTCCGAAGAGGCAGGAGGGGATGATGAGGAGGGGGATGATGAGGAGGGGGAGGCGGGGGGAGGATGATGAGGGGGAGGGCTGATGAGGAGGGGGACATGGAGGATGATGAGGAGGGGGAGGCGGACAGGGCAGGATGATGAGGAGGGGGAGGCGGGGGGATGATGAGGATGATGAGGGGGATGATGGCGACACGGGCAGGACAGGGAGGCTGATGTGGAGGGGGAGGCGGGGGGAGGAACAAAAAGCCGGGGGCGAAAAAAACACAAAAAAGTCAGTGGGGAAAATAATCACACAGACTGTGTGGAAAAAAAACGCACAAACAAGTCTGTGTTTTTTCCCCACTAGTGTGTGTGTGTGTGTGTGTGTGTGGTTTCCCCATTTTTCCACACAGTGTTTTTTCCCCACAGACTGTCCTTTTTTCCCCACAGAGGGAGGTGGATGGAGGGATAGATGAGGGGAGGGGCGAGGACGAGGACGGTGGCCTGCCTCCGAAGAGGCAGGTCCATGACGAGAGAACTAGGGGCAGCGAGAGGGGGCGGCTCCGCCGAGCACGAGCCCCGCTCACCCCAGGCCTCTGCCGATTGCAATACCATGGCGCATGTGTGGATGACTGCTGTCGTCCTCAGTGGCAACGATAAAGGGGGGGATAGGCATACGGGGGGGATGCATCGACCCCCAGTGGCCCATGGATCGCCAGAGGGTCTCGATAGCCCCAACCTGCCCGGGAACGTGCGGATTCACAAAAGGGGGGCCTATCGCCGATCTATCGGCGAGGTACCGCCGATTCCAAGCCGATGTTTCCCCCCCCTTTGCCTATCCCCCCCTATCGTTCCCCCTCACATCCGCTTCGGGATTCATCGTCCCAGTTTATGGGATGACTCCAGGCACAGTTGGCCATCCTGGGTGGACGCTGGCGTGTCGCACATCTGCTGGGAGACTAGCCCGCATCTCATCGGGGCAACCTCTTGGCTCGAAATGCGCCTCCAGACAGGAGAGGGGACTCAGGAGGAGGGGGAGAAGGCCGAGGCAGCCTGCCACCACCTTGAGATGCGCAGTACTGGGAGTGCGGGGCGCGATGCTGGCAGGTCCCTGACTGTTCGAGGCCCTGCCGCGTGGCAGAGACCAGGCTTCTCCTACCGGCGCCTACTGCAGCAGGCACGTTTAGATAGCGGGCGGTGTGGTGCGCGCGGCGCACCCAGCTTCGGGGACTCTGCGTTCGAGAGCGGGACGTCACCTTTCGTTGCTCCCCTTGGCTTGGTGGGCGACGATGCCTCCTGGGCGTCTCGAGTCTCCAACAGGTTTGGCCACCCACAACACACCACAGTGTGGTCGTCCTCCTGGCCGCAGTGGCCAGCGGTGTGGTATCAAAGTGTCGCCTGGTCCGACTGGTCCCCAGGAGTACTTTTCCCGTGGTCCCCTTCTGCTCCTGCATTTTCTCTCGCCCCCCCCCACCCCTTGCTACTGCACCTCCTCCGCGTCCTCCTCCTTACTGCTGCTGCATGTCCTTCGCCCCTTCCTTCTTCCCTACTTGTTTTCCCTTCCCCTCTGTCCCCCCTCCCCCCCCTCTTTTCCCTCCTCCCTTCACGCTGCCTGCCCTCATCTACGTAGTTCGCAATGATGGCTCAAGTCAGCGAGATGCCCTTCAAGTCAGCACGGTGTGGCTCACGACGTGCCCGCCGACAGTCATCATTTATAGTGTTCATTCATGTGTTTGCCACGGCATCGGTTGAGGAGCATCGCACTGTCACGTTGAGAAAGTGATGAAACTTACGCCGTAAGAGAGTGGCAGCATAAAGCGGGTTCGAGGCAGAAGAGCACAAGGTTCGCATACGCAATTGGGTGTAGTCTACCGACCCGGTGCGAGAGAATTGTCAAATTTGGCGCGCGGATATGCAAGCAGATGAGATGCGTTGTGCCAGCATCCTTCAGCGGTGAACCCGACCTCGAAGGAAGATGCAACATTGTATTTTGAGGTGCCCAATACAGTAGACCGAGGAGATAGCTGAGGTTCGAGAAATCAGTGCTCGTAAACAAGATTGTGAGGCAGACACTGCGAATGTCAAATGCAGGATATGACGTTACTCCGGGAGTGATGGGCTTAGGTGAGCATCTAAGTGTGTGCGCAATTCGTGCCGATGCCCTTACCAATGAGGCGCAGGCCAAAAGCGTTTGTTTCGTAAGTATTCAAGCTGACATCGATTTGTTCGGGGACGACGGCGACAAGGCAAACTGCATCGAGTTGATGTTGACATCACATTTGGACAACACAGCCGATTGATACTCGACATTCCTAAAATAATATGCTAACTCGTCCATGCATCGTTTTGAACAGCATTTTGAGTGTACATGTCGTTATTCCCTCTGTCGGGATGAGTGTGACACGTTGTTGTGGGAGTGGATGCATGTTGCACAAAACGATGGGTTCTAGTAGAGCTTATGTTCCATTGGTACGTATTCACTCTGGACCGACGAGGGAGTGCTATCCCATGCTGTGTTTCCCCAATCAAGGCTTGCCTCTGTAGGGATCCTAGCAGATTCATATGTTCAGGTGAAGTATGGTAAGCCTATAGCCCTATAGATCGATACCCTGATAGCCCTGAAGGCCTATAACCCTACAGCCCACAGCCCCATAACCCTATAGCCCAAATGGCCATATAACCCTATAGCCTTATAGCCTTATATCCCTATAGCCCTATATCCCAGCATCCCTATAGCCCCATAGCCCTGTAGCCCTATAACCCCATCGCTTTATAGCCCTATAGCCCCATAGCCCTATTGCGACTTGCCCGGGTGCCCGGTTGCCTGGGTGCCCAGGTGCCCGGGTGCCCGGGTGCCCGGTAGCCCAAGCGGATTCATCATATGGTTAGGTGAGGTGTGGCGCCGATTTCGGCGGCACGCCCGGGTGCCCTGGTGCCGGTTGCCCGGGTGCCCGGTTGCCCGGGTGCATGGGTGCTCGAGTGCCCGGGTGCCCGGTAGCCTTGTAGCCCTATAGCCTTATTATAGGTTTATAGCCCCATAGCCCTATAGCCCTAATAGCCCTATAGCCGCAATGGCCCTAAAGCCCCATAGCGCAATAGCCCTATAGCCTTGTAGTCTTATAGCCCATTAGCCCTATAGCCCTATAACTCTATAGCCCTATGGCCTTATAGCCCTACAGCCCCATAGCCTGATAGCTCTATAGTCATGTAGCCCCAGCCCTATAGCCCGATAGCTCTATAACCCCATAGTTTTGTGGCCATATAGCCCTATAGCCCCATAGCCCTATAGCCCTGAAACCCTATAGCCCTATAGCCCTACAGTCCTATAGCCCTATAGTCCCATAGCCTTATATAGCCCTACAGCCCCATAGCCCAATAGCCGTATAATAGTATGATTAGAGCCCCATAGCCCCATAGCCTTATAGCCGTAAAATATGATGATTCGTATCATGTTCAGCGAATGTGTTCTTCATATGGACGTTTTCTCGCAGACGCGAAAGCCTCACTTTGGAACGTCCTTCTTATTATCGTACTAAGTGCCACACCACCCCATCCCCCCCTTGCGCTCTCAACAGGACCGCGCCTCGCGCGCGCTACAGAGTCCAGTCTCTTGTCGCCCCTGTCATCGGACTCTTTCGTGTCCTCGTTCCTCCTTCTCATGTCTCATGTTTTTGTTTTGCTTTCCTGATCCTCATCCCACATCTTCTCTTTCTTCCTTTCCGCACATCCTTCCAGTGACGTTTTGGAACCTTTGTCGGCATCCGAAAGCAACCGCAAATAATGACAGCGACAACTTTGGAGCACCGCCTCCTTCCCGCCTCTTCCCCACCCCGCCATCTCGCTGGCAGGCAGAGGCCCGTAGATTGGTTGATAATTCTTGGAACCTATGAAGCCCCATCGCGGGCGGTGGCGAGGAGCCCGACCTGTGCTACATCTTCCGGTCGTTCTCGCGCATGGACCGTTGCGGGGGGTATCCCACGAAGAGGACGCGGACGCGGACGACGAGGGCTAGGACGAGGGACACGACGACGTTCACGATGAGGGCCATGACGACGACGATCCGCGCACAGTTCTCAAAGTTTATCTTCTTTTGGTCGCTTCTTATTCAGGTGATCCTTCGCCCAGTTGCCCTTACTACAATTCTTCCCTCCTCTTCTCCGCCTCCCTCCTGCCCGTGGCCCACCCTGGTGGGCGCTTACCGCCTTTCTCGGACAGCACGCACGCCCGCGCTGCGCCCACGGTAGCGCTTGCGTGTGCACCGTTCGGGAGCCTTGAGACGGGGACCAATGCCAACGGGAGTCAGCCAGGGCACCGGATTGTGCAGGATCCTGCGAAGACCCCCCTCTGGCTGACCCGGGTTAGCGAGCCGCTCGTGGACGCGAGGCGGCCGCGCATATTGGTTGACCCGGGTTTGCAAAGACCTGCGTTGCAGTTTTTGTTTCCTGAATTGCAGTTTTTGGGTTTCCTGCTGACCCGGGTCTGGATTGAACCGGGTCAGAAGATCCCCGAACCGTGCCTTCATTACCTTAAAAGGGCAATGGCGTTGTGCCAGCGACGGGTAGAGATATCAGTATTTTACGCTTGTGCCCCGATGTCCCGACGTTGTCCCGATGTCGAGTCGTTGTTGAACTCTCACTTCTGAAGAATAATTGTTGTTGATCCCCCCCGTCCGGTGCACATTTTTTTTCTATTGAAGTGCCTTCCCCGGGGCTCGCACCCGTTTTTTTTGTATTAGGGAAATTCTTGAGGGTCAAACTGTGTCTTGGGCCCCCTGTTTACAACAACAACAACAACGGCTCCCGCCTGATACTTCCTCACAATGTATTGAAGAATCGCGCTCTCGCTTGGGACGTCCTTGCAATTTACCACCGGATCGCGGCTCCCGCTTGTTACTTCCTCACAATGATTGAAGAATCGCGCTCTCACTTGGCGCTTCCGCGTTCCTCTCGACACCTGTGCAGTTCTCATAAAATCCTCCCGCCCCACTCTCCCAACATCCCGCTTTTTTTTTGGACTCCACGAAATTTGTTTCCGACACCAGTTCGCAGCTGTACGTCCCGCCGTGGGGGTATCCGCGATTTGTTTTTTCAAGGGGGGGGTACGTTGCGCTGTTTATGGCGCGACTTTTGGCGAAACTTATTGTTTACCCGTGTTGGAGTGGCTGGCGCAAGCCATGGCGCAAGCTGAATCGCCACTCGCAGCGCAAATAGTCGTCCCCCCTTTTTTTGCCCCTCCCTTCTTCCGATCCCTTCGTCCGCACTCTCCCCCGTGACCTGTTACCCTTTTCAAGGGCTTCACCGACCACGCGTGGCAGGGAATGAATGTCCCCCCCAAAAAAGGGACACGATCGAAAACGAAGAGGGCGGGTATCCAGAATTTGGGATATGCATTCTGAATGACACGCAGGCAGATATGAGCGAACCGTCTTAAAATGATTGTTGTTGTGGTTGATGCTGTTTTTGTTGTTGCCGCTGTTGTTGTTCTAGGTTGGTTCCCTCATCGCGCTCTCGCGCAGGATTTCCTCGCACATCCTGTAGGAAATGTGCTCTCGAGTGGCACTTATTCATAATGTTTTCAGACGCCGCACCCTCGATCCTTAGGAAGCACGCTTTCGGCTTGGCTTTCCTCACGATTTACTTGGGAATCACAGTGTCGCTCGAGATTTCCTCGCGATTCATGCAACACTCACGGTTCAGCAGCATGCCTTCTCGACCTGGCTGTTTGGGCCCACCGTCGAGACCCGCCCGTTAGGGTCCAACCCGCCCGAGGGGCCCGTTTGGTTTTTCCACGTGCGTCTTGCTCTTAGCCCCCTTCCTGCGAATCCTGTGGTCCATCCTTCTCCTTTCCCCTTCCATCCGCTCTCTCTTCCCATGCTTCAGGGGCTGAACGAATGGCATGTATACATCTATCACCGGGGGAATACGATCGAAAAGGAAGGTGACGGATATCGGGTGTGTGGGATATGTGATGAATGGTACGCGAGAAGGTAAGAGCGAGCAGTCTTGAATTGATTGTTGTTCTTGGTGGTAGTGTTGTCATCGTGGTTGTCGGTGGCGCTTGTGTTGTTATCGTTGTCATGGTTGTTGGTGGTGTTAGTAGTGATGTTGTTGTTGTTGGCTGTTGTTGTCGCTGCTGTTATTGCTGTTGTTGGTGTTGTCATTGTTGGTGCGATTGTTGTTGTTGGTGGTGGTGCTGTTGGTGTTGTTCTTCTGGGTGGTGTTGCTGTCTTTCTGTTAGTGCTATTGGTATGGTTGTTGGTACTGTTGGTGTTGTTGTTGTTGTTGGTGGTGGTGGTGTTGTTGTTGTCGTGTGTGGTGTTGCTGCTGTTGTTGTTTGTGTTGGTGTGTGTTGTTGTTGATGTTGTTGTTGGTGGCGATTTTGTTGTTGTTGTTGTTGTTGTTGTTGTTGTTGAACATTATTTCTTCTAAAGAATAATTATTGTTGGGCCCCCTGGTGCGCGCCCCCCCTGCGCCGCCTAGGCCGCAGCTACATTTTCATCATTTTCGTGAGGAAGCCTCAGGTAAACGATGTGATCCAGATCCGGTTGTTTTGTTCCCCCCCGCTGTCCCTTGCAAAAAACACTATAAAATGAAATTTCTTGTTCTAAATAATCCAAACTTCAAGAATCCCTTGCAAAAAATAAGGTAAAGTGGACATTCGCGCGCGCAAGACGAAATCCTTCCAAAACCTTAGTTTTCGTAGCGATTTTAACATAAAAACATCAAAAAACCAATGGTTTTTCAAAAACAAATTGTCAAAATTCATCCCG
Source organism: Prorocentrum cordatum (assembly GCA_963575745.1). NCBI lineage: Eukaryota > Dinophyceae > Prorocentrales > Prorocentraceae > Prorocentrum > Prorocentrum cordatum. Next base: position 93,366 of record CAUYUJ010020171.1, read on the forward strand.
CGCGCTCTTGCGGATTCGTAGGAAACCCAACACTTTTTAAACATTTCTGTCAAACGGGCTTTTGCGAGCAACTTTTTCGAACTTCTGCAACAACGGTTGCGCACCTGCCAGGGCCATCATCCCTGTCAAATAATACCATGCGGGACACATTCGTTTTTTCTTCGCGCGCGCACGCCGTCGTCGTCGGCCGCGGGGCCCTGAATAGTAGCCACGGTCGTCCGCATGCCACGAAGTGAAGTGTCCGAACGTCATAGGGCGGGAAGCTGGGTGTGGGTGGTGGCGAAGAGTCGTTTGGAAATTTGGTAGAGCTTGAACCGGCCCCCCCACAAAGTGGGGGTATTGCCCGCCTCCTATGAAAACCCTGGCACTGGTGAGAACGGAGTGTCCCCACGTGCTAGTAATTGTTGTTGTTGTTGTTGTTGTTGAACTCTAATTACTGAAGAATAATTATTGTTGATCCCCCCCCTCCGGCGGACATTGTATTTTTTCAATTGAAGTGCCCCTTCCGGGGCTCGCACCCTGTTTTTTATCAGGGAAAGTCGTGGGCATCAAACTGCGTTGTTGGCCCCCCGGACAACAACAACAACGGCTCCCGCCTGATACTTCCTCCAAATTTACTCAGGACCCCCGCCCCCGCCTGGGACTTCCTCGCAGTTTACTCAGGCGGAGGCGCTCCCGCCTGAGACTTCCTCGCAAATTACTCCGAACCCCCGCCCCCACCGTGCTCACAACACTTTTTCGGGGGTCCTTTCTGCAGGTTCCCGTCGCCACGGCCGGGCGCCGCTCGAAACAATTGTTCCGAGGACACCGCCCAGCCGCCCAGGGACACGTGTGCAGCGTATCTGCGGTAATCCAGGATCGGCGCTCCCGCCTGGGACTCTCCCTCCTCTGTTTCGGGGGCGGGCCCTCCGCCCTCGAGACTGCGGGAGCCTGTGCGGTCTCTCCACGGCCGGTCCCCGGGCGGCCTCCCCGGGTCGGCCTCCCACCTCCCTCCCTCCTCCCTCCTCCCTCCTATCTCCTCCCTCCTCCCTCCTCCCTCCCCTCCTCCCTCTCTCCCTCCTCCTCCCTTCTCCCTCCCCTCTCCTGCCTCCCGTCCTCCCGTCTGCCTCCTCCCTCCCCTCTCCTGCCTCCTCCCTCCTCCCTCCTGTTTCTCCTCTCTGCTTCCTCGTCCCTCCTCCAAACTCCCTCCTCCCTCCCTTCCTCCCCCCTCTCTCTTTCTCTCTCCCTCTCTCTCTTTCTCTCTCTCTTTCTCTCCCTCTAAATCGTCCTCCCCCCTCCGCGTCCCGTCCCTCCTAGCATCTTCCCTCCTCCCTCGTCCCTCCCTGCTCCCTTCCCTCCTCCCTCGTCCCTCCGCCCGCCCTTCCAAAGAGAAATAATCCCCCTAAAGGGGGTACGTTCGAATACTAAGAGGGCGGGTATCGAGGGTGTGCCTCGTGATTCATTCAGGATTCACCCTTTAGTCACCCGCCCGCCAGGTTTCGCCCGCCCGATCCGCCTGTTACAGCCCGCCCGTTCGCTCTCTTGGCATCTCGCCCGCCCGCTTTAAGCCACCGCCCGCCCGACCCGCCAGCGAGGGTCCGCCGCCCGACCCGTCCGTTGGCGTCCGCCCGCCCCGCCAGCCCGACCCGCCCCTCAGAGTCCGCCGCTCGACCCGTCTGTCTGGTTCGTCCGTTTGTTTACCTCCTCTTTTGCCCCCCTCCCCTCCTGCTAACCTCTTTCGTCCTCCATCCATCCTCCCCCCCTTGCCCCTTCCCTCCTCCCTCCCTCCCCCCACTCTTTTCCTCCTCGCTCTCCCTTCCTCCTTCCCCCTGCTCTTCCTGTTTTAGGGGCTGCGCCAACTACACGTGGCGAGTAAAAAAGATATACCCCCAAAGGGGTATGACCGAAGACGAAGAGGGTGGGTATCGAGGGTTTGGGATTTACATATTGAGTGACGCGCGCGCATATAAGAGCGATCAGTCTTAAGATGATTGTTGTTGTTGTTGTTGTTGTTGTTGTTGTTGAACATTATTTATTCTAAAGAATAATTATTGTTGGGCCCCCTGGTGCACGCCCCCCCCTGCGCCGCCTAGGCCGCAGCTACATTTTCATCATTTTCGTGAGGAAGCCTCAGGTAAAACGATGTGATCCAGATCCGGTTGTTTTGTTGTAATCCGTTTTCCCTTGCAAAAAACACTATAAAATGACATTTCTTGTTCTAATATAATCAAATTTCAAGAATCCCTTGCAAAAAATAAGGTAAAGTGGACATTCGCGCGCGCAAGACGAAATCCTTCCAAAAGCTTAGTGTTCGGAGCGATTTTAACATAAAAACATCAAAAAACCAATGGTTTTTCAACAAAAAAATGTCAAAATCTCATCCCGCGCGCTCTTGCGGATTCGTAGGAAACCCAACACTTTTTAAACATTTCTGTCAAACGGGCTTTTGCGAGCAACTTTTTCGAACTTCTGCGACAACGGTTGCGCACCTGCCAGGGCCATCATCCCTGTCAAATAATACCATGCGGGACACATTCGTTTTTTCTTCGCGCGCGCACGCCGTCGTCGTCGGCCGCGGGGCCCTGAATAGTAGCCACGGTCGTCCGCATGCCACGAAGTGAAGTGTCCGAACGTCATAGGGCGGGAAGCTGGGTGTGGGTGGTGGCGAAGAGTCGTTTGGAAATTTGGTAGAGCTTGAACCGGCCCCCCCACAAAGTGGGGGTATTGCCCGCCTCCTATGAAAACCCTGGCACTGGTGAGAACGGAGTGTCCCCAGTCTTAAATGATTGTTGTTGTTGTTGTTGTTGTTGTTGTTGTTGTTGTTGTTGTTATTGTTGCTGTTGTTGTTGTTGGTGTTGTTGGTTTTGTTGTTTTTGGTATCGTGGTTGTTGTTGTTTCTGATGTTGTTGTTTGTTGTTGATGGTGCTGTTGGTGTTATAGTTGTGATTCGTTTACTTGCTTCTGGTGTATTTGGTGTTGTTGGTCTTGTTGTTGTCGTTGTTGTTGCCCTGTGGCTCCCTTCGCGGGCAGACATTGTTCCCCAGGGGCCCGCCGCGCTCAGCTCACCACCGTGTGCTCGGGCAGCGTGGCTGCAGCCGTCACCGCCGCCGCATCGCGCCGGCCTCTCAGAGGCCTCCGATAGGCCCAAGAAGCTGGGAGCGGCGCGCGGCGTGGGCTCAGCGCGCGTAATTCTGGGGCTTTCAAGAGGGGTTCGAGTGGATGGGGTCGGAGGATCGCGCCGCATGCCGCCGATGAATCGGCGGTGCGGCTCGATGGGAAGGCCGAGCTTCTCCACGGCGACGGCGCCCAGGGATCGTCGACGTCGACGATGCATCGCCGATGCGGCGCGATTCTCCGACCCCATCTACGCGGACCCCATCTGGAAGGCGAAGGCCTCCAGTGGCGCTTGAAGCTTGAAGCTTGGGCGCGTGTGACGGTTCAACCAGTTCCCCCCTGACCCCCTCTGGCCGACACTGGGCTTGGGAGGCCAGTGGAGGGGAACAACGAGTAGGAGGAGGAGGAGGAGGAGGTGGAGGTGGCGGTGGAGGTTGTGGTTGAAGTGAAGAGAAGTCGCTTGAGCAGGATAGGGGAGGTTTTGGCGGGGGAGAGGCGGAGATTGAGGACGAGGCCGAGACGCAGGCAGAGAAGGTGGAGCAGTGTAAACGGACGAGAGGAGGAGGCATAGCAGCAGGAGGCGGACGGGGGGAAGAGGCGGCTGCGATGGTGGCGCGGCAGCACCAGCATCGAGTCGTCGGCCTCCGAATCTCTGTGCGGGTCTCTGGCGGCCGCCAGAGGCCCCCAGAGGCCTCCAGAGGTCTCTGGAGGCCCCCAAGACGGCACCAGACGTTCTGAAGCCTCGATGCTCCCCCTCCTCCAGCCCATACCCTCTGGCACCGAAACTTGATTTCCTCTTCCCCCTCATCCTCGAGCCTGGAGTCTCGAGCCTCGGCTCTCCTCAGCGGGTCTCAGCGGACCTGAGGTGCGTCTGATCGAGCCTGGCTTGGCCCGCGCACAGCAACAGACATTACCCCACAGCTGGGCCAGAGGAGGAGGAGGGGCAGAGGAGGAGGAGGAGGAGGAGGGGCAGAGGAGGGGCAGAGGAGGAGGAGGGGCAGAGGAGGAGGGGCAGAGGAGGAGGAGGGGCAGAGGAGGAGGAGGGGCAGAGGAGGAGGAGGAGGGAAGAGGGGAGACCAAGGAGAGGGCAAGGGGGACGTCAACTGGCCCAGCCTGCGAGGTGTCCCTGGCAACAGACCCTGGAGTAAGTTCGCCCTCGCCGTGCTCGTCTCGATCCTCGGCCCACCCCCCGGGGGAGGGGAGGACTGGCTCGACCAGAACCTGCTGACCACGTACCTCGGCAGGCTGCGGCGGCGGCTCGAGAACTTCCAGATCCCGGACGTGGCGGTCTTCTCCTCGGGGGCGGCGCGGCGCAGGAGTCGGGAGCGAGGATCGAGCAGTGGCGAAGCGTCTTGGCTTGCCTCTAGGCCCACCACAGAATGTTCTAAGAACGTCTTTGTGGTCTGCATGAACTGTTCTTAGAGCATTTCCAACTGAGACTGTTTTGATTTACCGCATCGGGCTGATGTTCTAATCACAGCCAGATCCCCAGGCTCCCGATAATCCTTGGTGGTCCCGCCCCCCCCCCCCCGCTCTGCATACCGCAGCCGCCAGATCCCCAGGGTTCCGATAATCCCTGGTGGTCTCCCCCAGTCTGCATATTGCGGCCGCCATTTCCCCAGGTCCCCCGGTAATCCCTGAGGGTCCCCGCCTCCCGCTCCGACTTGTTCACTCTGCATACTGCGGCCAGGCCCCTACAGAACGGAGCATAAGATCACACCACCGATTATGACAGATCTGAGCATAACATGTTACATCGTGTCAGACCATATCGTAACATACAACACCATGGCATAGCCGTGCATACCATAGCACAGCATCACAGCACACCATAACATGGCAATACAAGTCATGACAAAGAAAGTATTATATAACAAATCACCGCAGCATTGAACACACCAATACAGAGCATGCCACAGCCTCGCAGGCCATGACAAAACCTACCGTAGCACACCGCAGCAGAAGAACGCGTCCTATGATAGCTCGGATTATCCATACCATAACATATCAGAGCACCACAACACCTATAACATGGTATACCATAACACAACATACCCTGTCATCACACGCCACATCATACCACATTATCAGAAACTAGAGAGCATGACAGAACGCGTAGCAACATATATGACATATCATCCATCGTATAGCATATCGTGACAGCATGTATCATGGCATAACATGCCTCTCGGACCCCTTGGGCGCTTCTTGGAGCCCTCTCGGCCGCTCTGGGGCCCTCGGGTGAATGAATCACGAGTAGCGGGTGCGCATGCTCTGAGCCAAAGCAGCAGGGCGGTGCTCTGCCCATGGGAGGAGGAGCAGCGAACGCGCACATGCTCCGAGGCCAGTCAGCAGAGCGCCGCTCGGCGAATCGGAGCCCGAACAGGATGGGGAAGCCTGCTCTGAGGCCAAGGCGCCGAACGGCGCTCCACACACATAGACAAGGGCTCCCAGGAGGGCGCGAAGTTATTCGCGCTTCGCGCTTCGCCGTCCTCCTTCCTCCTCCCCCTCCTCCTCGTCCTCCTCTTCTCCCCCTTGGGGGGCGGCGCGAGAGCGCGAAGTTATTCGCGCTTCGCGCAGCGCGAAGCGCGAACTTAGGAGCCCTTGCATAGAAGGGCAGGCCGCAGCGAGGGCGCATGCCTTGAGGCAGGTTGGCAGGGCGCCGCTCTGGCAAGTGGAGCCCGATCAGTCCGAGCATGTGGGGCCCCGGCACATAGAATACTAGAGCCAAGGGCTCCCCCGAGGGCGCGAAGTTATTCGCGCTTCGCGCTTCGCGGTCCTCGTTCCTTCTCCCCCTCCTCCTCGTCCTCCTTTTCTCCCCCTTGGGGGGCGGCGCGAGGGCGCGAAGTTATTCGCGCTTCGCGCAGCGCGAAGCGCGAAGCTGGGAGCCCTGGATAGAGTACTAGAGCACAGGACTCAGGACGGAGAGCACTGCGAGCTTGGGGAAAGCTCACCTCGCGCCTCGCGGCACGGCGGCGGACGTGAGCCCGGCGTTCGCGGGGCCGCGGCCGGTGCCCTTGTGTTTTTTTCGCCTCGTCGTCGCGTGCGAGGCCGCGACCTCCAACAGTGCGTGTCTGCGTCTATCCATCGTATCTTCTTCGCCCTCGTTTCCATCCCCATGATTCAATCGTTTTCCCCCCTCCCCCGTTTGCCCCCTTTGCCTTTCTTCTTCTTCTTCCTCCTTCACTCAGCATCTTTTTCTTCCCTGCTGATCCCGAAGCCCCTCCAGGACCTTCCTCCCTAAGACCCCGTATATTGCCCATTTAGTTTCCCCTCCCTTCCCTCTCCCATTCTTCTCCCCCTCCCTCATATCTTCCTTCTCCTTATTCCGTTCCTTTCCCTCCTGCTCATCCCGCTATTCGTCCTCCTGGTGTGCGAGGGCGGTCTACCCTATCTCGCGAGGAAGAAGAGCGCCGAGGTTGTCGTCAGCGATAGGCCCCCCCTTTCCCTTGGTCTCCTTTTTCCGACCGCTTCCCCTCCCCCCTCCTTCTCCCGTTCCTCCTCCTCCTCCCCCTCCTCCTCCTCCTCCTCCTCCTCCTCCTCCTCCTCCCCCTCCTCCTCCTCCTCCTCCTCCTCCTCCTTGTCCTCGTCCTCGTCCTCCTCCTCCTCCTCCTCGCCCCTGTCATCCTCCTCCTGCTCTCCCCCAGCTCCTCCTGGGAGGGGGCAGGGAGCAGGGCGGCGCAGAGCCCTCGCCCGTCGCCCCGCCGCCGCCTCCTGCCCCCCCGAGGTCCTCCTGGAGGCGTTCGAGAACCCGAAGTTCAGGCCGCCCACCTCCGCGCAAGGAGGAGGAGGAGGAGGAGGAGGAGGAGGAGGAGGAGGGGCCGCCTCCAGGAGTGCAGAGGGCGTCGGGACCTGCCCTCCCCTCGGCTCACCCACTTCTTCTGCGTTGCACCTGCGGGGGGCCCCGCCTGTCCCCCAAAAATGGGTGCCTTTCCTCGTGCGCGGCGCGGGCTCGATGCGGCCTCCACGCGGATTTGGCGTGCATGCGACGCGGATTCGGCGCGGGACTCGACACGGACCCGACGAGTCCGACATGGATTCGACGCGGACTCGACGCGGACGGGGGCTCGACGGGACAGACGAGGCCCCCCCCCCGAAGACGCAGCATACTCTATTCCCCGCCCTCCTGGGCGCTGGGCCCTCGCTCGGGGTTCGCAGCGCCTCGTCGCCTCTCCTCCCTCCCTCCCTCCCTTCCTTCCGTCCTTCTCGGCCTCCTTCCTCCCCCTCGTCCTCATCATTCCTTCCTTCCTCCCCCTCGTCCTCCCTCCTTCCTCGCCTCCCTCCGCCCTTCCTTCCTTCTCAGCCTCCTTCCTCCCCCTCGTCCTCATCCTCCTCCCTCTGCATTTCGGCGCCCCCGTCACGCGCCTCGAGGCCCCACAGGGCGCTCCACCGAAGGCTCCAGAGGCTGGTGGCCCGCCCCCGTGTTGGCGCACCCCTCACACGCTTCGTGGCTCCATCGGGCGCTCCACCGAAGGCCCACGTGGCTGCGTCCGCATGGTTGCCCGCCCCGTTCTGGCGCTCCCCTCGCGCGCTTCGTGGACCCCTGGGGAGCTACACCGAAAGCACTAGTGGTTGTGTCCGCATGGTGACCCGCCCCATTTCGTCGCAACCATCACACGTTTCGTGGCCCCAAAGAGAGCTCCACCCAAAGCTCCAGAGGCTGCGCCCGCATGGTGGCCCGCTCCATTTCGGCGCACCCCTCACGCGGTTCGTGGCCCCATAGGGCGTTCCACCGAAGGCCCCCGTGGCTGCGTCCGCGTGGTGACCCGCCCCCATTCTTGCGCACCCCTCGCGCGCGTCGTGCCACCCCCGCTTGCCATTTGAGCCGTGCGAGTGCGTGCGTGCATGGGGCAACGTTGAGTGCGGTCTGGCGCTCGTCGGCGAAGAGTTCACGGGCACTGAAGATCCCTCAGTGCGTTCGTGTGTATTGAACGGTCCTGTTTATAGTCGCAGTGTTTTTAGAAAAAGGGGTTCCTCGCCAGGGTTTGCTTGGCTCGGTTTGGTTTGGCCTTGCCCGTTGCAGACCTCGATCGCGAGCTCGTGAAATCGTCGTGGAGGGCCCGATTAATCTAGGCCTCTCAGACGGGGTCCGAGCAGAGGCCTGAGGACCGCCCCGCATCGCCGATAACCTCTCGCCAGAGCGTACTCTGGTGCGTGACCGCTGGGGTCAGATTCCCCGACGGACGACGGCGATGCGTCAGCAGCGGCTTGCGAGCTTGGTTTTGGCCCCGCCCCCCTCCCCACGCCACCCCAAGGCCGCGAACAAACGTCACCCTTGTCCAGGGTCACTCATGTGCGCAGGTGAAGGAGGCGGAGGAGGAGGAGGAGGCGGAGGATGAGGAGGCCCCCAGAGGTCCTTATAAGTTCTGCTCTGGTTCGGGTCTTTTTCAGGCCCCGACCTGGCAGCGGCTGCGGTCATGTATTTACGTAGGTCGAGGCCGGTTGCAAGCGGAGCCAATTTTCAAGCGGATTGCCTTGTTGAAGGCATCGAGTATGGAGACATGAGGGTGGAACAGGAGGGCGATGAGGAGGAGAGGGACGGGGGAGGAGGAGGATGAGGAGGACGAGGAGGACGAGGAGGATACATTAGTTATGTTGACCTCTGTGGACGTTTTGAACGCCCCCTCCCCTCTACCTCCCCCATCCCTTCCTTCCCCTCTCTCCCCCTCCATCTCCCTCCACCGACCCACCCCCCCTTCTCCACGTCCTGGTCCTTGTCGCCGCCCTCGCTCGTCGCGTCGTCGCTTTTGCGTCGCCGCCCTCCTGCTCGGAGGGGGGAGGGCAGCGGGCGTGGAGAGCCGGGAGAGCGAGGGGCGGCAGCGCTCACGAGCTCGTGCTTCGGCGCCGTGCGCGCGCCCGCTCTCCGGGCCGCATGTGCCAGACGCGGCGGCGGGGGGTCCCGCGTGCCGAGAGGCGCAGGGGGAGTGCAGGGAGGGCCAGGAGCATTGGAGGAGAGGAGCCCTCCTCCTCCTCCTCCTCCTCCTCCTCCTCCTCCTCCTCCTCCTCCTCCTCCTCCTCCTCCTCCTCCTCCCTCCTCCTCCTCCTCCTCCTCCCTCCTCCTCCTCCTCCTCCTCCTCCTCCTCCTCCTCCTCCTCCTCCTCCTCCTCCTGGGGGGGGATGCCAGTGTTTTCGGGCCGACGTCTTGCGCGTGACGTGGAGCAGTGCCCTCGTGTCCTTCGGCTCGCACGCCGTCGGCACTCCGAGTCTGGTTATCGAAGACGCCCACGGCGAATCACCGCCGGCCCCTCCCTTGTTGGAAACGCCTGTGTGGCCGAACGTTGTGGCCAGAGGCCTGCCAAGCTATCGGACCATGTGTTCCCCGAATCGGTTTGGAAAGCGCTCGGGGAACACGGTGGGGGAGGAGGAAGGAGAGGAGAGGGAGGCAGAAGGAGGAGGAGGAGGCCTCTTCGGTGCCTCTTGGGGTTTTCTTGCGGCCTCCAGGGAGCTTGCTGGGGGCCTCTTGGAGGCCTCTTTGGGGCCTCCTTTGGGGTCTCCTCGGCCGTCTTAGGGCGTTCCTGGCTTGTCTGACGCCGTCGGAAGCCATCATGGGGGCCTGTCCGGGTCGTCTTGGGGCCCTTTCGGGGCATCTCAGGGCCGTCTTCGAGGCCATCTTGGGCCCTCTTGGGGCCGTCTTGGGGATCTCTTGGGCCGTCATGGGGCCATCTCGGAGGCCTCGTGGGCGATCTTGGGGCGATCTTGGGGGCCAATTGGGCCGTCTTGAGCGGTCGGAATGCCGAGAAGAAGCAAATTCCCCAATCCTTCCAAACCCGAAGGATAGCAGTGATTTTAGTCTCTTCTGGCCCTCCTGGAGGACCTCTTGGAGGCCTCTTGGGTCGTATTGGGCCGTCTTGGAGGCTTCTCGGGCGAGCTTGGAGATATCTTGGACTCTCTTGGGCCGTCTTGGAAGCCGTCTTGGATCATTTTGGGCGGACTTGGAGGCCATCTTTGGTCTACGTGGCCATCTTGCAGGCCATCTGGAGCTGTCTTGGAGGATTCTTTTCCGGATTGAGGTCCTTTCCAGGTGGCCAGCGGGACGCGCCGGAGCCCCAGGGGGAGTTCTTGTGGAAAAGAACCACAACCAAAAAGATAGGATTTGGCACGCCAGGCACCCCTCTTGCAAGCAACAGGGGGCGGCGGATCTAGTGGCCTTTGGCTCTTCCCACCACCGCGCCTGGGTTGTAGGCCAGAGGCCTCTTGGATGCCTGCGGGGATATCTTGGGAAGGCATCTCGGAAGCCTCTCGGAGGCCGTTTTGCTGTGTCTTGGAGCCTCTCGGGGGCATCTTGGGGGCTTCTTGAGTCCTGATTTGGGCCTGCTGGGTGGGGTTTCTTGTGGGCCTGCTGGCGGTCTCGGGGGTCATCTTGGGATGGAGGGCTCGAAAATGTCAATTCGAGCTTCCCCTGCTGAACCCCTGTTTGGGCCCTCTTGAGCCATCTTGCTGGCCTCTTGGGTCGTCCTGAGGCCATTCTGTGCCGTCCTGTGTCCCTCTTGGCGGCCTCTTGAGTGGTCTTAGTGCAATATCTGGCGCCTTTCGGGCCGTCTTGGAGAGTTGGATGCCCGAAAAGGCGAGAACGCCAACATCATCCAGCAACATATGGAACCTCAGTGATGTTTACCTCTGGGGGTGGGGACGGCCCCCCCAGCAACAACCCTGGATTGGCCCCTGCCACGGGCAGCCACTGCGCGCCAGTGGCGCGGCATCCGCAGACGTCCTGCGCCGACGTGGCGAGGTGATTCCCCGAGGGGTACTTTCCCTTCACACAGAGACGCACACACGCACACATACACACACGGACACACGCACACAGACACACACACACACACACACACACACACACACGCGCACACACACACGCAAAGACACACACGCACACGCACACACACAGACACGCACTGACACACACGCAAACAGACACAGACACACACTGACACACACGCACACAGACACACGCACACACACACACACACGCACACACACACAAACACGCGCACAACACACACACACACGCACACACACGCACACACACACGCACACACACACAAACACGCGCACACACACACACGCACACAAACACGTGGGGCAGCCAGTGTCACGAACTGAATGGAGCGTCGCGCCGAAACTGACAACATTGCATCCTCGACGGACGACGACCGACGACGACCGATGACGACGACGACGACCGATGACCAGGACGACCTGCAGACGGCGACGATGTCTTGACACGACCGGGGAACGCGCGAGGCAGAGCAGCTACCTGAAGGACGCGCTGACGCACCTGACACTGCTGCTGCAGCACCGGGATGACGCCAAGGCAGTGCTCGCATGACCCCTTCGTGCCCCTGCTCTCGGCCTCCTCCTCCACCCATCTGTTTTTTTTGTCTGGAGCGCGCCGCTATTATTCTGACTACTTACTCATCACCTACCTCCCTACTCCCTCCCCTCCACCCCTCAATCATCCGCCCCTCCGCATTGCTTTCGCTCTCTCTGTATTTCCCTTTATATGTGTACATGCATGTATGCATACATTTCTATGTGCTACTAATACATACGTATGCACATACATACATATATGTATGTATGTATGTATACACGCTTGAAGCTGGTGTGGAGGAAAACGAAGAGGATACGGAGGTGAATGATGGGGTTGGGAGGCGGGGAACGAGGAAGAGGAGGTGGCTGAAGAGGAGAAGCAGCAGCAGGAGGGAGGAAGAGCAAGATCTGGATCACGGGAAAGCGTCAGTGAAGCAAGCACAAAGATCAGGCATGAGAGCAGGGCCATGATCAGGAATGAGAGCAGGCGCGTGATCAGGACGAGCGGCAGGAGGTCGAGGAACAGGAGACTGTGGGGGGCGGCCAGGGAGGAGGGGAGGAGGCCACAGGGGGTGCGAAGGGGGGAGGCGGCGGAGCCAGAGAACGAGAGGGAGGACGAAGAGAAGGAGCGAGCGAGGAGGAGCGTGTGTGGAGACTGGAGAGCCCACCTGGGGCGCCGGCCGGGCCGCGGTCGGGGCGTGCCTCGGGCCCCACCCGGGAGGCCCTCCCGGGGAGGCCCACCGGAGGGGGCGGCGGCGGCGGCGAAGCCGCCGACGGTGGCAGTCCGAGGCGTGGATTGATCCATGACCACCGCCTGGGCTGTTGTTCTAGGCCTCTCAGATGGGGTGGAAGTAGATGGGGTCGGAGGATCGCGCCGCATCGCCGATTCATCGGCGATGCGGCTCGATGTGGAGCCCGAGTTTCTCCACGCCGACGTCGCCAGTGCATCGCCGACTTTGCCAGTGCATCGCCGGTGCATCCTCGATGCATCGCCGATGCGGCGCGATCCTCTCAGAAGCCAGGCGAAGGCTGGCACCCCCCTTGGCTACTAAAACGGAGCTCTTGGAAATTGCTTATTTCGGGCATGTGCTTTTCTCTTGCGGGGAGACCGCTTTAGCAGCCACGGATTTGCCAGCCTTCGCCCAGCTTCCGACACATCTACTCGGACTCCATCTGGGAAGCGTATAATTGATCTTTGTCGAGCGGTTGCGAAGCGTCATGGCTCGCCTTCAGGCCATCCATGCAAGTGATGTTCTAAGAACCTGTTGTGGCTTGCGCGAGATGTTCTTAGAACGTTTCTGACTGAGACCGTTATGTTTCATTGTAGCGGCCTCTTGTTATAAGAGCATTGTTGTTGATGTTGTTGTTTTTGCTGGTGTGCGTATGGCATGAGTTAGCTCCAAGAGCATGCCGCTGTAGACTCGCAGGATGGCCGGGACGGTCGGCCCCCCCTCAATCCTGGGAACCTGGGCGGGCGGTGGATGTGGATCTACTCGGGCCCTGCGGGGGCCAGGTGCATCCACGTCCACCCACTGGCCGAGGAGTCCCCAGAGGCCGATCCCCCTCGCGGACAGGCTGGGCGTTGTCTCTCTCTCCGCGATGTCAATGTGTCGGTTCTCGGCCAATCAGCCTTGGGGAAGGATGCGGCAGCCCAAAGCGTACGAACAGCGGCAGTACAACACGGAACCGTACCGAACACCGCTCGAGCGAGAGCCCCGAGACGGAACAACAAAGTTGTCCTCAAAACGGAAAGTGCGTTGATCTTGCAGCGTTCTTGACATCTCAGGGCGGGAGCCGTTCCGGGGCCCGCCCCCGCTCGGTATCGCTTAACCAATCCCCATCCCCATCCCCATCCCTTTCGAGACCCCCACCAAATTACCACCCCAGTTGGGGATACACCCCTCGAAACCCGAAGGGAACGACCGATATCCCCATCTAGGGGGGTACATCGGCCAGTGGGGCTCAGGCCACGCCGCTGGGGATGGGGATCGGTTCAACAATGCTCACCCGCCCGCGCGCGCGGGCCCGAGGTGGAGGACCTTGCGCGTAGCTGCGCCGCGCTGGCGGCGCTGAGGCCGCTGCAGTGCGAGCTGCGGGGCGAGCCCGCGCCTTCGCGCTCTCTCTTGCCCGTCCTCGGAGGGGGCTCGGTGTATGCACCGCGTCGTGCTCTGTCGGCCGAGGGGACAAGGAGCTCAGCGAAGGAGCGTGTTTCTTTATTGCTTGGGCCTTGGGGCATAAAGGGCATTATAGCCCCTGGCCCCCCCTCCCCCTCCCCCCCTACAACGTAACGCCCCTCCCCCCCAGTGCGCTCCAGGCACTGCCGCCGTGCGCACGGCGGGGGGGAGGCGTTGCATTATGCCCCCCCCCCGCCCCCCCCCCTCCCGTCCCCTATAATGCCCATTATCGCCGAAAAGAACGAAACGTGCTCCGAGGAGCTCAGCGAAGGACTTCCGTGGTACATGTCGGCCCCCTAGAGGCCAAGGGGCTACTTCGGCCCCTGGAGGCCGCTTTCGGGTGACACTGAAAAAGTGCCCTTCGGGGCAAGGGTCGGGCGTCCTGGGGCTGCGAATTGTTGGGTGCCTGGTTTTCGCCACACGTTTGGAAGCGTGAAAAGGTCGCGTTGGAGTTTTTGTTCCACCATTTTCGGCATGTTGCCTGGGCCCAGGTGCCGTCAGCAAAATACGCCTCAGAACGGAGAGACGTTTTTGGGGAATGGCGCAAGAGCCTCATGTGCCGTCGTTCGCGCTCGCCCGCCACTCCCTCGATGGGAGCACGCCGACGATCCAGCTAAGCACATCTAACCCCCCCCACGCGCCACTGGCGGATCCTGGTATACTTCCCCTACTTCAGCCTCCGCGGGTCGTTTTCGGGCCCCGGGGCCCGTTCAAGTTCACCACCTCTTTTACAGACCCTTTGCCAAGTTTACCACCTTCAAGAGGTATCCCGTGGCAAACGCATCTTGTTTTTGCAAAGTTCTCGTCGTACAGAGGGTCATTGGTTAATCTCGCTAGGAAAGAATGGGCACCCGAGGCCATTAGAAGGCGATCCAGGATGATACCTGGAGCGTGTCGAGGATTCGATGGCCTGCGGCCAGCAGCTTGCCGCAACCCGTCCGCTTGTCTGTTCCCAGGCTGCTGAGCAGGAGGTCGCCAGCTGCTCATCAGCGTGGCCTTGCTCGGACATAGTTACGGTAGGTTTGCGTCGTGTCGACCAGCGGCGACCCCAGCGCGGGCGTTCAACGTTGAACGCCGCGGGCGACCCAGAATCGTTCGATGTGGAACGAGTCGGACGTTGCGGAGACGGCCGATCGTTCAAGGTTGAACGATCCAGCGCGGTGTCAGAAACCAACGCCGGGGTCGACACGACACGAACCTGCCGTATGCACTTTGTTCGGCGAGGCCATCGCCAGAGAATCTGGACCACCTCGGGGATCTGACCCATCCAATGAACATCGCACGAAACCAAGCAGTGCACGGGGAACGGACGTCGGAGCGATGGCAAGTCGGCCGCTGAAGGTCTTAATCGTATGTTGCCAGGCCTCATTCTGCTCCGAATGCCCTCCTATCAGGAGGGGAAAAAACACACAGACACAATTAATCGTCGACTCCCAGGAAAATATAGGAAAATATGGGAAGTGGGGGGGAAGACAAAAACCCAGAAAATATAGGAAAATATGGGGGATATTTTTATTTGTGTGTATTTATTTGTGTGTCCCAGGGCCCCTTCATCCTATCTCGATCGAGGGTCGGAGGCCACTCCTTGCGGGCCTGTGGCCAGAGCGGCGCAGGAGCCCCCCCGTCTGCTTCCGACGCCCTCCTGTCCTACGCCGCGCTCCCACCTGCCCGGAACTCCCTCTGCTTGCTTGCCGTATACGCTGGTCCCAGGACCACCTGGTGCTGCCGCTGCCGCCGGTGCTCCCGCCTGGGCTCCTCTCCCTCCTTCCCCTTCCTCCCTTCGGAGGTTGCTGGACCTCCCACCCTGACGCGTCGATTCGTGAATTGGACGTGTTCGGTTCGCGAGGGGGCGTCGCGGCCGTTGTTTTTGCGGGTCCAGGCCCGTCGGTTTCGGTCCCAGGCCGCTTTCACTAAAGGGTGGTTTACGAAAGGGAGGTTTGTCCACTGCCGATCCGATCCCTCCTCTCGCCTTTTCTGTCCTCCATCGTCCGCCATTTCTCCTTCGTCCTGTTTTCGCCCTCCCCATGTCGTCCTTCCGTACATGTCCTTCAGGGGTGCCTCAGAGGCTACCACAATTCATCTCGGTTTGGGGGGGTTCGTCTGGATGTCGTCGGATTTGGTCGTCGTCTGGACGACCCGTGGACGAGCTTTTGGACGACATTTGGACGAAAGGGTGAAGCGGGGTGGTCGAAATCCGGACGAACTCCTGTCAAAGTCAAGGGCCGCTGAGGGCCAGAGAGGCCCCCACGAAGGCTCACCCGACTTCCTCCTTCGTCTCCCCCCCCCTCGTTCCCTCTTTTCTTCTCTCGACTCGTCATCCCTTCTCCCTCCGCCCTTCTCCCTTCCATCCTCGCTCCCCTCCCCCGCCCTCGTTCTCCTCCTCGCTCGTTCTCCTTGTGCCCTCCCCCGCCCTCCCCCCCCCTCCCATGCCTCGCCCTGCCCCCCCCCCCCCCCCGCCCACCCCTCCTCTCGCCTGCACTCGCTGCTCCCGCTCCTCTCCTGCAGCCCCCGTCTGCCTCCCCGCTCCCTCCTCGCGCTCCTCGTGCTCCCGCCTCGTGTTCCTCGTGCTCCTCGCCGCTCCTGTCATCTGCATCCTCCGCCTCCCTCCCACGTCCTCCTCCTCGTCGTGCATCCTCTGCTGTGGACCCCCCTCTCCCTCGTGCTATTCCCCCCCCTCTCCCGCCTCCTCCCCCTCACGCTCCTCCTCGCCCTCCGTTCCTGATTTCCGTCTTCGCCCCTGTCCTTGTCCTCTTGGTTCTCCTGGTGCCCTTCCGGTTAGCTCTGGCATCCATCCTATCTGCCATCTCTTCGCACCCCTTCCTCCCTTTCATCGCTGTTGTGCTACTGCCGCTGCTCCTGCTCGCTTTCCTCATCCGGACTGTCCTGGTCCTCGATCGTCCTCCGCCCTGTCCCTCCTCCCCCCCCCTTTTCCTAGCGTTCTCGTCCTCTTGCTCCCGATCCTGCCTCCGCCCGCCCCTGGCTGGCGAGGATGGATCCCGAGCGCCACGACCAGCTGCGTCTCGCCAGAGAAGACTACGCAGCTGCGCCTCGCCGAGAGCTCCTATTCCGGGGGTGCCGGAATCGTCCCACGGAGGGCCTTGGGCTCTATCTTTTCTGCGCCATGTGTTTCCTTCTGCCCCCGCCTCTTCCCGTCCCTCCCGCGATGCTCCGAGCGGGGGTCGGATGACCAGGGTGAAGCCAGCCAGGATGCATCAAAAATGTTGCAAGTCACCCGCCGGCCCGAGTCCCGTCCTGAGATCTCCCTACAGGATCTCTTCCACTACAGGCAGCGCCCCCCCTGGAAGACGAACGCCCCACAACCTAGGAAATCACGCGAGGGACCCCTTGGCAAGAGGACCTGCCGTGCATGTTCTTGGCGAGCCAGACGTCGCGCGGGAAGGCCATGGTCACAACTTCCCCGAAATTTCCAGCGAACGCCCCGCTACGAATAGGAACCGCCCCCCATCCGTGCAACGGCTGCGCAAATTTACTTGTCTGGCCATCCAATGCGAGGAACGTTTGGGTGATAACTTCGTTTTGAAAGCGGGCCGCTCTCCGCGCGGGCCGCCCTCCGCCCTCCATCCGTGCATTAGTTGTGTAGTTACGCTTGTGTCTGTTAATCACTGTCGAGAATGTGCCAAGCTGGAACAGCATTCGGACAAAGAGCCGTGTTACATTCTTGTAGTTGGTGCCAACGTTGGAAGCGATTAGGTGCGGCGCTACGGCGAGGCAACCGTTTCTTGAAAACGATACACCCTCCATTCCTGCAGCTGTTGCAATACATGTAACATGTCAGACGAGCGCGCGTAACGCTAGGTGGAACGCCCCATTTTGAAAAGGGCGTCGCCCTCCATTTGTATCCTCCGCCTCCCTTTCTTCTCCTTCCTGTCCGTGCTCTGCTGGTGCTGAATATCCTCTGCGTCTTGTTCTTTCCCCATTCTCCCGCTCCCTCCGAACCCATTTTGGCTCAAGTCGCTTTGGCCCCAATTGTTTGCGGTTCCGAGAGGGCGCCTTGAGATTTCACAACCAGCGGCAATTTCCACGTGATTCCGGATGGGATCCGACGTCCCTAGACATGGAGTGGGGTCCGTAGTCGGTCAGGGTAAAACCATGCCAAAAGGGGAAAAAATGGGTCGTGACAGGCGCAATGCGCAGAGGCTCCCTGGGACGATCCGTGGCCTCTTTTGTCTCTGGCCCCGGGTCCGCAGAGCCCCCTCTGGCCGACGAGTCTCTGGGAAACCATGGGCGCCATGGCGTGCGGCGTAATGAACAGCCTCAAGGGGGGTCATGCTTCCGCCGCCGCCGTCGGCATTGCCAGGTGGGTCGAGACTTCCGTCGACGTGTCTCAAGCAATCTCAACGTCGAGACTTCAAGGTTCAGTGTACAGCTTGCGCGCGATGGGCCAGGGTGCCGATGTTGCAAATGTATAAGAACACGTGCCTGCGCGAAACTGTGTACAGCAACGAGCCATATCTTGAGGATGGGTTTGCGAAGCTTGGGGGCACGGGGACAGATGGCGGCGGCAAAGGGCAAGGGCAAGGGCGCGGAGACGCTCGAAGCCCAGCTTCAGGCGAACATCAAATTCAAGGCGGGCTTGGACCAGGCGAAGGCTGCTCATATTCTCTTGGAAGTTACTCGTGCGGCGGCTCCTGTGGATGGACCCGACGCTCCAGAGGGTCCAGGCGGCCTGCGACAACGCTCAATTTCAGCTGGTAAAATTCACCATTTGCTTCGAGAAATGCAAAAAGACATTGCGGGGGGCTGCAGCGAGCTTGGCGGAGGCAGAGCAGGAGCCGACTCTCTTTCGTTCTTCGGTACCGCCGAAGCCACATTCTAAGAGTCTTGGACAGGTGGGCTAGCAGTACCATCGATGTGTTTGTGCTTGTGTCAGCGTCGGGTGTGCATGGCTCCTTGCTTTTCATTTTCTTTGGGGTGGAGCTCAGCAATGGCGACGGGCTGATCGAAACTAAGGATGTGGAGGGGGCTCACAAGCGGAAGAACACGGCAATGAATGCCCGCGCGCACGTGGCCACAGCGTTTTTTTCGGGAAGGCCCACGCGAAGCCTGAACAACACAGGGAGCGGAACGTGGCCTTGCTGGAAGGGGGTTGCCAAGCGTCGTCGCGAGGGTTCGCCTGCGCCGACACTTGCGCCTATACCTAGTGCGTCTGGCGCGGCCCCCGCCACCGCGGGCTCGCAGCTGGGTGGCCCTCCGCCCGGGGCCGCCGCAGCAAAAGGCCCGTGGGAGACTCGGTCGAGGCGGCCCGAAGGGCGGCCATCGAGTCCAAGCTGAAGGAGGAGGCCGAGGCTTTGCTGGCGGCGGCTCGAACGACGGCGGAGGCGACGTTTGGGTCTCGCCTTTAGCGCGCGCTAGCCCTAGGCAGGTTTGTGAGTCGATGGGGCCATCTTGCCAGCTGCCTCATCCAGCTCGGCCCCTTGTGCATCAGTGCTGGACGAGGATGATCCAGAGGCCTCTGTCGTTGGAAGTGGAGCTCGCGTTGCGCGTGGCCTTGCTGATTTCGCGAATGCTACCAGGCGCGCGGCTTCGACCAGCATTGTGCGTCTTGCTGTCGGCGCGAGCTGTGCCCAGGTGGATTGAAAGTCGTTAGTTAATCTCCTCAGCGCCATACTCAACTGGCAACGCGTTGTCATGTCCCGCGGCGGAGGCCCCCACTCCGTAGCGCATGGGCGGGATATGTAGGCGAGGAGCCCCCGTCGTCGCCACAGGTGATGGAGCTCGCGCTGCGCGCGGCCTTGCCGATTTCACAGAAGATGCCAGGTGCGCTTATGTCGCCAGCAAGCTTCAGTTTGACGCGGGCGCCCAGGGCGTCCGAGCGGCTGAGATCACATCGTTTTCGGTGGCCGCGTCGACGGGCGTGGAACTACCGCGCCCTGAGATTGCGGCGGCCCCCCGGCTCAGGCATTGGCCCCGTGCTTCAGTGGAGGGATGAAGATCGGATTTCGAGCCCCCCCGGGGTGGCTGGAGGGGCGGGCAACTCGCTGCATGATGGCCTCGTTCGGCGTCGCTCGTCGTCTGGGTCGCGCGGTTGTGGGCAGCCCGCAACTATTGCCCCGTGCCTGGCCTTGCTTGTTTTCTCGAGTCCGCGGTCAGGGGTCCGCGCGGGCGATGGTCAGTTAAGCTGCGTGGCAGCAGGACTCGGGCGACGTGGCTTTTCGCCCCGCGGGGGGGGGGGGGGGGGGGGCGGGCGGCGCAGCGCGCATCTCCGCCAAGATCGGCGTTGGACGCGCGGGCGCTTGGAAAGTGGACGGAGCCGAGCGTGCCTGGCGCGCGCGCGGCTCGGGGTCCAGCGGCGCGGTCCGCGAGAGGCTCGGAAGGCTGAGCTTTTCATGGTTTTAGAATCCCAAGGTTGAGTCCACTTCCTCGCATTGGTTGCTGCGCGATTGGCGCGGGACTGTGGGTGCCGGCGTTTCGCCCGCGGCTCGCGCTCTCGATGGCAAGCGGAAGGCAGGTGGCATTGCAATGGGTGATCTCAAGAAGTTTCGGCTTCAGTCCATGCGGCATTTGGCTGCGCCCCCGCATGATCAGACCGCCCCGCCCGATCTGGATCGCAGCGAGGAGGTGCCTGGCATTGATTATCGAAATGGTCGCCCTCCAGCTCAGGGCCCAAAGCCAGTCTCCTCTGATTGCGCGAGCGAGCCTGACTTCGTTGGTGGGTCACGAGATGAATGTCCCCAGGCTGGCGGATGTTGGTGGCCCGGGCCAGTGCTGTCCTGAGGCCTTGGAATGCCTTTGGAGAGTGAAGTAGGCGTCGGCCGGGTGGTCGTCTCCTGCGGATGGTGCAGCGGTGCGCTGGGCAGTGGGCGCGTGCTTGAGTACCTTGTCGCTTCTTAGCAGGCTCTTTCTTGGTTGACTGATGTTGATCCGGACGTGGAGGCAGTCTGCGGGGCAGGCGAGGCGCATTGCGGCGTTCGTGTTATCTTGGATTTCGAGGTTGGTCGCGGCCGAGCTTGGCGCGAGCGCGCGTTCCTCGCGCATTTCGACGCCCGCGGGGGCCCAAGGCCATGGTCAACCCTGACTGCGAACGATCGGCAGCCCTTGCAGCAGCGGCGGCAGCGCGGGTGGCCAGAGCTGCCGACATTCGGCCCACGGCGCGCGGCGCAGCCTGCGCCGCCAGCTTGGGGCCGCCGTCGGAAGCCGCGCGCCGACAGCCCTCCCCCCATCGGAGCATGTTTCGTTTGAAGGCGGGGGGGGGGGGGGGCGGGCTCTTCGCAGATGCCGAGGGGCCACCGGGAGTTCCCGACGAGGAGGGTGAGGTGCAGGTGGCCGCCCCCCACTGAAGTGGGCGCGCTCGCTTCTATTCAGGCGGGGCGGCCCGTGGAGGCCGCGGTTCTTGCGCGACAGCGGGCGGCTCCAGAAGGCCCTGAGTTTGCCTGGCCCGGTTCAGCAGTCCTTGGCTTTTCAGTCCGCGCCCGAGATTTCTCTGGCCTTCGGCAGTCGATTCGCTCTGGGCCTCTCAATTAGAGTTCACTTGCGCCGAGTTGTATAAAATTGTTCCCTTGGAGCGGAGGCAGCATTGAGGTGGGGCTCAGGTGCAAGAATCACGTCTCGGTGCTTGTGTCGGTTCGAAGTCTTGCGCTACCGCTGCCGGTCCGAGTGATCGATGGCGGGCCGCTGCGGCTGACCTCTAGGGCGAATTGGTAAGGCAGAGCGCGGGCAGGCCGGTCTTCTTCGAGCGCGTCACCTCCGTAGCCAGCTTCTTAATTTGGCGGGTCTATCCAGCAAATCGCAAGTTGTGTCGCTGCCTGCTTGGAGTCGCGATCGATGGGCCCGCGGCGTTCGCGCTCTTGGCGGTGCTGCGCTTGAGTCCTTGCCACTGTCTGCTGAGAGCGCCCGTAGCTCGTCGGGCTGGGCTCAGCGCGAAGTCGCTCGACAAAAGCATCCGTCTGTCTGAGATTGGGTGCGTCGGCGAGCCGTGCAAGGGCGCGGCGCGGCTGTGCGTCGCTGCGTTTGCGATTCAAAGGCCACGGTGAGTGAGCTGTGCATTGCGGCGAGCGAGACCTCGTTGGATGCGGCTTCTGCGATGGGGGCCGAGGCCAAGGTGCGCGCTGCTCTGTGGGCCCCTGGCGGTTCCAATGATCAGCTGGCCCTTCGCGCGCTGGCGCGGGCTCGGGAGTTGGCCGCGCGGGGCTCTCTGGAGCCGCTCCCCGCGGATCAGCTCGACGCCGCGCATCGGCGCACTTCGCGCCGCAAGGCGAGAGGTATCGAAGCCGCCGGGCAGCGTGGCATTCGGGTAGGGCCGCTCTGCATGATTTGCTTCATGACAGTGAGTTTCGAGTTGCGCGGCCGCGGCGGTGGCCCGCGGCGGTCGCCGCTTTGCTTCGCAGGCGGGGCGCGCGCAAGGATCGCGCCATCGTTTGGCTCGCCTGGCTGGGTCGCCCGCGGAGTCGCGCGGGGTCTCGGCCCGCGGGGGCGCGGGCCCAGGCCCGCTCTGGCCCCTGGGGCGCCGCGGCGAGAGACGACGGCGCTCGGCGGGGGGCTCTGCTTGGACGCCATGCTGGCGATGTTGTGTTTATATAAAAGATATTTATATCTGCCCGAGTATTGCGCTGAATCAGTTCGCTGGGACTTCAAGGCCTTCTGTGGCGCGAATTAGTCGGGGAACGTTTTGGCTCGCGCCATCCAGCTAGATTTTCCGCGGCACCCCTTGGGCCTCGAAGATGCCCCCTCGCGGGGCCCAAGGCGCGGCGGCGCGGGGCGCGCCGCGCCCCGCCCATCCTGCGGTTGCGCCCGTGCTCGAGCAGCTCTTGAGCCAGCCTTCGCAATTGGATTGGTGATGTCACGCGGCGCGCTGATGACTTAAAGCGATATACCATTCGGGAGTTGGTCAGGGCTGGATCCGTTTTTGCCGTTCCCGCGGCGCGCGAGGCCCAGGCCGCGCCGGGGTCAAACGGCGCCCCGTTCGGGCGGCCTCGGTCGTAGCTGACCATGGAATTGAGCGAGGAAGTGGGGTCTCGGGGGCCAGGCCCGCGCAGTCAAGGAGAATTGGCCAGGCTCAGAGGCGCGCCCATCGAAGACATGAGCTGGCGACGATGGCTCCTAAGAAGGACCGGGCGCGGTGCATCATCGCAGGGGCCTGGCCGTGTGCTTCCCGCGCTTGGAAGGTCATGGGGGTCGCGCCTTCGGCCCCCCAGCAGCGGCGGCGAGCCCTGCCGAGGCCCCTCGAGAGAGGCGCAGCTGGGCGCGGCCGCGCTACGTCGCCGCCGCTTGAGGTACGCATAACGGATCTAGCTTTTTCGTTAGTTTACATTTTTTTGGTTTCGGCAGCTGCGTCTAATGCGGCAGCCCCTAGGATGCCGAAGTGTCGGCAGGGCGCCGCTGGGCGCATTGGGGCTCGTCGGCCTCGGCGCAGTTGGCGCAATATTCGGGGCCCCGCGTCGGCAGTCGTCGCAGCCGCGACGGCCTCGGGATTGCATGCCAGCGGCCCGCGGTTTCGGATGTCCTGGGTGGCGCGTTCCAAGTGAGCGGTGAGCTCCGATCCCAGTATTATATGATGTCGGACGATAAGAAAAAGGTTGGTCGCAGCATCGAGAATCAGCTGTGGGCTTCGGCTTCGCAGTGCTGTCATGGCCGGGGGCTGCAGGAGGGCGCCGGCCTCGCCGTTGCCTGGCGTCGCCTCGCGTCGCCGCGGCGGAAGTCGATGCAGCGACGGGGGGTGCGTCGTTCCCTGCTCGCGGGCGTCGCGTGGCCCCGTTCGCGACCAGTCGCGCGCGGCGGCGCGGGCACCGACGCTTGCCTTCGCTGCGGGGCGGCGCCTGAGACTGACATCCATCGGTTTTTGGAGCGTCCTAGTCAGTCGGGGCATCGGGAAATCTCGGAGGCCATCTCGAGTCGCGGGGCCCCGGCGGCCTCCGAGCTTCCGTGTTCCTGGCTTCGCGGCCTCGCGCCTCGGTCTTGGACTCGCGCCCCTCCTCCTCCTGGCGACCCCGTCTCCCTCGCCGCGGGCGCGTTTCCCGCGGGGGGGGGGGGGGGGTCGCGCCCGGGGCGCGGGGGATGCGAGCGGCGGGGGCTCCTCGAGGGGCGAGCGTCTGAGGCTGGTGGCGCGGGGCGTCGCGGTCTCTAGCCGCGATGCACAAGGGCACCCCCTCGCGCGCCCGATGCGGGCATGTTTTTTTGTGTGCGCGGAGGGGGGGGGGCGTGTGAGCGGTGTCAATCGCGGGGGGCCCGCTGCCCTCCTTTCCTTTTTGGAGGCCTCTCCCGTCAATTCGTGCTTGGTTTTCGTCGCGGACTCTGGTGATGTTTTCCTATGGTTTGTTCGGGTTCACGGTGGCCACCAGGAGCGCAGTGTCACTCATGCGGGCCTCTGGCGCCGCATTCAGAGTGCTCTGGGGGGTCGGGGCGCGGCTCTCGTTCAGGTTCCAAGCCATCTGGGCCTTGAGGAATCCGCCCAGGGATCGTGAATCCAAAGGCGGTGTTGGCGAATGCTGTCGCGGACCAGGTCGCAGGTCATTTTGCCGCCTTCGTTCGGGCCCGCTGTGCGTTCAGTCTGCCGCTGCTGATCTCGCCTGCAGTCTTGCTCGTAAGGCGCAAAATCATCCAGTCAGCGCGATGGAGGACGTTTCCGGGATAGAGTATCGTCGCCCGCTGCGCGTGCCCAAGGGGAAGGTCAGGCAGTCTGTCCGGCAGGCCTTTAGGAAGGCTGCTTTCAGGACTCAGCACCAGTGTCCAATGATTGGTGGAGACTTTGCCCAATATCAGGCTTGTGGGTGTTCTGCGTCTTCTTGTGACGTCATCGCCCTCTTGCAATCTCCCTGCACCCCCACGGTTTGGTCCGGTGTTGTGTTTCGCCCATCAGAACCAGTCCCTGCGAGGAGTCGTCTTGTGAACCCCTCGCATGATGTTGTCGCTTAGCCAGCCCGTACATCTTTTGTAGTGCCTCACCCGCGGGGCCATCAGCACGCGTTACCTCCGTGATCCTGGGTCTGAGTGCGATCGCAGGCTTGAGAAAGCGGGGGGCGCCTCACTTGTGACGGCGCCCTTGTCCTCGTCCTCTTGGTTTTTCAGTTCTCCTGGTGAGGTCTGTGTCCCCCATCCATCCATATGCCCTTGCGCTGCTACTCCCGCTGCTCCTGCTCGTCGTCCTTGTCTTCCTCGCCCCCCTCATTTGTAGTGCCCAGGCCCCCTTCCTTTCCTCCCCGCTTTGCTCCTCCCCCTCCCTGGGGTCGTGCCCCCCCCCCCCCCCTTAAGGGAAGACGTACGGCCATGCGTGCAGCGACGCTTCCAGCGAGAGCCCCGCTTCGAGAGCGAGCCGCCCCCTACCCCGTGCAACTGCCTCGCACGTTTACTGGTTTGGCCACCCAGCGCCTCCTCCTCCTTCTCCTCCCCCTCCTCCTCCTCCTCCTCCTTCTCCTCCTGTTCCTCCTCCTCCTCCTCCTCTTCCTCCTCGTCCTCGTCCTCGTCGTCCTCCTCCTCCTCCTCCTCCTCCTCCTCCTCCTCCTCCTCCTCCTCCTCCTACCAAGCTCGTTTAGTAAATGGAGTGGCCCTCCATCCGCGCAGGTGTTGCGCATTTCCGTCCCTGGGGACCAATGCCGAGAACGCGCCAAGCGGGACCATTCCGAAACGGAGCCGCGCTCCATCCTTGAAGGCGGCTTGGTACGGCGGCGCGGCACGATGGCAAGTTTGAAAATAATGCGTCCTCCACCGTTACAGCTGTTGCAACATGTGTAACATGTGTGGCGGATGGGCGCGACGCTAAATTGAAAAACCCATGTTCGAAGGGGCGTTTCCCTCTATTTGCATCCTCCGCCTTTGTTGCTGCTGCTCCTCGCCCTCCTGCTTTTTTCCCCCTCCCCCGCCCCCTCCCCCGCCTCCTCCCTATCCACACGTTCCTTTCCGCCTGCCCCTCATCTTGCTTGTCTTCGTCATTGTCCTCGTCTTGTCCTGTCTCTCCTATTCATCACATCCGCTCAGCTCCTCCCGTTTTTTCTGCTCGTCATCCTCGTTTTCCCCGCCCTCCTCATCCGGAGTGTCCTGGCCTTTGCCCTTCTTCCAACGTTTCTTGTTATGCCCTACCTTTTTTTCTGTCGATTTCGTCCTCTTGCTTCCGATCCTGCCCCCGCCCCCCCCCGCTGCGCAGATGGAGCTGGAGTGCATCGTCCAGCTGTGCTTCACCAGAGCAAAGCACTTAGCAGCTGCGCCTCGCCGAGAGCTCTTATTCCGGGGGTGCCCGAATCGTCCCATGGAGTGCCGCTGCCCCCGCTGTGCCTGTCTCCGCTCTGCCCCCAGCCTGTCCCCCGCCCTGCGTTCGCTTTGCCTCTCCTCGTCCTTCCTGCGAAGCCCCGTCCTCCAACGCAGGGGCTGAGGAGGCAGGGGCGGCCAGAGCAAAGCCAGGATGCACCAACGATTCTGCAGTACACCCCCCCGTACCAAAATTCCTCAGGATCCGTCCCTGCAGGCCTTCCCCTCAGCTACAAAGAGCGCCACCTTGGAAGACGACCGCCCCTATGGCCCTGCCATTCAGGCGGATGGCCCTGCCATTCAGGCGAAAGGTCCTTTCAAAAAGGGTTGCCTCACATCCTCCTGGCGAGTTCGACACCGTCAGGGTCAGAAAGTCCAGAAGGGGTGTCCCGCGAAGGCCCCGCTTCGAAAAGCCATCGTCCCCGCATCAGTGCGCCCGCTCTGCCAGTTGACTTGTCGTGCCGCTGGTGTGCGGACGTCTCCAGCGAGCGCCCCGCCTTGCGAAAGCCGCCCCACGACGCTCCTCTGCCGCGTATTTCCGCGTGTGGCGATCTATTATTGGCGCGTCGCGTCGCCGCACTCGACCGTGCGGAAACGATCCCAGGAAGGAGAGGATGGACGGATGGGGACACCGAGGACACGGAGGCGGCTTTTGCGGACCTGTCGCCGTACGGCTTGTTGGCATCCCCGTGTGGCCTCTTGTGGCCCCCTTGGGGTTGTCGTGGGGGGACTTGGGGCCCTCCTTGGGGTTTTCCTTGTTGGATGTATGGGAGGCCTGTTGAGGCCCTCGTGAAACCCACTGGTCAATAAAGAGGGCGGCTGAAATTTAGGTCCCCTCCCCCCCATGGAGGCCGAACAATGGTGTGTTGGGGCGCTGTTGGGGCTGCCTTGGGGCCCTCTTGGGGCTCGTTGGCTATCATGGGGTCACTTTGAGGCCCCCGAGGCTCATCGGAGGTCAAAGGGCCAGACAGCACGTCACACTCCTGAACTACAGGCTTTTGAAGATGGTTGGCCTCTCGGGGGGTGCGTCGTCGGACCTCTTGGAGGCGTCTCGGAGGCTATATTCAGCCATCTCGCAGCAGCGGGGGGTCATCTCAGCGGCCAACTTCAGCGTCTGGGGCCTTTTTTTTGGAGCCATCTTGGACGCTCCGAGCCCTCGCGGCCCGCCCATCCAGACCTTATTTGACTACCTCGCGTCAGCGAGGTACTACCGCACCAGAGCACAACGGGATTGTTTCGGGGCTACTTGTCCTGCACACAGCAGGCAACCATAGGGCCCCCCCGTCGCCCTGATGCAAAAACCAATTCGAAATGGTCGCGGGGCCTCGCTGCATGATCCAGATTTGGAGGCAAAATACATTTGATATCCAGCTGCTTACGGCGAGTCCCGCCGCCGCCGTGCCTGGGCTGTGGGTCTGAAGCTTAGTGGATGCTTGTTGTGATCTCGTGGGGAGCCTCTCCGGGGCCTCTTGGAGGCAGTTTTGACGACTCTTCAGGGCAGTTGTTGGACTTCTTTGGGGCCTTTTGGGGGCCTCTTAGGGGGCCTCTTGGGGCCTGACTTGCGCCTCTTGGGGCCTTCTGGGAGTCCCTTGGGGCGGAAGGCTCGGATTTTCGATTCGTGTTCCCTCTCTTGGACTCCTTTCGGGGCCGTCTTGGAGCCCTTTTGTGCCATCTTGTGCGCCTCTCGGGCCGTGTGGGGCGCTCTCAGGCCGTCTTGGGGCCCTCTCGGAGGCCTCCTGGCCTGTTTCGGTGTGGTCTTGGGGGCCTTCATGGCCGTCTTGCAGCGTCGGAAAGCCGAAAAGACGGGAACGCCAGCACCTTTCAAAGCCTTCTTGAACATTAGTAGCGTTTGCCTCTAGGGGGCCCTTTTTGGAGGTTTATTGGAGGCCTCTTCTGGCATCTTGAAGGCCTCCTGGGCCATTTTGATGCCATCTTTGACGTCTTCGAGCGATCGTTCGGCGACTCAGGGCCCTCGTGGACCGTCTTGGGGGCCTCCGGCCGTCATGGAAGCTTTGCACAGCCCCAGGGAGGCGCCATGGCCGCCCAGGGACCCCCCGGGAGTTGGGGTGGTGCAGTCAGGCGGGTGCTACTGGAGCGGGTGGAGGGTCCCGTAGAAGATTACACGAACCCTGCCAGGCAGCCTTTGGCATTCTTCCACGCCTCTGCGTGCCACAGGCACGGTAGCGCATTATTTCCAAGCCGCCAGCTTTGCCGCTCACTCCTACCCGCCCTCCAACCACAGAAGCAGCGCCCGAGTGGCATCACAGGCACTTGCTGCCATCGACGAGTGTCGGGAACCACTGCAGACGCCAGCCAGGTGCGCGATGCTGGGGAGGTGCGCCTCACGTGCCAGGTGCGCCACGCGCACCAGGCGCACCAGGCGCGCCACATTGGGCAGTGATGTCAACCGCCCCATCATCGATGTGAAAACTGCAGCAGGGTGACGGCGGGCTCACTGCAAGGGCTTCTCGCAAGGGATTCTCGGGAGGCCTGGCACGGCAGACGGGAGGCGGTATGCGGGCAGCCCCGTCGTCCCTCTAAGCAGCACTTGCGGCGTGATTCCGGGGCGTCCGCGCCTGATCCAGATTGTGGTGCAACGCTTGGCATCGCTCGGACGTGTGCATTTTTCCTTCGGCGAGGACAATCGAGGAGCATTCTTGATCATTTGGCGAAAAAGCCACGCACGAAACCGAAAGAAACACAGGGAATGGACGTCCGAGCGATGACGAGAACGTGCACTGTGTTATTGTCTCTTTCCTGGATGGTGGGGGGTGTCAGCACTGCGCGCATCTGGCATTATGCCGGCAAGCCCGCCGTGCCTGCCAACTGCACAGCAACACCGCGCATGATCCATGGTACCGGGCGTGTCGCGGGTCGGGTGGGGAGGGGGTGTATATCAACGAGTAGCGGTGTTACACCCTCCCTCGAGCAGGGGAAGGAGGGGTTTTGGAAGAGGGCCACAACAGTTTTGTTAGACCACGCGGGAGTTCGAGGACGTCTGAGGTGTGGACAACATTTTGAATTGCAGCAGGGCTCCATCCGTGTAGTTGGTGGCATCATTGACGGAGACTGTGTGCGGCGCTACGACGAGAGCCCCATTTTGATGAGGGAATTGCCTGCGTCCTTGTATTCCAAAACGTTTAAAACGAATGAGCGCGGCGCCAAGTGGAGAGCCTCATTTTGAAAACGGCGTGCTCCGTCTCACCACTCCCTCCTCTCTGTGTCCTGTGCTGCTGCTGCTGTTGCTGCTCCTCTCCCTCCTGCTCTTGTCCCACTCCCCCGCCCCCTCCCCCGCATCCTCCCCATCCACACGCCCTTTAGCTGCCATCCCTATTCATTTGATCTTCGCCTTTGTCCTGGTCCTCCCTGTCTCACCTATCCATCCTATCTGCCATCCTTCCTCCCATTGTTGTTCTGCTACTGCCGCTACTTCTATTCGCCATCCTCGCCCTCGCCCTCTTGACCAAGAATGTCCTGGTTCTCGCCCTTCCTCCCACTGTTCTTCCTCCGTCCCCCTTTCCCTTTTGCCTGTCGTCCTCGTCCACGTCCTCTTGCTCCCGTTCTTGCCCCCGCCCGCCCCCGGCTGCCCAGATGGAGCCGGAGTGCATCGGCCAGTTGCTGTTCCACGGGAATAAACACTTAGCAGCTGCGCCTCGCCGAGAGCGCTTATTCCGGGGGTGCCCGAATCGTCCCATTGAGGGCCGCTGTTCCCGTTGCACCAATCCCCCTCTGTCCCCGCTCTGTGCTCCCCTTGCCTCTCTTTGTTCTCCGCGCGAATCCCCATCCTCCCACCAGGGGCAGGAGGAGCGGGGAGGACCAGAGAAAAGCCATGATGCACCAACGATGCCGCAATACAGCCCCCTCGCCCCCAAGCCCCTCCTGGTGTCTCCCTGCAGGCCTTCCTGTCCAGTGCTTGAAGCGCTCCTCTGGCAGACGAGCATCCGCTGTGCCTGCCGTTCAGGTGAGGGCCCTGTCTTCGAAGGAGCCGTCCTGCCTTCTCCGGCAAGTCCAAAGTCAGCGGGCGAAGCACGGTGCAAAATGAACTGTTTCGCTGTCGGGGGCGCAAGTCCCTGGGCGGCTGGGAAGTTGATCCCCCTAGGGTGGCACCGTAGGGGTAGAAACTTTCCAGCCGCCCAGGGACAGGCGCCCCCGACAGCGAAGAAGTTTATGATGGGCCTACTTTCCACCACCACCACCATAAGTTGGAGGGGGGAAGGAGGTGGAGGAGGAGGAGGAGGAGGAGGAGGACTCCCTCCCCCTCCAACTTATGGTGGTGGTGGTGGAAAA
This sequence comes from Prorocentrum cordatum, assembly GCA_963575745.1. Lineage (NCBI taxonomy): Eukaryota > Dinophyceae > Prorocentrales > Prorocentraceae > Prorocentrum > Prorocentrum cordatum. The sequence goes on from CAUYUJ010020171.1 coordinate 123,425, forward strand.
CAGGCCCATCAGTTTATCTTATACCGTCCTTCGCCCGTTCACAAAAAGGTCGGATCCTACAGGCCAGCGGGGCGTCCAGCGAACGCCCCCCCGCCTCGAAGAGGGGTCGGCCCCGGCAGCCGTGCACTGGGCTGCGCAGGTTTTTGGGCGCCTGGCCACCCGTGTGAGTCAGGAGAGGAAAAAACACACAGACACAATTAATCGTCGATTTCCCAGAAAATATGGGAAAATATGGGAAGTGGGGGGGAAGACAAAAACCCAGAAAATATGGGAAAATATGGGGAATATGTTTATTTGTGTGTATTTATTTGTGTGTCCTGGGGCCCCTTTAGTGAGGAGGTCTCGCGCGAGGGCCCCGCGGCGAAAACGAGCCGCCAGACGTCCGCGCAGCTGTTTCGCATTTTCCTCCTGGCGGCAGGCGGTCTCTCGAGGACTTCCACACGCGGGGGGAGCGGTGTGGGGCCAGCTGTGAAGCGAATGCGCGCGGCGCTGTGGCTGAGAAGCCCATTTGGGAACAGGAGTGGCCACCGCCTGTGCAGCCGCTGCACACAGTTTGAAGCGAATGTGCGCGGCACGATCACCCCATTGTGAGAGTCAGACGCCTTCTCTCAGTGTTGCCGTTGGAAATGTGGACCTTCAGGATCGTATTAGTAGTTGGTACGGAGGTCTCCGGTGCAATGTTCCACCTTCCCTACCGACACGGCTGGTGGTGCGGCGAAGAATCTCGCACGGGAAACAAAACGGAAGTACGAAGAGGAGGAGGAGGAGGAGGAGGAGGATGAGGAGGAAGAGAGGAGGAGGAGGAGGAGGAGAAGGAGAAAGGAGGAGGAGGACCAGCGCGCAGTAGGGGGGATGAGTTCGGGCCACCTGTCCACTAGGGCGGAGTGGCGGCCTCCTGCCTGGCTTGGGCTGCTTCTCTGAGCAGCTGCGCCAGGGGGACAGGAGGGAGGCTGAGCACGATCGGGCTGGCGGCGGCACTCTTCGGGTGACGGCCAGACTGTGCTCTCTGCAGCTGCAGCTTTGCCCCGTTGTGGGGCGGCCTCAAATTGCAATCGCCTGAGAGTCCACGCGAATTGCCCTCCTTGAAAGATCCACACTTATGGCACACCAAGAAACTCGTAGGCTGCTCGAGGTGCTCATAATAGAACAAATTATGCCCCCTAGGGTTGGAGGCTAGACTGGACATCTGCGGGCAGTGTCCAGGGCAATCCATTGCTCTGCATCGCTCCTCCAATGCTTTGAATGTGCGGACGCGGATGCGGCAGATCGTGCATCGGCGCTGGCCATTCACATGAGCCCAGACATGGGCCCTCGGGGACGGGTTCGCAGGACGATCCCTCCGAGGGGGCCCAGGCGGCGGAGGGGGAGGGGGCGAGGGAGGGTCCCAGGAGGCCAAGGCCGAGGCAGCCCCCGAGGGAGGGGAGAGGCTCTTGACGGGCTTGGCCAGCGCCTTGTTCCGACGAGGGGCAATCGCAGGCCACTCTCCAAGGGCATGAGACACATATCGTAAGTATTTCTTAAGCAGAGCAGTGTCGTTCTGATACTGCTCTGCTTCAGCATGACTGGGTTGGCTGCCAAGGTTCGCCGCGGCCTTGGCAATCCTGTCAGCGGCGTCATTGCCACTGGCTATCCGAAATTCTTCACTATCGGGGGGCAGCGAGTCCAGATTTTGGTGGGCCTTAACTTTCTTAAGCTTATCGCCGAGAGAGATCAGGCCTCCACCCGCAAGGACTTTGCAACCTGACCATTGGTTACGGCGAGGGTATCCAACCTCTCCGTGCAGCTGCAAAACCCCTTTATAGTCCGAATATATATTGTCAACCTGTCGGGAGAGCCTGCCAGCCGCGACAGCAGCTAGGTGTTCGGCGGCCCCAGAGGTTTGGGCCCCCAGGGACCCCACCCTGCCACTGAAAGTGGCAAATTCGGCTCCATCAGCCATGCACACTACGGCAAACCCAGCGGAGTTGAAATTGTGATGACCATGGTACGTACAGCTGCCATCTATAAACAGATCCCCTGTAAACGCTTCCTCAGGACTTAAAAGGTGGTCTCGACACCAAAACCTAGCGGCCTCCAAACCAGTGCCAGCGGGAGGGGAGCCCACGAAATCGGGCGTGAACTGAAACCCAAGATGCAGGGGGGAGGTACCAGGAATTGGGTCTTTCAACCTAGCAAGCTCCCCACTAGTGAAATCTTCTCGGGCACTGGCGGTCTTGGGGCACTCCAAGAGGCGGTGTTTGAGATCATCTTTGTGGTGTCCACATCGGCATCCTTGGGGCACATCATACCCTGCTGCAAGTGCGCGCTCCATCGTCCAGATGCTCTGGGTAGCAAAAGCCAGCAACGTGCCTCTCTGTTGCTTGGACAGGTCGGTGGCACGAAGAACAGCGCGCAGTGCTGCAACATCTAGCTGCTCGCCAGGATGTCCCATCTTGGCTGCAGCTCGTTCAGCTAATCGATCGTGCCAGGCAATCTCTAGCTGCTTGGCAATGTAGGCGGGGGAGGTTCCTGGAAGGGGGTACACAAGGCCTGCAGGAGTCACAAACTGGAAGGGACCTTGAAAAGACCACCCCACCCTGGCCAACGACAGGGCCGCCGCACTGAGAGGGCCCCTACAGGAGCCCCAAGATTTAGAAACCCTCGGCAAGACAGCCTCGCCCCAAAGCCTGAGCTGCTGGAGACTGACCACGGCCGTCTCGGGCCGAGTGTGGGCCTCCCAGACGAGACGGTGCCACATAAGCGCGGGCCCGAGGCCCGCTTTCCACAGGGGGTCCTGGAGGATGAGGAGGGCGAGAGTTCGACTCCTTGAGGCACACCTAGGACCTGCTGCAGCTAAATACTGAGTCTGGGCTTGCGCGAGCATCGTGTTGTTGATGCCCGTGACCTCAACTCCAAACGAGGTGGCCGCAAAGAGGCCAGTATTATACAACTTCTTTCCATTTCCTCCAGCGTGCTTTATCATCCTGATACGGGCCATCCTTTTCTGAATCCTGACGATGCGCTCCAAAAGCTTCCTACCCCTCCTCCATCTCCTCTGGGGTCTTCCAGCTCCGCTTTCAATACCGAGGTTGGGTCCTGAATTGTCCGTGGAGGGCCCCGCGAGCGTCCCAAGGGTCTTCCGAAGCTTGTTTTGGAGGTCTTGGCTGGAGGCGAGCACCTGGCTCTTCTTAGTGGCGATCTGGCACTTAAACTCGTGCTGGATGCAACTGGCTAAAGATCGAGCAGCCACATTCATCTGGCTGATCACTAGGTCATAGCTCTTGCCATGACACTGCAGCAGCAAATCATCGATAAACATAGCAAGACGGATGTAACAGTGTGTGCTGGTCCACTGGTCGAGGGGAGCTAAAACATACATCTGAACCAGATACGTAGCCCAACCGCACCCAGCTATGAGTCCCCTCCAAGCTTTTCCAACGCTAACACACACATCTTGCATAGCAACAAATCGTGAGCTACTATACTGAGATAGTATAATACGGAGCAAGCAGCATGGGAATCCAGAAGCAGCAGCTCTCTTGGCAAGGCACTCACGATCCACATGTTCATAGTAGTTAGACAGATCCCAGAGCACTTGGGCAGAGTGTTGGGGATCCTCACTGCACGCATGAAATTCACATTCAAGAGACTGAGCGTAGACCAGCTCAACAATAGAGTTTCCAGCTTGATGAGCAATGTATGGCCGCCTGTGGTGATATTCCCACTCGCGGGCAGCAGACCTCCTAAGACGGGCCCACACACGATACAGAGCAGGGAGCATGCCAATGGAGCGAAAGGCTGGCTGAGCATGTATATCATCTTGCTGTTTCACTTTGAGCATGAGCGTAGATATAGCTCCCCGAAGCTGCGATGGCATGTGCCCTACCTGCTCTATAAGCTCAATCAGCTGGCAGACGAGCCCGGCTTGCTCGTCGTCTAACATGGCGAAGTGACGCGGGTGCACTCCGTCCCACGTTGAGGCCGTACTGTGTGGAAAACTGCGAGAAACCTTGCGGAGGCGCACGGGGGTGATAGGGCCCAGGGCAACTCTGTCGTCCGTCGGGGGGACCCACTGGGGGGGCTCTTCGGGGTGCACATCCCAGATCTTAGCAAGTCTGTCGGCCTCAACCTGGAGGAGGTGCTGCGGACGTCCTGAGAAACGCTGGCAGTGAACAACTGAGACAGGCCTCCAAGCTTCCAACTTCTTCGCCCACCTGTGAGCCCATCCCACTCCTCCCTTCATAGAAGATTGAACCCAATCCCTCCATTCCTGGCCGTCCTTCCTGTGCTCGGCGGCAAGTTCAGAATCTATGATCTTGCCGACTTGCTCGAGCAGCTCGCCTAGAATTGTTATGCCCAACTCTGCGTTGAGCTTCTGCACTTGGAAGTCCTCATGCAAGAGTCCTGTGGCGATACGAACTTCCTGCAGCCCTTGGGCAAGGGCAGAAGAGGTACTGAAAAGTTCTGGGCTGTCTTCTAGACTGTCCAGAGTGTCCCGAAATTCCTGGAGGTCATTATCCTGGATGCTGCGACGAAAGTCCTGCAGCCGATTTTGGAGCCACCGAAGGGGCCTGGAATAGGCCGTCCAGCACTTACGCCCCTGGGTGCACTTGGCACTCGCCGAGACCATGTGGATCTGGGGGGGGGGGGTGGGCCCTAGGGGTTTTACTGGGCTTGAGGGGGGTGTCTGTTTTCACACTTAGTGTGTGCTCGAGGTCCTGGACGAGGGTGAAATACACGTGGTCCAGGATGGTGGAGCGCTGCTGGTCGGAGAGCGGCTGCGAAGCATCTCCGAGCAATTGGACAGCATAATCTATCGTAGCAGCAGTCTGATGCCAACTTACCGACGGGAGCTGAGGACCGATGGGCACCCTAGTGGGGAGCTTCTGTGGCCTGAGGAGCGTCGGGATCTGGAAATTGTCCTGCACTTGCAGTGACATGAGCACAGGACGGTGGGGAGAAAGAGGATAGGAGGACAAGGTGCGAGGGGGGCGCAGCCAGGGACCTAGGGCCTGGCTGTGGATAAAGAAATCTAGGGTCGACTTCGTCTTCTTAGTATAATAGGTGGCCGCTTTCGGCGCCGCCACCGCCATCGTGGCACGGGTGAGGAAATCCGCGCCCTTCTGAAGCCTCTCGGGCTGCAAGTTGAAATCGCCAGCAACCAGGAGGGGCTTGCCTACAAGATCTTGCGTCTGGCCAAGAGTGGCCAGCAGGTTCAAATTGGTCTCATTGAGGCCCGCAGAGGCCTGAAAATAAGCGCTCGCCAAACCGAACGTTGGGACCCCTGGCGCTTCGATGGCCACTCCAGCAAGTCTGGAGAGATCCGTCCCTGGAGGAAAAGAGAGCGGCTGGACCCCCAAGTCCAATCCGTCCCGAACTAAAACCGCCACCCCCGAGACAAGTTCACCCGAGGGGTTGCGGACAGCTGGCGGTATATGAGCAAGCCAGCCGCGTGCGAAGCACCATTGTATCTGACGCGCGATGCAGTCCCCAGCATCAAGCCTGCACTCCTGGGCACAGATAAAGGTGAGATCATTAGCAGTGGGAGACTCTACAAAGGCTTTCACTGCTCCCCAGCACGATCCGTTGATCGTCGCGAACGTGTAGAGGCTGTCAGGAAGACGACTTGGTGTCCGTGGCCCCCGTGGCTCCAGCGGCGGCCTCCGCGGCCATCGCCGCAGCCCGCGCCTTCTTGGCCTCGGGGCCCTGCGCGCCCTGGATCTCGGCCATGCCGTTGGCGACGGCCTGGAGGGCGGACGCCGCGCGCACCAAGGACTGCGTCTGGTCCATCGGGGTCGCACCGTCGAGCTCCTCATCGTTGGGGCACGGCACTTGCACGGCAGTAGGCGGTGCTGGCGGCGCAGCGCCGCTGGGTGCCACAGCCTCTGCCACCTCCATCTCGTCCTCGGGCTTCTGGCCGACGGGCGGGAAGTCATGATCCGCCCACTGGCGAGGCGCAGGCACCTGCGACCTCTCGTGCTGAGTCGTGAGGTCGTCGAAGTATTGGGCGAGCTCCGCCACCTTCGAGCAGAGGTCTGGCGGCGCCCTGCTGCCAGGCGGCATCCGTGCCGCAAGGACCCCTTGCAGCGTCTCCAAGAGGTCCTCATCCTTGGTGGCCGCCTGCATGGCGGCCTGCTTGGCCATGTTGTGCTGGCTCTCCAGCGACTGGATCTCCTGCTGCGTGGCCTTGGACTCCTGCACGAGCTTGCCGTGGCGTTCGCAGGCGTCCAGGATGACCTCCATGAGCTGCTTGAGGTCCGACGTCTGTGTGATGTACTTCTGGCGCTGGGTCTCCAGCTGATCTGCGAGTGATTGAGCTTGTTGGTCCAACGACTTGGATGCCAAGATATCTGCCTTGGCCTGCTTGAGTTTGCCCAGCGCCGCGACATGCTCATCACCGTTGGGTTTCCACTTCTTCCAGAACGTGACCTGGGCCTGGGCCAGGGCCACTGGATCTTCTGCTTGTGGCTGAGTGTCGTCGCCGTCGGAGTAGGCAACGGTACCTGGTCGGCGGAGGCCTGGTGGATGACTGGGCCCACGGGAGCGGTCTCGTCCACGCCAGCGGCCTGGCTTCTCCGGAAGTGGTGCTGGAGGCGGAGCTGATTCACGGCCTGCCCCGCTCGCGGCGCCGAGGATGCTGGCGGCACTGCCACGGGCGCCTCCAGCGTTGTCACTCTGCTGCTGCTTGAAACGGGCACCGCATTGAGTACAATGCCTAGCCCCAGTAGCGCACCAAGCCCAGCCCTTGCAGCCGCGGCGGCTGCAGATGATGTACTTCTGCTGCTTGGCCATCGCTTCTTGTGATCCCTGCGCCTCCCTGGCGCGCACAAGGTCGCGAAAGCAGATGGGGCTGTCGTGATGCCGAAAAGGCCACGGGGGGCCTGCTCGAGCCCCAGCACCCAGGGCCTGCCCTGGATGGCAATGCTGGTGTCCTGTGGCCCCCAGAGGCCAGGACTTGAGCCAAAAGAAAGGAGGAGGAGGAGGAGGACGGGGGATAATTAGCAGGAGGGGGGACAGGAGGAGGCAGAAGCGGAGGCGGAGGTGGAGGCGGAGGCGGAGGAGGAAGGAAGCGGAGGAAGAGCAGGAGGAGGAAGAGGAGGGCGAGGAGGAGCAGGAGGAGGAGGATGAGGAGGAGGAAAAAGGGGGACGAGAGGGAGGGAGAGGAGGAGGAGGAGGAGGAGGAAGATGAGGGGGAGGAGGAGGAAGAGGAGAAGTAGGACGAGGAGGAGTAAGAGGAGGAGGAGGAGGACACCCACAGACCACCAATGCCACCATGCCAATGGACCTAGACCCCTAACACCATACACAATGCCACCCCACACACCATCACCGAAACGTTTCACCGACACGTCTCAACGCGGCAAAGTACACTAACCAGCCGAACCACCGACCACCATGCTCAAGGAAACTACTACGTTGCCCAGGGGCGGCAGATCGGAATTCACATATGATTCGACACTGGGCCATTCAGGTAGTTGGACACAAAACATGTCACTGGCACTTGTTGCCGGGTATCTCTTCAGTGTTGTACACCGTTCACAGTCAGGGAAGATTTGGCCATGCATCACACGTCTGGTCACTAGTATGCCTGCATAGTTTCGGAACAGCACGTTCGCGCCTATGTGGAGCAAAAAGGGTGCTCGACACCCGCCTCTCTACCGTGCCCGACCAGAACTTGATCTCACACGCCTGGCGGGCAAGACCGGATTGCACGGATTACTCGCGACGGACTGGTTACTTGGGTTCGAGTATCATATGGCACAGCAACATGCCCGAACAAATTATTGCAGACATTGCGCTGATACCCGTTTACACTATCTCCAGTCCAGTATGCAATAGGACAGTCGATAGCATATCGGGTACAGTTGTTGTGATCCTACGACTTCGAGTGCATGCCTGCCAGCAATCAATTCTACCATGCGGCTTTTTCTCAGCCGGGGGCAGTCGAGAGAATTTGTAGGTGTGATGATTGGCGCAACAAGCTGTTGCCCCTTTTGGTGCCATTCTTGGCATCACGCAAACCCTGTCTTACGAGCACTGTCTAGCACTACGTACGCGAATGGAGGTTCGGGGCACAACGCGTACGCAGCACCAGCGAGCACATACCTCCCACAGCACAACAACCGTCCACTACGACCAGACGCCACGGAAACACTAGCGACAAGCCTCATACGGGCTCGAGAGGGCACACTTGGGGTAGAGGAAAGGGCAATCTTGCACTCAGGCATGATTCGTCGAGTACACCAATCATAATCTCAAGGTTATTTTCTAACTGACGGGGGGAACACGTTGATATTTACCCTACACCTGGTGTTCCAGCATTGTGCCACATGATCAATACATGACAAGGGGCATCTCTCACATCTGCGGCTTTGCCTATGTTTGTGTCGCTGTTCATAGTCGCAGTACCGCTGAAGGCAACTGATAGCAGACATTATAATTATGTTGGCCAACCCGTTGCTGGTGCATCAAGCCGTTGTTCTTTTGGCTCCAACAACGGCATCACACATTCTCTGTCTTACTAGCACAGTTCAGCACTACGGTGCACAGCAGTCACACCAGTTGACCAACATAGGCCTCACAGACTGACGCCGACGTCCAGGACAAGACGGTTCGCGCGCTTGCGCCGTGCACGGCGTACCTTTTGGGTAAGAGCATAAAAGGCATGCGAGACGGCATGCGTCAGCACCGACCTCCCACAGCACCGCAGCACTCTCACCACGACCAGCAACACGTCAGCACAGTCGACATGCCTCTTACCTTGTATGAGAGCCCTACAGGGCACACCTGGGGGCCGGGCGAAGGCAATACACAAGGGAACGCGTAGGCTGGACGAGCTTCTCTTTCGACATTGCCCTACTTTTGTTGTTCGCATCGTTTTGACTTTTGGTGCTACGGACGAGGCAACATACATGAGCATCTGCGTTATAGGTGCATCATCATGCATACACATGCGCGATACACGCTCCGAGGTTACTTCTCAAGAAGCCGAGGACAGCATATAGGCAAATTAAGAAACGAGCATTACAGCTAGATGCGTCAAGGCGTTGCCTTTTGGCTCCAACTTGGCGTCGCGCATCTTTGTCGTACGAGCATTGTCGAGCACTGCGATGCGCAGCGCACACCGGCAAGCCATTGCGACAAGTATTGGACCGCTCTGCCACCATACCTGGCATGGGAACCGCAAGGCATATCTCAGGTAGGGGCTCAGAAGGTACTTCAGCAGCCAGCCCTGACAATGCCGATCCCTGGTCGAACCTTCTACACAGCTGTACCTCTCGTTCTTGCGCCGTAACCTCCAGGCTCGAACAGCGACGATTACTATGCTCGTGGTTTCCGTTATACTTGGCGCCCGTTTCTTCATTGTTTGGGGCATGACGGGTGTCATGGGGCCGATGACGGCAATCATTTGGAGGGGTGGGACGGGGCCGATGACGTCACGTTTCGCGCCGACGGCGTCTGGAAATGCCTAGGAATCACCGAGGACAGGTAGCAGCAGCATGTCGGTGGCGATCTGCACCACAACGCCTGTGTACACCATAGTGCCTGCGTGCACCACAGCGCTTGTGTACACCACGCCGCCTGCGTACACCACAGCAGCCGCGTGCATCATATCGCCAGTGTGTGCCACAGTGCCAGCTGGAACCACAGCAATTGTGCACACCACAGCGCCTGCGTACGCCACATCAGCCGTGCGCAACACAGCACCAGTGTACACCACAATGCCTGCGTGCACTGAGCACGGCACCAGTGAATAGATCTGCGGTGCACCCTGAGACGCGCACGTCCGCTGCAGGCCGACCAGCACGACAGGGGGGAAGGGTGAGGGTGGAGGAGGAGGAGGACGACGATGAGGAGGAGGAGGAGGATGACGAGGAGGAGGAAAAGGAGAAGGCCGAGGTGGAGGAGGGAGGAGGGAAAGACGTCGCATTTTATTCTCAGCACTTCCCTGGCGTGGCGTTTAGCTGTCCGCATCGGATCATCACCGACATGCTCCTTCTATCTGCCCTGTGCACGCAGGCACTCTGGTGTACACCAGCGCTGCGTTGCGCGCGGATGCTGTGGTGTAAACAGGCCGCGCGGTGTGCACAGGCGCTGCGGTACACGTGAGCATTGTGATGTAGATAGGCGCTGTGTTGCACATGGCTGCTGCGGTGTACACATTCGCCGTGGTGTAGACAGGCGCTGTGGTGCACGCAAGCAATGTGTTGTACACAGGCGCTGTGGGGCAGATCGCCTCTTACATGCTGGTCGCGTCGTCGGCCTCGTCGTGGTGGTCGTCGTCGTCGTCACTCGCCGCTCGTCGCTCGGCGGTTGACCGTCGTCGTGCTCGCGGGCGCGGCTGTGGTGCCGGAGCCGCACGGCGGGGGGGGGCATTACGTCATACCCCTCAGCCCCCCCCCATGACGCCCGTCATCGCCGATGATGAAGAAACGCGCTCTTGGCGCCATGTTACCACGGCAAGCGCCTTGCAAGCCTTCATCGGACGACGCGTTCGCTGTGCATGTTGACCAGTGGGCCAACGCAGCGAGTTGCATGTACCTTCCTTCGCTGTCCACTCACATGATCTATTCCGAGAAATCGGACGACCAACGCACGAAGCACGAAAGAGAGGAGAATGCTCATAGAACAACGACGCTGACAATCCACAGAACAACGCGAGGACGGCGCCACCGAGGAGTTATCACCTTTAGTCAACACGGAGCAGAGAGCACATGCAATAATTATTACGTAATGCCACACCCACAAAGCACGACCCCGACTAATCACATATACTACGAGCACAAGTGCAGCTCAACAGTAATTACCGACGCCAGAATTGACAAGTACTTCGTGTACATGTCCCTACACTTGGGCTTCGAGTGCATACCTGTGCCCACTGCCAAAGGATGGGCACGCGCCAAGAGGACGACCAGACATCAGCAGGCAGTACTTGACCGTACTACGACAACGGCTGCAGCAAGCCCTGGACGGATGGAGGCACTACTCCTCGCGCGCCAGCGTCGAGCCACTGGTCGAGGCGAGAAACGATGGTCGGCGGGGCCTGGGGTGCAGCCCGTCGCGCGCCGCCCCCCCCCAAGGCCCTGCCGGGGGCCCTTGGGCCGCCCCCTCCCAGGGCGCATGGCCCCCCAGGGCTAAGGGCCATCCGCCCCGCGCCCTTGGCCCGCGCGCTCGCGGCAGAAGACTCTGACGCGGCCTTGCGTTCAGGCCCCGCGCTTGGGCCGAGGCACCCCGCTGCCGGGGCCCAGTTGCGCTCTGGGGCTGGGCGGCCCAGGCGGGGGCGCGTCCTCGGGGCTGCCCGCCGCTGCTCGCGCGAACGCGGCGGCGGCGCCCCGCGCGCGCCCCGCCTCCGCCCCGCCACGTCACAGCGCGCCGCTGCTGGCGGGCCGACGGGCCGCGACGCGTCGAGGGCTGCGAGCCGAACCGCGCGGGAGATAGGCCCAGCTTCGCCCGAACCTCTGGTCCTGCAGCGGCTCTCGTGAAGGTTCTGGCGCGAGCCAGTCCCCCCGCCCCCGCCGCGGGCCGCCGAGCCCCGCAGGACGGGGGCGGGGCCGGCGCCCGCCGCGCCGCCTCTAAGGCGCCCGAGAGGTGTGCTCAGCCCCGGGCCCCTGCGCTCCGCGCGAGTGCTCCCGGCGCGCCGCCGCCGCTGGAGTCGGAGGGCGCAGGCGCGCGCCTTGCCAGCGATGCCGTAACGGGCCCCCCAGGGAGAAGTTCGCGCCGTCGGCGGGGTTGCCAGGGCGTCTTCCGGGGCGGCGCCCAAGGGCGCGGCGCGCCCCGCGACGCCGCGCCGAGGCGCGCCCGCGCCTCCGGCCGCGGCCCAAGCGCCGCCCTGTGGCGGCGGGCCTTGCCCCGGCCCTTCTCTCGCCATCGGCCAAGGCTCGCGCCGCTCGCGCGCCCGACGATATGCCCGAGGCCCTTCTTGTCGAGCCGGCGCTGCCGTCGGCCGCGACGGGCGCGCTGGGCTGACGCCTTGAGGTGGCAGGTGAGCGTCTCTTGACGGTCGTCCGCTGGTTGCCGGTTCGGGGCGGCCTGTTTCAGCGCGCCGCGGCGCAGTTCCGCTGGTTCGCGCCAGCCTCGCCCGACGAGGCTGGCAGCCCGCCCTCGAGGGCTCCTTGCGCCGATCGAAGCTGCGGCCCCTCGGGCCCCGGCCCTCTGCTGTCACCCGTGGGCCGCTCAACGCGTTTTTCGGGCATCGCGGCCCGTCGGGCGGCGACCCGGGAGGGGGTGGCTCGTGCTAAGACTTCCCGCCCATCGCTGTCCGTGGCCCCCGGAGCTGAGGGCCGCCCTTGAGGCACCGTCCGCGGCCGCTGCCGATGGCCCGGGCCCTTCGGGGCCAGCTGCCCGCCTGCCACCCCCTGGCGCGGGGCGTCGGCCAGCCCGCTTCGGTTTCGCTTAGGTGCCGTCGGCGCGCGAGGGAGCCGCGCAGTGCCCCTCCTTGCGCGCGGCGCGCCTGCTGGGAGCTGCTGACTTGCTCGGGGTCCTGCCTGGAGCAGGCGTTTTCTGCGTTCGCGCTCCACCGCTCCGCTTCCGCCCTCTGGGCAAAACGGTTTGCGCACTCGGTGGAACCGCTTGCTTTCGGCTCGGGGCGCCCCTCTCTCCGAAGCGGCCTTCGCAGTTACTGGCGACCGCCCTGTCGCTTCTTTCCGCGATGTTGGCCCTGCTGCGGGGTCAACTCAACGCGCGGACGCCCGCTTCAACCTCGTCGTTGCGCATGGGCTTTGAGCATATGTCTGCGGGTGCTCCTCAGCGCCCAGGAGAAATCAGGAGAACCCCTTCTCCTCGGCGGCGCCGCTCGGCCCGCACGCGCGCTCGGGGGCCCGGCCACCTCGTGCCACCCTTCGCGCGCGTCGGCCGCGGCCTCCGCGCGAACGACTCCCGCTCGCGCGGCGCGGGAGAACGCTCTCTCTCTCTCTCTCATTATCCCGCCCCCGCGCGCGTCTCGGTGTTTTGCGACACCTCGGCCTCCCACCCGCTCTCCCCCCTCTGCGTTTTCCGAGGCCAGTGACGCCGCAGGTGCTCCTCAGCGCCCAGGGGGGCCCTTCCTCCCGAGCGCCGCCGGGCGGCCTGCGCGCGCGCTTTTTGGGGGCCCGGCCACCTCGGGCCCCTCCTTCGCCCGCGCGTCGGCCGCGGCCTCCGCACGAGCGCCTTCTTGCCTGCGCGGCACGGGCTAATGATGCAGATGCTGATGACGTCGGTGGATTATGAGGACGATTACTCCAGATTTCGTAATACAGGGAGGGATGGGGGTCTCATTTCGGGGGGGGTCTCTTCCAGGCCATCTTGGAGGGCCTGGGGGGTCTGGGGACGATGGTTTGGAGGGTTCTCCCACGGGGGAGGTCTGAAATGGCTTGTCTTGGAGGGTCCAGACCCCCTCCCTTTTATTACAAAATCTGGGGTACACGTATGATGATGATGGTGGTGTTGATGATGATGAGGATTGTGATGTGGATGGTGCTTCTGACGATGATGGCAACGGCGGTCGCGATGGCGATCCGAATGATGATGACGATGCATACGTGATAATGGTGATGCGGCTTCAGTTGGTGATGATGTTGGTGATGATGCTGTTGATGATGGGCATGATGATGACGCTGATGATGGTGGTGGTGGCGGTGATGAGGGCGATGGTGATGGTGACGTTGCTGGCGATGATGCGGTTGATGATGACGTTGGCGAGGAAGAGGAACGGGAGAGGGGGGGGGAGGCGGGAAGGGGCGGTGATGGCGGTGGCGGAGGAGGGTGGATGGGGGAAAGGGGGGGAGGAGGAATCGGAGTAGGATGAGGAGGGCCGCTTTGTGAGATTGCGCCCCGTGTTCCCACCTCTTTTTGGTCTGCGGCGCCGCGCGACTCCCGCGAGGCGACGTGCTGGCGGCGCTCGGCCTGCTGGCCGAGGCGCGGCTGGCTGGGAGGGGGGAGGGGGGTCGTCCGTTCTCCCTCCTGCCCCCTCCTCCTCTTGCCCCTCCTCCTTCCCCTCCTCGTCTTCCTCCTGTCCTCCTCCTTCTTTTCCGATTCGTCCTTCTCCCTCCTCCTCGGCCCTCCTCCGTCCTCCTCGGCCCTCCTCCCTCCTCCCTCTTCCTCGCCGCTTGGCTGCCGCTGCGGCCCCCCTTCGCTCGCCTTCGGGCGGCGTCCTGGTGACTCACCTGTGCGCGTGCTGGCTCGTTCGTTGGTTCCCTCGTCCTCTCCCGTCCCTCTTTCCCCTCCCCTCCCTCCGTTTCATCTCCTGTTTCCCGCCTCCCTCTTTCCCTCCTCCTCTCCCCCGCCCCCCCTTCCCCCCTTGCGTCCCCTCCCCGAGGCGCTGCTTCTCCGCGAGCTCTCGGAGCTAGGCCCTTCGCGCCTGATTTGCGTGCTGGAGTGCTACGCCTCCTGGGGGCTGATCGCCCCTGAGAGGACCCCCCACGAGCGTTGAGGAGGAGGAGAGGGATCGAGGCTCGAGGTTCGACAAAAGGGGCCGAGCGGATAAATCAAATACTTGGTCGTGTTGCGCATGGCGGGGCACCAAGATTCCAAAGAGCAGGCTCGAAACTTCGGACTTGAGCTTGAGCTATACTTTGTTCTGCCCTGTAGCGTTTTTGTGCGGGACATTGTCGTTGCTAGAGCTTTTGAGCATTGGATTCCGCGTGCGAGCCGAACGTGGTTCCGGGAGGCCCAGGGAGGTGCAAAGCGCGCAGTGTCAACAACGGCGTTATTGTATTGCAGCTTGTTTCGCATCGCAGTTTGCCCAGCATCGCACACATTTGCTGTGCAGTTTCGTTCTCAGAGCTTGAGTTTAGGATTTCGCGTGCGAGCCGAGCTTGGTTTGGGGAGGTCCAGGGAGGTCCGAAGCGCGCAGTGCCAGCCATGGCCACGGCGACAGTAAAAGCAGTTGTTGTTCGCATTACAGTCATTTTGCATTTGAGGTCGTTCTGCATTGCAGTATGTTTGCGTTTGAATGTCGCTGCTAGGGATTGAGGTTCGGATTTCGCGTGCGAACCGACCGTGGTTTGCGAAGGTCCATCGGGGTGCGAAGCGCTCAGTGTTAACCGCGGCCACAACGATAGAAACACCTATTTGTTTGCAGTGCAGTTCGTTTGCATTGCAGTTGTTTTAGCATTGCAGTTTGTTCGCGCTGTAGCTTCGCTGCTAGAGCTTGAGCTTAAGATTTCGCGTGCGAGCCGTACATGGTTTGGGGAGGTCCAGGGAGACCGAAGCGCGCAGTGCCAACCACGGCGACGACGACAGAGAAAACCCAGTTCGTTAACATTGTGTGTGTTGCATTGCTGCAAGGCTTGTTCGTTTGTGTCTGGCATTGCAGTTTTTGTCCGCATGTAGTTCGTTGCAGTGTTGCTGCTAGCTCACGATTTCGCGTGCGAGCCGAACGTGGCTTAGGGACGTCCAGGGAGGTGTGAAGCTCGCAGCGCCAACCACCACGACAGAAATTTCAGTTGTGTTAAAGTGCACTTCATGTTTGGCATTGGAGTCTGTTCTGCTCTGCATGTTTCTTTCGCTGCAGTTTCACTGCTAGGGCTTGAGCTTCGGGTCTCCCCGTGTGAGGCGAACGCAGCTTGGGGACGCTAGGGGTGTGCGAGGCGCGCAGCGCCTACCACGGCGACGACGACAGAAACACTAGTTTGTGCTTTACATGTTCTTTTGCATTGCAGTTGTTCTGCATGTCAGTTTGACCAGCCTTGAAGTTTTTCCCCAACCCTCCCTTATTGGGTTCTCGTTTTGAACCGAGCATTGTGGTCTTCACCTCCTTCACCTTCCCCCACCTCGTCCCTCCTTCCTCCTCCTCCTCCTCCTCCTTCTCCTCCTTCCCTCGTCCTCCTCCTCCTCCGCCTGTTCCTCCTCCTGTCTCTCATTCCTCCTGCGTGCGTTGCCTGGGGGTCTGAATGGAGCACTGCTTGCGCGATGCTCCTTCCTCCCGCCTCCCTCCTCCTGTTTCCTGCTTTATTCCCAATCCTCCCTTGGTTGGGTTCCAGGTTTGAAAAGAGCAGTGTGGACCGCACCTCGTCCTCCTTCCTCTCTCCTCCCCGACCCCCTTCATCCCCTCCCCATCTGCCCCCTTTCTTCCCTCTTTTGTCGTCTTCTCACTCGTCGAGGCCTCGCGGCTCCCTGCGGGGCTGCGAACCGCGCAAGTGTCGTTGGGCTCTTGGCAGGTCCAGCGGGGTGGAGGGCCACGCAGATCCGCCGAGACCGCGCGGCTCTTTGCGGGATTGCGAACTGCGCAAGTGTCGCCATTTTCGTGGGCTCCCGGTAGGTCCAGCGGAGTGGAGGGCCACGCAGATCTGCCGAGACCTCGCGGCTCCCTGCGGGGCTGCGAACCGCGCAAGTGCTGCCATTTTTGTGGGCTCCCGGTAGGTCCAGCGGAGTGGAGGGCCACGCAGATCTGCCGAGACCTCGCGGCTCCCTGCGGGGCTGCGAACCGCGCAAGTGTCGCCATTTTCGTGGGCTCCCGGTAGGTCCAGCGGAGTGGAGGGCCACGCAGATTTGCCGACTCCTCGCGGCTCCCTGCGGGGCTGCGAACCGCGCAAGTGTCGCCATTTTCGTAAGCTCCCGGTAGGTCCAGCGGAGTGGAGGGCCACGCAGATCTGCCGAGACCTCGCGGCTCCCTGCGGGGTTGCGAGCCGCGTGTTTGTCGCCGGGCTCCTGGGAGGTCCAGCGGAGTGGGGGTCGACGCGGATCTGCCAAGACTTCGCGGCTCCTAAGGGGTGCTGCGAACCGCGCGTGTGTGCCATTTTCGTGGGCTCCCGGCAGGTCCAGCGGAGTGGGGGTCCACGCGGGTCTGCCGAGACCTCGCGGCGCTTTGCGGGGCTGCGAACCGCGCACGCGTCGCCATTCTCGTGGGCTCCTTGGGTGTGTCCAGCGGAGTGGAGGTCCACGGGGGCCCAGCCTAGACCTTGTGGCTCCGTGCGGGGCGGCGAAGTGCGCGTCGTCATGTTCGTTTGTGTTGGGCGGTCCTTCATATAGCTTAAGTCGGGCCTGTCCCCCTACAGAGGGATTTTCGACGAAAAAATGAAAAATACACCAAACATAGTCCAAAAATAGTATGGGGACTATTATTTGTTAGTATTTGTTGACCTTTTCGGGGCAGTTTTTGCAGTGTTTTTTCGTGTTTCGTCGAAAATCCCATGTAGGGGGACACGCCCGACAGAAATATAGCTGCCCCGAGTTAGAAAAGGCTTGGGTGCGTTACCGGGTAAGTTTGTTTCGCTGTAGTTTCGCTGCCAGAGCTTGAGATCAGGATTTCGCATGGGAGCCGAACGTGGTTTGGGGAGGTCCAGGGAGGTGCGAAGCGCTTGAAGCGTGCAGCCTCAACCACCACTACACAACAATATGCTTGACGCCTCGCGTACCCCCACCAGCCCATCCCGACACTATTAGAGGCTTTCTTGAGGCCTTTTGGAGGCTGTCTTGAGCCATGCTCTGCTAGAGGCTGTGTGAGGCTACTCCAGATTTCGTAATAAAAGGGAGGGGGTCTGGACCCTGCAAGACAAGCCATTTCAGACCTCCCCCGTGGGAGAACCCTCAAACACATCGTCCCCAGACCCCCCCAGGCCCTCCAAGATAGCCTGGAAGAGACCCCCCCCGAAATGAGACCCCCCTCCCTTTATTACGACATCTGGAGTATCCTGAACCATGCCCACATATCTTGGACCGACCATCTTGAGGCTGTTTGAGAGCTCTCGGAGGTATGCCAGAGGGCTATCTTGAGCCATGCTCGACCTTCTGGGGCCATCTTGGTGGTAGGAGGAGGAAGAGGAGGAAGAAGAGGAGGAAGAGGAGGAGGAACAAGAGAGAAGGAGGAGGAGGAGGAAGAAGAGGAGGAGGAAGAGGAGAAGGATGAGGAGGATGAGGATGAGGGGGAGGAGGAGGGGGCGGGGGAGCAGGAGGGATGCGGGACGATGAAGATGAGTAGGAGGAGGCAGGAAATGAGGAGGAGAGAAGGAACGGACGATGACAAGGAGATGAGAAGCCGGTTCCTGGAAATTTGGTGTTGTGAGAGGTTCTTGAAGGACGATCAAGGCTATCTTAGGGGCTCTCTTGGGATTCCCGTGGGGCCTGTTGGGGCACATTGGGGGCCTTCGAGGGGCTCATTTAGGTGATCTTGGGGTTAAACGATAATTACTGTTGACACCCTCCAGAGCACACTGCGTTTCTCAATGAAAGTGCTCCTCCCAGGACTCGCACCCTGTATCTCACAGGGGAAATTGAGGGGCTACGAAGCTGTGCCCCTGGCCTCCGAGTTACAACGAGAACGACTCCCGCAGGATATTTCCTGACAGTTTATCCGCAAGGGCTTGGGCCCCATGCCGCCGGCCCCCCTCTCTTAGAATGGGACTTGATAGAGAGTTGTGCTGGGATATCTGGACGCTGACGTGAAGCAACGTCGGGACTTCACGCGAGGGCCAATATTCATTTTCGATGGTTTATGGCTTCGATGGCGCTCACACCAAGCAGCTTACAATGGCTTCGGGGACGCGAATCCTGTGTAATTCACATGGGTTGTGGCCTCGGGGACGTAAATCTTGTATCATTTGCAAGGGTTTATGGCCTCGGGGGCGTAACGTACGAAGGTTTATGGCTTCGGGGACGCGACTATTGTATCATTTGTGTGGGTGTGTGGCCTCGGGGGCGCAAGTATGGTGTAGTGTATGAGGGTTTCTGGCCCTGGGGATGCGAATCTTCTATAACTTTTGAAGGTTTATACTTTCGGGGGCGCGAATACTGAATACTTTAAGTGAGTTTACGGCTTCGGGGATGCGGACACGGTTTAATTTGCGAGGGTTAATGGCCTCGGGGACGCGCATGGTGTCTAATCTAAATGGGAATATGGCTTCGGGGATGCGAATCCCAGGCAATTTACGAGGATGTATGGCCTCGGGGACGCGAAGATGGTGTAAATTACTAGGGGGTATGGCTTCGGGGACGCGAGTATCAAGTTTTTTTCGTGTCCCACGCCCCCAGGAATTCAGACAACGCGATCTGGGCGTGGTGAAGCTGGTTTGGGCCCCCCCCCCCCTCGCGCGTTCAGCAATGAATGATTCCTATTGATCCTAATCGGTTCGGGTTGACCCCTACTAATCACACTTGGTTATCATTATGTTTGATTCTTATTGTTTTTAAGTTATTATCATTGAGTCTAAGTGGTTCTTATTGGTTCACATTGATTCTTATTTGGTCTCATTGACTCTCAGTGATTCCTACTGATTCTAATTGTTTCCTGTTGACTATAATTGAATCAAAGTGGGTCTTATTGATTCCCATTGATTCTCAGCGGTTCCCATCTATTTTCATTGATTCCGATTGATTATGATTGATTCCTGTTGCTTCTAGTTGATCCCTATTGCTCCCAACTGATTCCAATTGATTCCTACTGCTTCCACTTGATCCCAATTGATTCCTATTGACTCCTATCGGTTCTATTTGTATCCTATCGACCCCTATGTGTTCTGATTGGGTCCTATCGATTCCTATTGATTCAGACTGATTCCTATTCATTCGAATTGAAATATTATTGATTCTAAGTGATTCCTGTTGATAGGATTTGATCCCTATTGATCCCTATTGATTCCCATTAGTTCTAATTGGCGCCCATTGATTATAATTGATTTCTATTGATGCGAATTGATTACTATTAGGATTACTATTGGTTTTCATTGATTCTCATTGTTTCTCATGAACTTCCTCTTGATACCCATTCAATGCTATTGATATTAATTGAATCCTCATGGTTCTACTTGATTCCGATTGATTCTAGTTTGCTATTTTTGATTGTATTTGAATTGTTTCGATCCCCATTGATTCATTTAGATTCCCATTGGTTCCCATTGATTATATGTGATTCCCATTGATCGCCATGGATTCTACATATTCCAAGTGATCCCAATTAGTTCTCATTGATTCCGCTTGATTCTTCTTGATCCTTATTGATTATCATTTATTCTCCCATTCGTATTGATTTGTATTGTTTCGTTGTTGTTCCATTAATTCTCTTTGATTCGTATTGGTTCCATAAAAGCCCCATCCACCCCCAACAGGATCTTATTAGAGCTCCACCCATCCATAACAGGATCCTAGTAGAGCCCCATCCATTCCTAACAGGATCCCTTTAGTGCTCCATCCATCCTTAACAGGATTCTATTGGAGCCCCATTCATCCCTAACATGATCCTAGCAGAGCTCCGTCCATCCCTAACAGAATCCTATTGGAGCTCCATCCATCCCCAACCGGATCCTATCAGAGCTCAATCCATCCGTAACGGGATCACACAAGAGTTCCATCCACTCCTGGCAGGATCCCCTGGAGTTCCTTCCACCCCTAACAAAATGCTATTCGGGCCCTGTATCTCCCTAACATATTCCCAGTAGAGGAGGCAACCAGATGCATCGCTTCGCCAGCGCGCGATCATGTGGCGAAGGCAGGGCCGAGTTGACCTCTATATGGGTCCCAGAGGATTGTGTGGTTAGTTGTTTGTATGAGTGCTGGATGCTGGCTGCTGGCTGCTGCCCCCCCCCTCGTGGGTGGGGAGGGGCACAGGAGTCTGGTCATGCGACTAGAGTGACCAGACTCCTGTGCCCCTGGGGAGAGGGGCGCACATAGGCGTTGATGCCTTGTTGTTGCTGTGTTGTTGTGATTGTTGTTGGTATTGCTGTTGTTGTCTTTGTCGGTGGTGGTGTTGTTATTGTTGTTGTTGTTGGTGTTGTTGTGATGGTTGTTGTTGTTGTTGCTGATGCTGTTGTTGTTGTTGCTGTTGTTGGTGGTGGTGTTGGCGTTGGTGTTGGTGTTGGCGTTGTTGATGGTGTTGTTGATGTTGTTGTTGTTGTTGCTGTTGTTGTTGGTGTTGTTGTTGCTGTTGTTGTTGTTGATGCTGCTGTTGTTGTTGATGTTGCTGTTGCTGTTGTTGTTGTTGTTGTTGTTGTTGTTGTTGTTGTTGTTGTTGTTGTTGTTGTGGTTGTTGTTGTTGATGTTGTTGTTGTTGTTGTTGTTGTTGTTGTTGTTGTTGTTGTTATTGTTGTTGTTGTTGTTGTTGTTGTTGTTGTTGGTGTTGTTGTTGTGTGTGCGTGTGTGTGCCAGAGAGGGTAGCTGCTCCTCCTAATTGTGTTGATGCTTCGGGGGGCGTCTGGAGACATCTCGGAGACCTCTGGATACCTCCAGCGACTTCTGCGTGTTTTCGACGACCGTGATCCAGAGAATGGGGCAGGAGGGTTCAGCGCAGAGGAGGAGAAGCGAGGCTCGAGGTCACTCATCCATGTGGTTGGTCGCTTTCCCTTCTCCCTGCGCTCCCAGAGGCTTCCTCCTGGTCTTTGGGCCCTCCTGGGGCTGGTCGCGTGAAGGGACGGGCATGGCCTGCGGCCCCCAGAGGCCGAGAACTAGCAGGGGGGGGGGGCACGAACGTGAGAGGGGAGGAGGAGGTGGAGGAGGAGGCGGAGGAGGAGGAGGAGGAGGAGGAGGAGGAGGAGGAGGGGGAGGGGGAGGAGGAGGGGGGAGGGGGAGGGGAAGGAGGAGGAGGAGGAGGAGAAGGAGGAGGAACAAGCGGGAGGGGACAGCACCAGAGACTCGCTGCCCCGTCGTTCTCTTGCGCCTGGAGGCCCTCGTGGGTCACCCTGCCGACGTGGAACCTGTCGCGCGTCTTGGAGCTCTAGGCCCTTCCGACAGCAAGTTCCGAGTCGTGGTCCTCGCTTCTTGACTTTACAAAGCGTTGGCTGCCCTGCCCATGGAGTCAGCAGGATGGGTCTCTCTCCAACAGGCGAGGGCGGTGCCCCTGACTGTCAGTCACCCAGCCGCCAAAACCAGGCTGTAAAGCCAGATGATGCACCAAGGACTGCCCGAGGCTACGCTCGAGAAAGAGGCGGAAAAGGGGGACGACCGTGAGTAGGAGGAGAAAGAAGAGGAAGGAGCGGCGGCCGTTGTCCTGATTATCATCTTTCAGCCTCGTCCCTTTCGCATGTCCATCAATGGCGATGGCATGGTTTCGCTACTGTGCGCTCACGCGGCGCACGGAGCCGGTCGAAGCGGTAGAGACATCAGTCATACTTTGAGCCCGTCAGGCCCGCCTCATTCGCAGGGCCAAACGAGTGGCCCCGAGAGTCGCATGCGACAGGAAGCAGCAGCAACCTGTTCATCATCGAGCTCCGAGATATCGTTTCCCAGCAGAGCATCCTACTGCGCGAGTGGCACGGCTGGTGGTGCAATCTGGAAACGTTGACGGAGTCGAGCAGACCACGCAGTGCGGGCATCCCGTGCACCCTGCGTGCGGACGTACCCGGCAGCGGCCGCAGGAAGTGGGCACCAAGCGTCATCCGCTGGAGGTTCTGTGCGGGCCGTGCGAGGTCTCCAACGGCGTGCAGGCGGAGTCCTGTGCGGGCCGTACTGGCAGTGGTAACAGACAGCGGGCCCCAGTCGTCGTCGACGTGCGTGGGATGAGGGCCAACAGAGGCAGCGGGCAGTGTGGCACCCTGCAGAGGAAGCCCATGCCAAGAAACACCCTGCTTGCCTCCAGGGTGCCCTGGGTTTCGACTGTTTTGTCAGGGAAAGCGCGACGCGACGTTCCCACACCAAAAATCACTGGACGTCCTGGGGTCTCAGGGTTGGGATTCTTGTGACAGGTCTTTTTGTGGTCGAGCTCCTACTCTGTGTAGGTCGTCAGCTGCAGTCCCGGAGTGGCGCGCGCGAAGACCCGGCAGTGGCGGCAGACAGTGGGACGTCATCAGCTACAGGTTCCGGGCGGTGCGTCCGTGAAGAGGCGACGCTCGCCTCTCCACGAACATCAGCTGCGGCATCGGGTACTCCAGATTTCGTAATAAAAGGGAGGGGGGTCTCATTTCGGGGGGGGTCTTTTCCAAGCTATCTTGGAGGGCCTGGGGGGGTCTGGGGACGATGTTTTGGAGGGTTCTCCCACGGGGGGGGGTCTGAAATGGCTTGTCTTGGAGGGTCCAGACCCCCGTCCTTTTATTACGAAATCTGGAGTACATGCGTCGGAAAGCGGCCCACAGCAGCTGCTCCTGCGACGTTGGCTGGCGCGACCCGAGGGCCCGCGTGAAGCCGGCGGGCACGAGGACGTCTTGCAGAGCGACGGCGCAGGACGGGGCTGTCCGTGCGGCAGTTCGTTGGGATCCGGGTAGGCGCGCTCCTCCACCGAAGCGGGAGCCCGCAAGAAGGCCGGGGGAGCCCGGGCCCGACGTGGCCGGGCGCCACAGGACGTGGCGACGAAGGAGTGGCGGCGGGGCGTGCGAGAGGAGCCAGGAGCGGCCGCAAAACGGGAATTGGCGAACAAGAACACAGTGGGGAAAAACACACACACACACACAGTGTTTTTTTTTTGTGTGTGTGTGTGTTTCTTCCCGTGTGTGTGTGTGTGTGTGTTTTGTCAGTGTTTTATTGCGTGTTTGTTTTCCTGATTTTCTTTGTTTTTTTGTGTTTGTGTGTGTGTTGTTGTTTTGTGTGTGTGTCTGTTCCCACAGCAGCCCTGCTGGCGAGAGCCGGCCGCATGGACTGCACCAGCTGGCCAGCGCGTGCGAGAGCTTCCGGCGGGGGGGGCGGGCGCAGAGGGCGGGGCGCGGCGGCCCCCGGCCAGGGAGCCTCGGGCGCCCGCGCGCGGCTGCGCAGGAAGGGGGAGTCCTCTCGGCGGCGGCGCGCGCGCAGGGAGAGGGAACGGGGGCAGACGGTGTCGAGGGCGAGGGTTCGGGGAACGAGCAACGACATGAACATAATGACAACGAACAGGGTTCGGGGAACGAGCAACGACATAAACATAATGACAACGAACAGGGTTCGGGGAACGAGCAACGACATGAACATCATGACAACGAACAGGGTTCGGGGAACGAGCAATGACACAAACACAGGAGAGCAACGAGCAAGCAACGACAGGGTTCGGGGAACGAGCAACGACATGAACATCATAACTCGGAGGTGCGCGCGGAATTCTCGGATCGGCGCTGGGGCCCCCTGGCGGCGCCTCCGGCGCCGCCCCTGGCGCGCTCCGCGCGCCAGGGAGGGGGGTCCAGCGCCGATGCGAGAAATCCGCGCGGACCTCCGAGTTTGTATGTTTATGAAGTTCTTCGTTGCCCTGCGGGGGGGCCAGGAGGGGGGAGGGGCAGCAGGCGGAGGAGAGGCAGGGGGGGGGGCGGAGGAGGACCTCCCGGCCCCCTGGGAGCCCACCCAGGGCTCTTCCGAGCGAGGGCGGCGGCCCGCGGCCCGCGGTCCGCGCCCCGCCCCAGGACCCAGGCGGCGGGCGCCTCGCTCGACCTGTGCTGGGCCGTCGTCAGGGAGCTCAAGGCGGCCGCCGCCCTCGCGGGGTGGGGCGTGGCGAGGGGGCGAGGTGGCGAGGGCGGGGGGTGCGGACGGGGACGGGGGGACGGGGGGGGGGAGAGGAAGGAGAGGGGGGGGGGGGGCGGGGAGAAGGGGAAGAGGAGGAGGGAGGAGGAGGAGGCGGAGGAGGAAGAAGAGGAGGAGGAGGAAAGTGAGAAGGACCAGAAGACGCATCAACGATGGTGCCGCAAACTCTCCTTCACAACTCCTTTTCCGTGGATCCGTAAAAGAAGTTGCTCATTAGAAGACAACCGCTCGAAAGTCCTCAATCGTGTCGAAACACCGTTCCCGAGACTCCATCGCCGCGGGTCAACATGATTGTTGCGTGCTGGATCCTGGTCGTGACACAGTGTTGCTTCCTGACAATCCGTAATCACGAGTGTGCGCCGCGCTAAGCGAGGGCCACAGTTTGAAAACGCACAGCCCTGCATTCGTGAAGCCCTCTGCCACTCTTGGGACGAATATGTGCGGCGTTCAGGCGAGAGTCACAGTTTGGAAACGGGCCGCTCTCCAGTGAAGTTGTTCCACTTTCTAAGACGAGTGTGCGCGGCGATGAGGCGCGAGCCACATTTGGGGAACGGCCCGCCTTTCATCCGTCAAGCTTGTGGAGGCTTTTAAGGCGAATGCGCGCGGCGCGCAGGCGGAAACAACATGTGGAAACCATTCGCCCTCCACCTGCGAGGCGGCTGCAAACTTTGAAGACGAATGTGCCCGGCGCTAAAGCGAGAACCACATTTTGGCGAAATAACGCCCTCCATGAGCGAAGCCGCGGCAAACTTTGAAGACGGATGTGCGTGGCGTTTTTCCAACACGTCGGGGGGCACGGCAGAAAGGAATTATTGATAAGGAAAATGGATGGAGGAGTATGGGAACCCGGGAGTAGCAGGCGTGGGCAGGGGAGGAGCGGGGGGAGAAAGGACGGACGAAATAGAAGAGGAGGAGGAGGAGGAGGAGGAGGAGGAGGAGGAGGAGGAGGAGGAGGAGGAGGAGGGAAGGGAAGAGTCAGGAGGTGGAGTGAGAGGAGGCATGTGCAGAAAGGGGGTGTGGAGGGGGGGGGAGATGGAGGCCCATGCGGGAACGGGATGGAGCCAGCCCGCCAGGCTCGTTAGAGTGACCCTTCGCCAGAGTTATGTGGGGCGTGTCCCCCTACAGGGGGCTTTCGACGAAAAATAAAAAAATACTTGAAACATTCACCAAAAAGGCTAAAACAGATACCCAAAAGGTAGTCCCCAGACTATTTTGGGACCATGTTTTGATTATTTTTGGGGCATTTTTCTGCATTTTTCGTCGAAACTTCCCCTGTATGGGGGACAGGCCCGACATCACGCCAGAGTGGCCTCCTGGGTGCGCGGCTCTCCGGGGGGCGCGGGGGAACCCGAGCCGAGCACACCGGCCGCCTCTTGGACGCACCGCACGCGGCGATCGGCAGGTTGCGCACCGAAGGCCATGTCTGCCTACGTAGGGTCATGTCGGGCCTGTCCCCCTACAGGGGGATTTTCGACGGAAAATAAAACATATCAAAGAAATGCTACAAAAGGGTAAAAAAGGTTTCAAACAATAGTCTCGAGACTTTTTTTTATTATTATTTTTGGATTATGTAGGGTTATGTCGGCGTGTCCCCCTACAGGGGGATGTTCGATGAAAAATAAGAAGTATCCCAAAAATGCACCAACATGGCCCAAAGATATTCAAAAAATGGTCCCCGGATTATTTTTGGACCATTTTTTGATTATTCTTGGGGTACCTTTTATTTTTCGTCGAAAATCCCCCTTTAGGGGGACAGGCCCGACCTGTCACTCTGGCGTCCAGCCGTTGCCCTGGCACTGGAGCTCGCGACCCACGCTTGCCTGCAGCATGGCCGGCTCGTCGTGCCATTGCTTGGTGGTTCCTCTCAAACAACTTTTCGAGGATGGAATGCAGGACAGTTGCCAGGTCATAACAAAACAGTGCACACATGCACACGCAAGCACACGCAAGCACACAAGCACACAAGCACATACACACATTCATTGCTGGAGGTTTTCGCCCCTTGCCTCAGAGTCGACCCCCAGGCGTTCTGACCGAGATCTTGATGTGAGTCCAGACGTGGCCACGAGGGCGCCCTCAGAGAGCGAAAATTGTATGGGGCAGCGAAACGTTCGAAACCTCCCTCCTCGATCCTTGATCCCAGACCTCCGCTGCCCGAATGTTTCTATCTCTCGACCCCTTCCCTGGCAGTAGTTTTTCCTCCCGAGCCGTGTTTTTTGACTGCCCAGACCGCCCAGCGCGCTGCGTGCAGCCTCCTGCCGCCAGCGCGGCCCCAGCGCTGCCGCCCCGCCTGAGGGACGTTCTGCAGGCGGGGCGCTCGTCCTCACCGTTCTCCCTCTCCCCCCCTCCTGTCCGCTCTCCCTCCCTCCGCGCGAGGCGATGGCGCCTGGGCCGCTGCCTGCAGCCGCCACGCGGCCTGGTCTTGCCGCCCGCACCCCACGCTGGCCCAGCACCGGGTGGATGCATACCATCGGGGAGGCAGCCTTACTCCGCACCTCCCGCGCCCCCACCCGGGCGGCGCGCGGCCCGCCGGCCTGGCACTGCGTGCGCTTCGTCGGCTACGCGCTGTTTTGACTTGCGGTTCCCGCACTGGGCCCCGCCTCGGCAGATGCGCCGGCGCAGCTGCCGCCTCAGTCCCCGCCGGCGGGGTTGGCCGCTCCAACGCACCCAGGGATGCGATCCGGCCCCCCCGAGTGGCCGTCGCCGTTCCTCCCACTCCTCGCCGTTCCTCCCACTCTTCGCGGCCGTCTGCTCTGTCCCGCTTTCCCGCTACAGCGGTGTCCACGTTTAGTTGGTTCTTTCCGCCAGCGCAGACGACCCCTGCCCAGCCGCCGACGCAACAACAAAAATATGGACGGCCATCATGCCTGGAGGCAGCTCCTCGGAGGTCAAAACGCGCGAAGTATTTCTTTGAGTTTCCTGTGTCCGCTGAGTAGGAAGTGGTGGGGTTGTGTCCCCTCGCGCGGCTTCTTCTCCGCCCAGCGTTTCTCAACGCCCCCTGGCTGGGATCCGAGCAAATGGGGTCGGAGAATCGCGCATCACCGCCGATGTTCTGGACGCCCGAAATGGGTACGGAAAAAATGGGTACGATGTGTGGACTCGCTGTCCGCGCCGCCGCGGCATGTGTCCATTTGAGACAGAAGGCCGCCCGCCCAACAGCGGCCGCTGTTGGTTTGGGACAACATTTCTTGTATTGTACCCATGATTTCCGTACCCACTTCGGGCGCCCAAAGATGCGGAGCCCGATTTTCTCCGCGCGTCGCCGACGTACCGATGCACGGCGTTGACGATGCGGCGCGCTTTCCCGGCCCCGCCTCTCGGCGCCTCTGTCGGCGGCGATCCGCCCGGGCGCGCAGCCCCCCCTCCCGCGAGACGGCCCCCGGGGCCCCACAGCGGCCCAAGAGAGCCCCAGAAGGACCGCAAGCATGCCCCCCAGACGTCCCACGAGAGTGCCAAAAGAGCCCCCCAGACTCGGCGGCGAACGAGGAGGGAAGCGAGAAGGAAAACACTATCTCTGAAGGTTCGAGAGTCCCCCGGCCTTTTGAGAAGCGTTCTAAGCCTTCCCCGAAGACCGAACAGCTTCTCAGAAGGCGCGGGGGGTTCTGAAAACTTCCGCCATTTTCTGGAAAAAAACATTTTTGTGTTCCTTCTCGCTCCCCCCCGCTCGCTCGCCGCCGATTGACGCCCCAACGGGGCCCAAGAGGGAGAACACGATCTGACTTCACAAGCCCCTCTCCCCCCCCCGGCCAGGGGCGCCTGGCGGGCCACGGCCCGGAGCACCCGGGGGACCTGGCGAGGCTGGCGCTGGCCCTGGCAACCGGCGGCCTGGCGCACGAGCAGGCCAGCCCTCGCCAGCCGCCGTCTCTCGGAGGAGGATCGGGGCTCAAGAGACGGGGGTCGATGCGGAGGAAGAGGAGGCGGCGGAGGCGGAGGCGGAGGCGGAGGCGGAGGCGGAGGCGGAGGCGGAGGCGGAGGAGGAGGCGGAGGCGGAGGAGGAGGAGGAGGAGGAGGAGGAGGAGGAGGAGGAGGAGGAGGAGGAGGGAGGAGGAGGGTCCCGCGCCCGCTTCTCTAGTCGCCGCGGGCGCCAGGCGCTCCGCGCGGGCGCTTGCCTCTCGTTCTGCGCTGCCGGCCGTCGCGGCTTGCGGCGCGGGGGACGCCGCCGCGCCCGTGGGGGCGTCGATGAGCACCGGCGGAGCTGAAGAGACGGCCCTGACTCCAGATCCGCCTTACTTTAGCTTTTTTTCCCAACTCAAAATTGCGTCGGGCAGAATTTCCTATAAGAAGCCGAAGAAGTAATTAGGGCGGGAATTTCTGCACCCAACATAAAGTAGGGCGGAGATCCACAGAAGTAAGGCGGAAACAGCAACAGAAACGTAGGGCGGAAATTGGCATCAGCGGGGCTTGAACAGTAAGGCGGAAATTCCAAGCCCTACTTACGATTTTCCCCAAAGTAGGGCGGATCTGGAGTCAGGGGGGGGTCTATGCAAACGGGGGCCAGCCGGGGCACTGGATCCTCCAGGATCCTGCGAAGACCCCCTCGTGGCTGACCCGGGTTGGCGAGCCGCTCGTGGCCGCGAGAGGCGGCCGCGCACATTGGCTGACCCGGGTCTGCGAAGCCCTGCGTCGCTTTTGCTGTCCTGCGTTGCAGCTGTTTGGTTTCTTGCTGGCCCGGGGTCTGATTGACCCGGGCCAGCAGACCCGCGAGAGGAGCTCGGAGGAGGAAGAGAGATACCCATGCCGCTAATTACTCTTCCGCCGTTTTCCCCTTTTGGGGGCTCCTTGGAGGCCCTCGTCGCCACCGCTGGATTCGCACCGAAAGTATGGTCAGAGCGCACCCCAGGAGAGATCCGGGAGGTAGCAGTATTTTGGGTGCGTTTTGGTTTCCCCTGCGATGCCGCTGCGCCTTCCTCCTCGGCCACGCGCACGGGCGGGCGTAAGACGAAGCCAGGAAGAGGATAACATCGGTTGAGGATAGAGCGAGGATTTCTGGGAGCTGGCGGCTCTGGAAGATGTCTCGGGCGCCGCGGCCTTCTCAGAGCATCTTGGAACGCAATGAAGGCGTTCTGAAACGTTCATGAACGGATTTATCCTCGTCCTAGCCCCGTCCGAGGCTGGAAGCAGGGGGGAGGGCTTCTGAGAAGGAGGCTGCTTCCCAGAAGAGGCGCGGGACTTCCCTGCAGACCTACCGCCGGCGCCTTCTGAGCAGCAGCTTCCTCCGAGAAGCTCTCCCGTCCCCCCACCCCCTCGTGCGCGCCGCCAAACCGAGCAGACACACCGCCACCGAGCCGCCACCTGGGGCGGGACCGAGCCCTGGGCTGTGGCACACCCGAGCGTCTGCCTGTGCTGGGTGCCGCTCGGGCGTGCCACCGCCCAGGGGCCGGCCCCCTGCCGATAATTAGGTTCTCGGCCTCTCCTCGCGTTGTCGCCACGGCCGGATTCGCGTCGAAGCCCTGGCCCGGAGCATGGAGCAGCGGCATCGAAGGAGGAGGAGGAGGAGGAGGAGGAGGAGGAGAGCAGCGGGAGGAGGTGGAGGAGGAGGAGGAGGAGGAGGAGGAGGAGGAGGAGAGGAGAGCAGCGGAGGAGGGAGGAGGAGGAGGAGAGGAGAGGAGGAGGAGGAGGAAGAGCAGCGGAGGAGGAGGAGGAGGGGAGGAGGAGGAGGAGAGGAGGAGGAGGAGGAGCGGGAGAGGAGGAGGGAAGGAGGAGGAGGAGGAGGGGAGGAGGAGGAAGGCAGCGAGGAGGAGGAGGAGGAGGAGGAGGAGAGGAGGAAGAGGAGGAGGAGAGCAGCGGGAGGAGGAGGAGGAGGGGAGGAGGAGGAGGGAGGAGGAGGAGAGAGGAGGAGGAGGAGGAAGAGCAGCGGGAGGAGGAGGAGAGGAGAGGAGGAGGAGGAGGGGGAGGCGGAGGGAGGGAGGAGGAGGAGGGAGGAGGTGGGGAGAGAGAGGAGGAGGAGGAGGAGGAGGAGGAGGAGGAGGAGGAGGAGGAGGAGGAGGAGGAGTAGGAGGAGGGAGGGAGGGAGGGAGGAGGAGGAGGAGGAGGAGGAGGAGGAGGTCACCTCGGCCGCCCCCGCTGGTGCGCCCTCTGGCGGCCCTCGTTCTCGCTCGCGCTCCAGCAGGAGTCCTCGTCGGCCAGGCGATGCCTCTCGCGAGAGTGGGGGTCGATGGGCTCCCAGGGCGCGCTTGCGACACGAGCCATCTTCAGGAGGGGAACAAACACACAGACACAATTAATCGTCGATTGCCCAGAACATATGGGGAAGACAAAATCCCATAAAGTATGGAAAATATAGGGAATCCTGTTATTTGCGTCTATTCATTTGTGTTTCCCAGGGCCCCTTCACATATGGCTGATGCGTGACGCTCCGCGCAGGCATCCCCACGAGCCCAGCCAAGAGCGAGCACCTGGGGAGCTGCCCTGACCAGGGGTGCGCAGCAGCGCGCGGTTGCGCCGTGGAGCCTCCACGAGGCATCTCGGGGCCCTCTCGGGTATCCCCCTCGGGGCCCTGCGAGGGAGGCGGGGGGGGGAGGAGCGGCCAGCGGCGGCAGCAGCACGGGCACGGCGGCAGCCGGCGTGCGGCCTGCGGCAGCGGCAGTGGCATCGGCGGCGGCAGCTGCTCCTGCTCCTGGCGGCTGCCCGCTGCTCCCGCCGCGGCTCCCCCCTCCCTCCCGGAGCTTCGGTATCGTTTCACCGACCCCCACCCCCATCCCCATCCCCTTCGAGACCCCCACCACGTTGCCCCCCCGCCCAGTTGGGGAGACTCCCCTCGAAACCCGACGGGAACGACCTGCATCCCCACTTCGGGGGTGCGGATCGGGCCGCGGGGCCCGGGCCACGCCGCTGGGGATGGGGATCGGTGAAACGACACCCAGATCTCCAGCTCCCGCCGCCGCCTCCCGCGCAGGCCTCTTGCGGCCCGGGGCCACCCTCCCCGCCTCCCGCCCCTCGCCCCCCGCAGCTGCCGCCCCCGGGCTCGTGCTGCTCCCGCTCCCGCTCGGGGCCGCCCGGCTGCGGCCGGCTCCTGCCCCCGCCGCGTGCGGTGCCGCACTTTTGGGGGCCAGCCGTGGGCCGGGGGGGCGCGCCAGCACGCCAGGCGCGCAGGTCGATCCACGGTGTTGCGTCTGCGCCTGCAGCAGCAGAGGGCGCCAAGGATCGGCACGTCACGGCAGCATGGGTGGGCAGTGCCACGGACGTGCCTGCCGCGTCTCCTCCGGCCAGCTGCCGTCTCGTCTCAGTCTCTGTCGCGGCGGGGCTTCATCCCCGTTTCCGTTTCCTTCCTTCCCTCTCTGTCCTCCCTGCCCTTCTTTCTTTGTTTCCTCTCTTCTCTCCTCTCTCTGCTCTCTCTTCTTCCCCCCGCCCTCCGGCCTACCCCCCTCTCTCCTCCCTTTCTCTTTTGCTCCTCACCTTCCAAGCATCTCTGCCCAACACCTCACATGCATCTCAGCCAGCCCAACAAGCTCGAGCGAATCAGAATCCCTAATTGCTCCCTCCTGCGCTTCGCTTTCCTGCTCGCCTGCATATCTCCTGCCCATCGCGCTCCCCCTCCTCCACTCCGCGCGTGCCCCCCCCGCTCGCCCCTCCCCCGACTCCCTCCTCATCGCCCCCTCGCTTCCCCTCCACAACCACCTCCCCCTCCATGCCAAGCCCCCCCTTTCCGCCCCTCCCTCGTCGTGCGGCGGCTCCGCGCCACCGCTGCATGACAGCATGCTCTGAAATGCTGCACCCTTGGGGCAGCAACAATGTAGGATTGGTCCATGCTCGGATCCCCAGAACTGGCGGAGGGCGGGCGGGCGGGCGCGGTCGGGCGGCGCCAGGCCAGGGGCGACTCGTTCCAGGTGTTCCGAACGCCCTCCGAGCGTTCCAAGATGCTCTGAGAAGGCCGCGGCGCCCAACACATCCTCCAGAGCCGCCAGATCTCGGGGATCCCCGATTTGTCCTGGTTCGTTGCTGTCCCTTCTCTTACGGGGGGCAGGTGGTGGGGGAGAGCGGACAGCGAGGAGCAGGGAGGAGGAGGAGGAGGAGGAGGAGGAGGAGGAGGAGGAGGAGGAGGAGGAGGAGGGTGCATCATCATCCTCGTCGTCGTTGTCGTCGGCACGCCCTCCTCCCCTCCTACTCTCGATCTGCCACTTCCTGTTGTGACCTCCCGCCCGTCTAGGGAAGACGGCGCGTCGCTGGCGTGCAGAGCTTTCAAGTTGGGTCGAGAGCTTCCCCCGTCGTTTTTGTCGTCGTCGTTGTCCGTGGTTGTCCGTCGTCGTCACTGTCGTCGTCGACGCCTTCACAATCTGTCGTTTCCCGTGGTGCTCGTTGTTCGTCGGCGTCGTGTTCGTTCTTCCGTTGTGTGTCGTCGCCACAGGCTCGCTTCACCTCGCGTCGCTTCTCTTCGTCTCCTTCGCTCGAAGTTGGCTGGCCCCCACCTTTTGGGAGAGCCCGCGATTCTGCGAGGACGCCCTTGTTCACTGGAGGCGAGCAGTGCCTGCCGACATGCGCCCCGACTCGAGTCGGGCCTCCAGCACCGCTGGGCCAGCGACCTCTTCAGGAGCCTTCTCCGGATTCCAAAATAAAGTGGGGGGGTCACATTTGGGGGGTGGGGTCTGATTTGAGCTGTCTTGGAGGGTTCGGGGGGGTCTGGGCAAAGGGCCGCCCTTTCATGGATGGTCTGGGGGGGCCTAAGACTTCTCGTCTGGGAGGGTTGTAACCCCCTCCCTTTCCAACACGAAATCTGGAGTACCTGCCCGCGGTTCTCTGAGCCAGCGCCCCCTTCCGTGGGTCCCGACCACACCATCAGCCGTCGTGACCGCCGCCGTCGTCGTCCTGGCCGTCGGCCATCGTCCGCCGCCGTTGCCGCCGTCGTCGCCTTCGCCGCCTTCGCAGGCTGTCCGCGGCCTCCTCCTCCTCCTCCTCCTCCTCCTCCTCCTCCTCCTCCTCCTCCTCCTCCTCCTCCCCCTCCTCCTCCTCCTCCTCCTCCTCCATCCTCCTCCTCCTCCTCCTCCTCCTCCCTCCTCCTCCTCCTCCTCCTCCTCCTCCTCCCCCTCCTCCTCCTCCTCCTCTTCCTCCTCCTCCTCCTCCTCCTCCTCCTCCTCCTCCTCCTCCTCCTCCCCCCTCCCCAGCCCAGGTCTGGGAGGAGCTGTCGGAGGGCCTGCGGGCCAGCGCCCACCTCCTGTCCGGCCCCTCGGCGGCCGCGGCCGCCTTCGGCTCGGCGAAGGCGCGCGGCCTGGCGAGCGAGTCGAGACCCGAGCTTGGCGGAACGTCGGGCCGTGCCATCCGCTTGCCGGCGGCCCCGGCGGGTATTTGGGACGGCCCAGTTTTCGGCGGTGCGCCCAGGGGGGGGGAGAGTCAGTATCGTCAAACCGACCCTGTCCCCATCCAGACCCCCACCATGTCAGCATCCCAAGGGTATGCCCCTCGAAACCCGAAGGATTCAGATTAGATCCCCAGCTAATTCTGAGGATAAGTTGGCCAGTGGGGCCCATTCCACGCCCCTGGGGATCGGGGTCGGTTCAACGATGCTCATCGTTGGCGGCCCCGGCGTGAATTTTGGACGGCCCAGTTTTCGGCGGTGCGCCCAGTGTGGGGAAGTGAGAGGCTGAGTCGGGAGCCTTCAGCAGGGGGTTCATGCAAACGGGTGTCAGCCAGAGCGCCGGATCTTGCAGGATCCTGCAAAGCCAGGGTTGCACTGACCCGGGTCAGCGCGCAGGGTCCTGCAGGACCCTTCAGAATTTTGCAGGATCTTGCAAAGCCCGACTGACCCAGGTTTGGATGACCCCAGGTCAGTAGATCCCCAGCAGACGATGAAAAATGGTTTCGATACCTCTGCTCGTCCTGGATAACCCTCATCGCCACGGCTGGATTCTCCTCGGAGCTCTGCTCAGAATGCACCCCGGGGGAGGTCCTTGGCAGCGGTATCGGCACCCTGTTGCCCCCAAAGACGGGCATGCCTCCTCAGAAGGCGGCGGGGCTTCTCAGAAGGCGGCCAGCCTGCTGAGAAGAGGCCTGCGCCTCCGGATGAGGCTTGACACCATTTCTCAAGAGCAAGGGGCCTCCACGAGGGCGCGAAGTTGTTCGCGCTTCGCGCTTCGCGGGCCTCATTCCTCATTCCTCCTCCTCCTCCTCCTCCCCCTCGTCCTCCTTTTCCCCCTTTGGGGGGGGCGGCGCGAGAGCGCGAAGTCATTCGCGCTTCTCGCGCTTCGCGGTGCACGAAGCGCGACGTCGGGAGCCCTTGGAGAGGCGCGAGGGCTTCTGACGCCTGCTGGGAAGGCCTGCCCCCTCGCGCCTCTCCCGGGCTCGCCGCCAGCGTGGAACGTGAGATGTCTGCAGCGGGAGCCAACGTCAATGAGCTGATATCTGCCAGTTTAAAACACATCCCTATCCCTATGTTTGACATCACCTCACCTCGATGCCGATCTTCAGGACTCCCTCGGTTTCTGAGGGCCTGTCCCTGAGATTGTCCTCACTCTTTGCTCGCCCATCTTAGCGATAGGGATAAGTTCGAGGCTGGTTAGATGTCGCTGAATCATTTCGCCGATCCATTTCCAGCTCCGTCCCAAACCCGATACCCACCCCTCCCACCACCCCAGTCGGAGGTATGCCATTCGGAAGTCGAAAGGAACAGCCTACATCCCCATCTAGGGGGGGCACATCGGCCAGTTGGGCCCAGTCCACGCCCGTTGGGATAGGGATCGGTTAGACGATGCTCCGTCAAACTCAAGACCAGTACACGATATTGATCCGACCGCCCCATCATCGAGCAGTGGCGAAGAGTCCGGACTCGCCTATAGGCACACCAATTGATGTCCTAAGAACTCTTGTGGTTTGCACGAAATGTTCTGGAGTCTTTCTGGCCGAGACAGCCGTGTTTTAACACACCGTCCTTATGCTCGAAGAAGCCCGTTATTCTGCTTGGAGCAGTCGTTTTGTTCTACGAACATCTCGTGGTAGGCCGGACGTTTATCGTCCACTCGGCCGCGACACGTTCGGGGCAGCTCATGCGCCGCGCTTCATTCCCCCCAGCTGTCCTCCTTCTTCACCCAAACCTCGCGCTTCGCAGGCGATGTTACTCTCCCACCCCCCGACTCTTCGACGAAAAATGAAGTCGCTCAGACAAGGATTGCGGGCAATAGTTATATCCACATCCAGTGAGTCTTGGAGTTTTGGGCTACCTTCCCCAGAAACTGGAGGCGCACTGGATATGGATAAACATCTGGCCTCCAAAGGCTCGATGTTTCTCCATATCCAGTGCGACTCGGCCTTGCGGTACCCCTTCCCAAACATTCCAAGACGTTCTGGATATGGATATAAGTATTGCCCGCAAAGGATGGGATCCCTGGGATATACCCCGAGGGGGCCAACTCTTCCGCACCCCTGTCGAGGAACCCGAAGCCGCCGTCCACGAGCCTCACGCCCACTCCGCGCGCCTCCGCGTGCGCGCGCGCGCTGGCGCCGCGGGGTGGGCGGCGTCGTCTCTTGGCGCGCCTCGCAGCGGAGGGCGTACAGTGAGCGGCTTGAGTAGGGAACACTTACTTTTCAAAAGGGGCTCGGTCGTTCCTTAGATTTTACATGCGTTATTTACAGTCCTCATGCGTTAATTGTTATTTTTCGTTCCTTATGCGTTATTCCTTGGGATAAAAGGGGCCTCGTTCCTTATTTATCGTTCCTTAGGTCAACGCCCCGACTGTGCTGCAGCTCCTCCCGTCGCTCCGGGCGTTCCGGGACCGTCTGTTGGAGGAGGTGCCTCTCCAGCACTCTGAGAGGCCTTCTCTGGCTTTGGGGAAGGCTCAGAGGACTTCTCAGAAGGCCGGGAGACTTCTGAGTCTTCTGAGAAGGCCCGCCCCTTCTCACTTCCCCCCAGGCTCGCCCCCGAAAGGTACCAATACCGCTACCCTCCCTTCGTTTTCGCCTTTTTTGGCCTCCCGGGTGGCCCTCGTCGCCACTGCCGGAGTCGCCTCGAAATTCTGGTCAGAGCGCACCCCAGGGGAGGTCCGGGGAGCGGCGGTATCGGTACTTTGTGGTGTCCCCTATGTTTTTTTTTTTTTTTTTCTCTCTCTCTCTCTCTCTCTCTCTCTCTCTCTCGGGGAAACGAGAGACTCAAGTTCGCCGGAAGCCGGATGTGCCGACGCTCTTCGACGGGCCTGTCTTGGATTGTGATGGTCCAGTCCAGTTTTCGTGGGGTGTGCAGCTGGAGCTCACGTCGGCAGCGAACCAGGGGGGGAAGTGAGAAGGAGAAGGCCTATTCCCAGAAGGCTCGGAAGCTCCCTGGCCTTCTGAGAAGTGTCCCAAGCCTTCCCCGAGGATGCAGAAGACCTTTCAGAAAGCGCGAGGGCTTCTGAGAAGTCTTGCCGCCTTCTGAGAAGGCGTTCTCCTTCTCGCCTCCCCCCCTCGCTCGCCGCCTATCATGGCAGATCTCAGGCCGGGCCTCGTCGTTTTCCGGACGGCCCCGCTGGGCCGGCCCGAGCCCCCCGACTCTCGCTCCCCGGGCCCTGAGGCCGTCCGTGGGAGTGGCGCCGGGGTTACGCGAGGGCTGGCCATCGGGGCAGGGGTCGAGAGGCCCTGAGGGCCCTGCGTTCCTTTCTCCTTCGACTAGACGTAAGAGTGACCTTTCGCCGGAGTGACCTTTGGTGCGGGCACAGATGGGTCCCCAGATGGCTGAAAGCGAGGCAGGAACAGCGGCTTGCGCGCCCAGGTTTGGTCCCCCCGCGGCCCCCAAAAAGCCGCGCAGCAAAGGTCACTCTTACCCAGGGTCACTCTTGCGTGTGGCCGACTCCTGTCCTCTGAGGGTCGAGAATACCTATCCTCGGAGGGTCGAGGAGAGATTCCCACCTTGGAGCCTGTTCTGTCAGGTCCGGGCGATAACGGTCGTGCCCTGCCCTCGCCCTCCCTCCCTCTCCCCCCGCCGCCCCCGGATCACGTCACGCCTTCGTGGCCAGATTTGCAAAGATGTCCTCGACATTCTTCAAGGATTTCCTGAGAGTTCTGGCGGCCCCCAGCCGTGATGTGATGGGGATGGCGAACTCTCCCCCCCCTCCCCCGATCACGCCCGTTCTCGCGAATGATTCAAAAAAGGCTGCTGCCGAGTCGCGCCCTGGAACAAGAGTGCCGACCGCATGATGCTCCAGTGCTTCACTGAGCTAAAGTGTCTGATGCATTCCTTGCCTCTCCGTGCGCTTCGCGCACTAATTACCAGGGGAACGACCAATGACACAAACATAAAAACTCGGAGGTCCGCGCGGATTGCCGCCAGGGCGCCCCAGAGCTGATCCGAAGAATCCGCGCGGACCTCCGAGTTGTTATGTTCATGTCATTGCTTGCCCCTCTACTTCTGGAGCCGTCCTGCTGGACGGATGTTCTTTGGAAGCCGCTCTGTTCCGCTGCCGCCTCCCGCCCTGTGGGGTCGATCGCAGGTAGCGTTCTGCCTTGTTGGGGGCTTCGTAGAGGGAAGCTTATTCCAATTGTGGGCTGGGGAACGGGCCCAGCCAGATGCTCACGTTTAACCGTCCACCCTGGATAAATGCAACAACTACTACTACCACCACCACCACCACCACTACTACTACTACTACTACGACTACGACTACTACTACTACTACTACTACTACTACTACTACTACTACTACTACTACTACTACTACTACTACTACTACTACTACTACTACTACTACTACTACTACTACTACTACTACTACTACTACTACTACTGCTACTACTACTACTACTACTACTACTACTACTACTACTTACTACTACTACTACTGCTACTACTACTACTACTACTACTACTACTACTACTACTACTACTACTATTACTACCGCCACTACTTCTACTACTACTGTTGCTACGACTACTACCACGCTTCCTAGTACCACTACTACTACTACTACGACGACGACGACTACTACTAGTACTAGTAGTACTATTACTACTACTACTACTACGACTACTACTACTACTATCACTACTACTACTACTACTACTACTACTACTACTACTACTACTACGACTACTACTACTACTACTACTACTACTACTACTACTACTGCTACTGCTACTACTACTACTACTACTACTAACTACTACGACTATTACTACTACTACTACTACTACTACTACCACCACTACTACTACTACTACTACTACTACTACTACTACTACCACTACTACTACTACTACTACTAGTACTTCGACGACTACTACTGTGAAGCGATCTCCCCGTCGAAGGTTGGAGTGAGAGGGAAAGCGGCGTCAGTCTATTGAAGAATCTGCCTTCAGTATCAGGAGGAGGAGGACGACGAGGAGGAAGGAGGAGGACCTGAGCACACCCAAGTGCCACCAACGATGTTGCAAGAAACCCTCCCTCCAAGTTCCCTCTTATTACGTCCCTGCAAGAATGGATTGCGAAGGCCTTGTGGCCAGTGCCGCCGACCATGAAGGGGAACAACGTCAACGGCGGCGGCGGCGACGACGACGACGACGCTGACGTGCGTTAGAGTCCTCATGGATGCTTCTGGGGGACATTCTTTTGAAGTCGTCTTGGGGCATGCCTGGAGCCCCCAAGACGACTTTGGGCGTACCTGGGGACCCCCGAAGTCGGGACATTCTTTTGAAGTCGTCTTGGGGGCTCCTGTGTTTAAGTGTTTTCTGGGTAGCTCGTGGGGGCCGCTTTGGAGGCTCGCGGGAGCCTCTTGAGGCTACCTGGGGGTCTCACGTCCCTGTAATAAGGTATTTTCATTGCTGGGAGTGACCTAGCGGCAAAGCAACCGTCAGAAAACCATCAAACGTGCCAAAACCCAATTCGTGGGACTTCAGCGCCGCGAATCAACGTGACTTTTTCGCCTTGACAAGCCTGAATCGTGTGAGAACACAATTTTTTGATTTCAACACCGCGAATCCATGTGACTGCTTTGTCCTGACAGGTGCAAACTTCAGCGCGAATGTGCTCGGCGCTAAGGCGAGAGTGACATTTTGAGCAGGAGCCGCTCTAAATCGTGAACGTGCGCGGCGCTGAGACGAGAGCCCATTTGGAAGTACCCACCCTCACCAGTGACATCGCTGCAAATCTTTAAGGCAAGTGTGCACGGCGCTGGGGCGAGAGCTAAATGTTGACTGCAGTGGACCCACCCTCGTTTGGGAGAAAGCTGCTTCGAACCTGCAAGACGAAGCTGCGCGTTGCAGAGGCACGAGCCACCCTTTGAGAACGCTCCGCCCCGCTTGTGAGAAGGCTGCTCCGAACCTGCAAGACGGAGCTGCGCGTTGCAGAGGCACGAGCCACCCTTTGAGAGCGCTGCGCCCTCCCTCCTCGAGTCCGCTGCACACTTCCGGCCTCAGGACGGGAGGAGGCCTCGGGCGAAACGCCCGGGCCTGCCCTGCCGACACCGCTTGGGGTGTGACAGGGCGGAGGGACTGTCCGGCAACGCGGATGGAGGGGGAAGCAGGAGGAGGAGCAGGAGGAGGAGGAGGAGGAGCAGGAGGAGGAGGAGCAGGAGGAGGAGGAGGAGCAGGAGGAGCAGGAGGAGGAGCAGGAGGAGGAGGAGGAGGAGGGGCACGACGACAGGGAATGGTGCTGTGGTGCTTCCCGCAGTCATTTTTCCGAGCGAGACCCCCCGGCGGGAGAGCCTCGGCGGCCTGAATGCCCGCATGGCCGCGCTGGCGGACCTGCTGGTCTCGGTGACCAGGGCCTCGCCCACCGAGGACCATTCCACGTACCGGTACCACATCCCGGCAGCCGCACGCGAGCCCATCGTGTCGCCATTCTCCGAGAGCAGTGGGTCCCGGGGTGTCTCGCCCCTCCACGTCTCCGTCAGGGGCGGCAACGAGGGGGTGATGACTGGGGGGGGGGAGATCTCTTGTCGCGGGCCATGATGTCTCCCCAGGTTTGATGGCGCCTCTTCTCATCTCAACGTGTCCCCGGCCCCCCCCCCCCTGGGCCGCGCACGTGCTCTGGCCACGATTTGCGCCCGCCCCTCTATAGTACGCCCCCCTCTCGGACGCCCCCGGCTCCCGGGAGCCCCCTCCACGGGCCAGAGGATCGCCGGAAGGCGGCTGTGGTACGGCAGGCTGGTCCTGGGTGTGTGTGGCCAGAGGCCGGGCCCCGCTGCCCTCAGAACAAGCTGGGCTTCATGCCACCTCGTGCGGCGGAGGTGCGGAGAAGGACGCCTCGGCCGAGAGAGTCGTGGAACGCGTTTTCACGCACGCGGCGCCCGCTGCATCCTCCGTGGCCACCGATTCTCAGAGATTCCGGTGGTGATGTCTGCACGACTTCGTGTTCCTGTTGCCGTCGTTTCTTTTTACTTCTGGGCCTCCAGAGGCTCAGAACCTCGCTCGTCACCGCCGTCACCTCTGCCCTGAGACCTCCATGAGACTTTTGGAGCCCCCCAGAGTTTTCCTTTGGAGTCCCGAAACGGTGCTGTGACAGACCGTGCGGTGACCTCGAAATCCCCCAAGACCTCACCGCACGGGCCGTCAACGCACGGTTTTGGGACCCCGGAGGCCCCAGTCGCCCGAGACGTCCTTGGAGAACGACCCGAGTCCCAAAACCCTGCGGTGACCCCGAATCCCCACCGACTCACCACACGGCGCGGTCACCACCCCGTCTGGGGGCCCCTGATTTCCGCATGCGACCACCACGGAGCGCAAGAAAGTCGTGCCGACTTCGTCTGTGCGTCGCCCGCGGCCATGGGGGCGGGCGCGGCTCGCAGGGACGGGTCAGGGTGGAAGCCTGGAGAGGTCTGGGGGCTGCTTCTGGGCGGGTCCCGAACGCCTCGGCGGGGTCGAACGCAGGTAGAGCCAAGGCGGGCCTGTCCCTCCACAGGAGGAATATTCAAGAATAGTTTTTAGGTAATGGTCTGGGATCTTTTGGACCATTTTTTCTACCTTTGAATGTTCTTCTGAGATCCCCAAGATCCAAGATTCTTCTAATACTCAAAAGTTGTCCTCCAAGATCCCCCTGTAGGGGGACAGGCCCGACCTAAGATGGAGGCCTTTTGATGTTCCTGTTTCTGCGCCATGGGCCTTTTCGATGCGCCCCTGTGGCCATGGTCCGAGCCATCTCGGAATTCTTGCCGGAACGCACCCCGAGACGTGAGCGCGGGGCGGTCTTTCGAGGGCGCCCAGATCTGTGGCGGCGTGAGTGCTTGGGGCTCCTGTGTGGCTGCCCGACGTCAGCCTGCATCATGGGGAGGCCTCCTGGGAGGTGGCGAAGCGATTCAGCGAGTTCGACGCGCTGCTCAAAGCCCTCGCGGGCAGCAAGTACGGCGCCCTCCCGCAGATGCCCGCGAAGACGCTGATGGGGGCGCCGGGGGACCTGGCGGCGATCGATGCGCGGAAGACGCAGCTCAGGATCGTGCTGCAGGACCTGCTGCTCCGCCCGCGCCTCGGCTGCCCCTCCTCAGAGCCCCGAATCATCAGGGGTAACTCGGGTCAGGGCTAACTCGGGTTCGTTTTTCGGGATTCCGAACCCGAGTTATCCCGGACCCGAGTTACCCCGGATAACTCGGGCG
This sequence comes from Prorocentrum cordatum, assembly GCA_963575745.1. Classification (NCBI taxonomy): domain Eukaryota; class Dinophyceae; order Prorocentrales; family Prorocentraceae; genus Prorocentrum; species Prorocentrum cordatum. The sequence goes on from CAUYUJ010020171.1 coordinate 165,200, forward strand.
CCCAGAGCCCCGAATCATCAGGGGTAACTCGGGTCAGGGATAACTCGGGTTCGCTTTTTCGGGAACCCGAACCCGAGTTACCCCGGACCCGAGTTACCCCAGATAACTCGGGCGCCCAACCTCCCGCGGGGCCCTCCTCGGAGATTCTGCGGGGCAGGGCGGCCCGGAGGCGGCGGGCCTGCCCTCCCGACCTCCACCTTCCATGCCTCCCTTTCCTCCGCGGAGGGTGCGGAAGAAGTCACCGAAGCTCTCGGAAGCCTTACTCCAGATTTCGTAATAGAAGGGAGGGGGTCTGGACCCTCCAGGGCAAGCCATTTCAGACCTCCCCCGTGGGAGACCCCTCCAAAACATCGTCCCCAGACCCCCCCGGCCCTCCAAGATAGCCTGGAAGAGACCCCCCCCCGAAATGAGACCCCCCTCCCTTTATCACGAAATCTGGAGTACGCAGGTCAAGGAAACCCGCACAGATATCATCAGAGTGAGGGGGCCGAGTGGTCATTCATTGTCCCGTGCGTGCTTGGCTCCAGTGGGGATCCATGGGGAGGATCCTGCTTGTTGCGTTGTTGTTGTTGTTGTTGTTGTTGCTGCTGCTGCTGCTGCTGCTGCTGCTGCTGTTGTTGTTGTTGTTGTTGTTGTTGTTGTTGTTGTTGTTGTTGGTGTTGTTGTTGTTGTCGTTAGTGTTGATAGTGTTGTTGTTGCTGTTGTTGTTGCTGTTGTTACTAGTGTTATTGTTGTTGCTGTTGCTGTTGCCGTTGTTGCTGCTGCACTGCTTCTGTTGTTGGTGTTGTTGGTCTGAAGAATAGTTATTCCCCCTCAGCGGTGCATACTGTTTTTTCTCCATCAAAGTGTGCCCCTCGACGCTGGCACCCTGTTTTCTGACAGGGGAAGTCTTGATGCTCAAACTGTGCCCCTGGCCCCCGGTTTACAACAACAACGGCTCCCGCTTGAGACTTCCTCCAAATTTACTCAGGACCCCCGCTCCCGCCTGAGACCTCTTCACTATTTACTCAGGATCGCCGCATCGCCGGTGACGTCCTCGCAATTTAGTCAGGACCCCCGCTCCCATCTGAGACCTCCTCACATTTTATCTAGGAACGGCGCGCCCGTTTGAGACTTTTTTTGCAATTGAGTCAAGACGTCTTTGCAATTTTGTCAAGACCCCCGCTTCCGCCAGAGAAACCATCACATTTAATTCAGGAATTGCGCTCTCGCATGCGACTTCGATGCAATGTATTCAGAAATCGCGCTTTCGACGCTCAGGAAACACGCTGCGCCAAGGACGCCGTCACAATTTACTTAGGAATCGCGCTCTCGCCATACTCAGGCATCCCGCTTGAATGTCCCACCCGCCCGACCCGCCCGTCAGTGGATCGCCCGCCCGTCGTGGGCTCCCGCCCGAGACTTCCTTCAGGAACGGCTCTTTCGCGTAGGACTTCCTCGAACGTTCAAGCTCTTACCTTCCTGCTCATCCTCCCTCTCCCTCCTCCCTCCTCCCTCCTCTCCTCCCTTCTCCCTCCTCTCTTCCCTCATCCTCATGCCTCTCTGCCCTATCCCCTCTCCGTCCTCCCCCTCCTCCCTTCTCCCTCCCCTCTCCTGCCTCCTCCCTCCCTCGTTCTTTTTTTTTCTCTCTCTCTCTCTCTCTCTTTCCCCTCTCTGTCTCTCTTTCTCTGCCTTTCTTATCTGCCTGTCTCTCTCTCTCTCTCTTTCTCGCTGCCTCTAATCAACCGCCCCCCTCTTCGCTCCTCCTCTCCTTGCTTTTCCCATCTTCCTTCGTCCCTACCGTCCTCCCACTCTCCCTCGTTCTCCCCCTCCTCTTTTTGCAGGGCCCACCAATTCCGGGCACATGTACGCCCACGTAGGATTGTCCGCCCGTTCAGGTTTGCCCGCCTGTCTAAGCCCGCCGCCCCCCCGCAAAGAGAAATAATCACCCACAAGCGGGTGTGATCGAAGGCGAAAAGAACGGGTATCGAGGGTGTGGGGGACTTGTGTTGAATGACACTCGGACAAGTAGCAGCGAACAGTTGTATAATGATTGTTGTTGTTGTGCTTGTTGTTAGTGTTGTTGTTGTTGTTGTTGTTGTTGTTGTTGTTGTTGTTGTTGTTGTTGTTGTTGTTGTTTGTCGTCGTCCCCCCTGCGACCCACCCGCGACCCACCCGCGACCCACCCCGCGACCCAGCCCGCGACCCACCCTGCGACCCACCCCGCCACCCACCCCGCGACCCACCCTGCGACCCAGCCCGCGACCCAGCCTGCGACCCATCCCGACCCACCCCGTGACCCGCCCGCGATCCACCCGCGACCGACCCTAGGACCCACCCCGCGACCCAACCGCGACCCGGCCCGTGACCCAGCCCGCACCCACCCCGCGATTCACCCACATTGCTTTAAAAATCGGCGCCTGTGGCGGTCTCGATGCATAATTTGTAGAAGTTCGGCGCCTGCGGCGGGCTTTTTCAGAGCCTCGCAGGCTGACGACGTCCTCGCCACCTCCTCACTCTTGTCCGCAACTGCGGGGTGCTACGGTACCGAAGAAGGGGCTGCAGGCCCGCCCGCGTAGGGCGTGGACTCCGGCAGGTTTTTTCCGCGCTAGTTTGGTGGCGGCGCCAGAGCGGGCGTTCCCGGGAAAGCGCGCCGCCAGCGGACCTGGCGCCAGCCAGTCACGGACGATCATCTTTCGGCTACGCGTAAGGTAAGAGTGACCCTTCGCCGGAGTGGCTTGTAGTGCGGGCCCACAGGGGCCCTTCCAGGCGCTGGTTTGCGCGCTTGGCTTTGGCCCCGCCGCGGCCCCATTGGGCCGCGCACCATGGGTCACTCATGCCTGAGGTCACTCCTTGCGCGTACAGTGAGGGCCCATGCATGCCAAGAAACACCATGCTTGCCTCCAGAGTGCCTTTGGTTTATTGGGTTTCGATGGTTCTGCGATGGACAGCGTGAGGTTTCCACACCAGAGTTCGATGGACCTCCTGTAGTCTCAGGGTTGGGTTTCTTGAGGAAGGTTTCTTGTGATTGGGCCTGCACTGTAGCCGAATCCTGCGCTGCGATGGGTTGGAAAGGGCTGCCCGGGGTCACGGACCAACGCCGCATCGCTGGCGCGCGACGGACCTGCCATATCGAGGCTCTGGCGTTGCGGCGTTATCCGGAGCCCGGCGTTTTCTCTGCCCCGACGTCGCCGATGTACCCGTCGAACCCCGACGTCGCCGATACCCTCGCGATGCAGCGGCGATGCGGTACGGTCTCCCCCGCCGTCGTACCCTTGCACCAGGTTGTGTGGCCTCCGTGCGGCCCCTGCCTCCAAGAGAAGCATCTTGCACCGCCGCCGCCTGTCCCTGGGGTCTGGCGGCGCGCAGGGGCGGGCTGATCGAGGCTGGGTGTCGGGGTTGCGCAGAAGAGTTTGGTCCAAACAGAAGGGGACCAAGTATTGTATATATATATATATATATATGTATACATGTGTATATGTGTATGTATGTCTGTATGCATGCATGCTTGCATGCATGAATGTATGTATGTATGCATATATACACACACGCTTTTATGTCCTTGCATACACATTTTATATGTATGCTTACATGTATGTAAATGCATGTATACATATATATATGTGTATATATCATATGTGCGTATACACATTTCTTTACACACATATACATATATACACATACGTGTACGAGTGTATCTCTATATATATATATATGTGCATGTAATCACGGGTGGGGGGGTCCAGGTTGCCCGAAAAGCCTTGATTTCAGTACCCGGCCTCTGGTCCCTTCCTTGGGCGGCTCTTGGCCCTCCCAGGTACGTGTGGCAGACTTTCAAGCTGCTTCCAGGCGGCCCGAGGTCGCCGAAAGATCGTTCCAAGATGCCCAAGATGGCTTCAAGACGGCTCATGAGGCCCCCAAGAGGCCCCAAGAGGCCCCCAATAGAATTCCCAAGAGGGCCTCAAGAGGCAACAATGGCCCAATTCCCGGATGACGTATGTGTTTAGAGTATTCGTCTCTGGAGCTTTCAGAGCATCCAAGACAGCCCGCGAGGCCTCCAAGATCGCCCGAAGACGGCCCAAGAGGCTCCCTACAGGGCTCCAAGACGGCCTACGAGAGCCCCAAGACGGCTCAAGAGGCCCCCAAGACGGCCCAAAGTCCCCAGGACGGCCGGGCAGAATGAGGATTTGGACGATGGAAAAATAGATGAGTAGGAGGATCTGAAGGACATTCCCTTCCCCTCCGCACCCGACCCCAAGACGGCCCAAGAGGGACCCAACACAGCCCAAAACGATACCGAAACAGCGCTGGCAATGGGTCTCGGTATAGGTATCGGTCGACAAGGCTCTTCGCCAGCCTCACACGCACAATGAATAACGAAGCTAGCAATTGTGCACAGCGCGTTCTGGCGGAACCCCTTCGGAACGCGTTGGACGAGGTGGAGAAGGAGGAGGAGGAGGAGGATCTGGAGGAGGAGGAGGAGGAGGAGCAGGAGGAGGAGGAAGACTTGGAGGACATTCCCTTCCCCTCTCCGCTCCCGAGCCCAAGACGGCCCAAGATGCGCCCAACACGGCTCAAAAAAGTTGCGAAACAGTCCTGGCGAAGGGGTCTCGGTATTGGTACCAGTCGAGAAGGCTCTTCGTCAGCCTCACGCGCACAATGACAACTCAGGCCATCAATTGTGCACAGCGCGTTCTGGCGGGACCCCTTCGGAACACGCTGGAGGAGGAGGATGGTCCGGAGCAGGAGGAGGAGGAGGAGGAGGAGGAGGCGGAGGAGGCGGAGGAGGAGGATGAGGCGTTTCCCCCTGGCCTCAGCATGGACGTAGTTCAGCCTGGCCGCCGCCCAGCCCGGGCCCTGGAGCGGGGCCCCCGGGAGGGACCCGTTGGAATGGAGCCCCTGTGGGGCTTTCCAGGGCTGGGAGCCCAGCGGGGGCTCCAGGGGGCCCCGGGAGGCAGCCGTCGCTTTCTGAACGGTGGTCGCACTCGTCGTCGTCGTCGGTCGTCGGTCGTCTGTCGTCGTCGTCGTCGTCGGTCGTCTGTCGTCTGTCGTCTGTCGTTGTCGTCGTTGTCGTCGCCGTCGTCGTCGTCGGTCGTCGGTCGTCTGGAGGCGGTCGTCTGCCGTCTGTCGTCGGCGTCGGCGGTGGCAGCCGCCCGCCGGTGCTGCTGGCTGCCGTGGGCCAGTGCTGCTGGCGTGGTTCCCGAGTCGTCGTCGTCGGCCCGGGGGTGGGTTTGTCTCCCCGCTCCCGGCTCCTGGGCCGTCGTGGCAGCCCCGAGGGCCATCTTTGATGCCATCTTGTGACGTCTTGGCGCTATCCTGGGCCATCTTGAAGTTTCTTGGCCCGCCGGGGCCCATCTGAGGACGTGTGGCACGCCCCGGGACGCGTCCCGAAGGAGCCCCGGAGAGGCCCCAAGAGACCCCAAACGGAGGCCCAAAGCAGAGGCCCAACGAATGCCCGAGACGGACGCTTCCAAAAGACCCCTGAGAGGAGCCCCCAAAAAGCCGATGCCGCTGGCTGGCCGACAGGAAGCCGCAACGACGCTCCGCAGTTGGCCCAAGAGGCGTCTTGGACGTCCCTGGAGGCCCTCAAAATAGTTCCACAGGGCTCTCGGAGACCTCCGAAAGGTCCTGTGGAGGCCACGGGTCCGCACCCACACGATGTTCCCCGAGAGGTGCTGGAGGGCGTCCATGTTGATGCCCAAATCGACGTTCGCCGAGGAGAGGGAGACACGGCAGGAGGAGGAGGAGGCGAAGGAACAGGATAGGGATGAGGAGAACGGGCGGGGGAGGAGGGGAGGAGCAGACGGGGGATGGAAGGAGGAAGAGGAGGACCTGCAGAAGGATCAGGAGGAGGAGAAGGAGGACTGGCAGGACATGGACATGAAGAGCGGAGAGGTCGAGGAAGAGGCCGAGGTGAAGGGAATAACTAGTAGGAACGCACGGGCAGGAGCAGGATCACGGGGAGGAGGAGGCGGAGGAGACGGATGGGGGCAATACTTACGCAGCTGAGATTGTGATGCTCCAGCCGATCCGCCTGCCCTTCTCCTGTCCGAGCTCGCATTCGCAATCGGCAGGTCTGCGCCAGAACCTAAGCGCGCGTGAAGCGCGCGCGCGGTTCTAGCGATGCAAACATGAATGCATGCATGAATGCATGCATACGTACATACATACACATGCACATTCACAACATTTATGTATACACATGCATGTACACATGCGTGTATGCATATGTACATGGATGTGTTTATGTGTATGTTTAGGTGTGTCTGAGCATACGTACATGTACACGTGTATGTAGATATGTATGTGGATCCGCATGCGTGGGTATGCAAGTCTGTAGATGCGTATATGAATGCGCATACTTGCGCATGCGCGTATGTGTGTATGTGCGTAAGATTGTATGTATGTATGTATGTATGTATGCATATGTGTGCATGCATGGACGCATGCATGTATGTATGTATGTATAGACGTACGCATGCATGCATGTATATATATATACATAGGTGTGTACGCATGCGTTTATGTCTGTGTATGTGTGTATAAAGGTGTGTATGTACGCATGCATGCATGCATTCATGCATGCATGTATGCATGTGCGTATACATGTATGTCGGAATGTATGCATGCATGTAATGATTGTGTGTTTGGGTGTTTGTACGTATGCATGCATGCATGCATGTATGTATGTATATATGTATGTGTGTATGTACACATGCGTGTATGAATCTAAGTATGTATGTTTATATCGTCGTCCACATACAAGTGTATATAATCAAACATTTACGTCCGTATACGCACACATAACACATATGTGCAGATCTACCTCGACAAACTTTTCAAAGGGGCGCGGGGACTTCTCGGATTGCCGCTGGATCACCTGTCCCTCCGCCCCGGTCATGCTCTCTTGCGTCTCGATGTGCAGCCCCATCCCCTCCACGCCGAAATCGCTGATGCATCGGCGATGCGGCGCGATCCTCCGACCCCGCCTGCCTGGACCCCTTTGGGAGGCCCCCGACTCGGGAGATCGTCGCGCGCGCTGTGCCGTGCCCGCCGTGCAGCGCGGGTGCCCTGGACGCCGCGGGTGCGTCTTCTTCTGATGCTGCGGCCCTGGCACTCCTTCCCCCTTTTCCCCTCCCCCCCCCACTCCCTCCTCCCTCCTCCCTCCTCCCTCCTTCCACCCGGCACTCCTTCCACTGTCCCCCTCCACGTTCTCCCCCCTCCTCCATCTCTCCTCGTCTCCCTCCTCTCTCCCCCCTTCACAAACACACTATGAATACTACTCTCCTCTCTCCCCTGATGACGTCTGGAACATATCGCCCCCCCTCTCCGCGTATAGTTTTTTGGGAAAGGATTCCCAGGACTTTGTTTTGCAGAATTTCTTCATTCCCTACCTAGAAGGGTTCTTACTCTGTTGGCTTAAAGGGGCTGGGCAGTGTAACCCGCCCCTGGCGGTTCCCCTGGTCCCCTGGGAGCCAAGCAAAAGCAATAGCAAAGTTTAAAGCAAACGCGCGGTTCCCCTAGTTGCGCTCCTTGGGTGCCAAGCAAAAGCAAAAGCAAAGGCGAAAGTGAAGGCAAAAGCGAAGGCACAGCAAACACATAGCATAGCATAGCATAGCATAGCATAGCGCAGCATAGCATAGCGCGGCATAGCCTAGCCTAGCCTAGCCTAGCCCAGCATAGCATTGCGCAGCATAGCATAGCATAGCATAGCACAGCATAGCATAGCGCAGCACAGCATCCACTACTGCTGCTATACAGTTGTATGTATATACACGTATATGTGCGTGCGCAGTTATCAAAGAGGATTTGTATGCTTATGTATGTACATGTATATGCATAAACGTATATCTATGTACATACATATATACTTATGTTTATATAGGTACTTGTATGTGTACTTTATATGCGGATCCGGAGCATTCTCAAGCACACCCGGTGAGCGAATGCAAACACATGCGTGTGTGTGTGTCTGTGCGCAGGCAACGCAAAAGCAAGACCAAGTAACAACAAACGCAAAGCACAATCAACTGCAACAGCACAAGCAAAAGCAAAGGCAAAGGCCAAAGCAAATTCAAGAGCAAAAGCAAAGGCAATGCAAAGCAAGCACAACACCAATGCGAACGTGTAGATGTAGATGTATATGTAGGTGTAGGTGTAGATGTGGATGTAGGTGTAGGTGTAGATGTAGATGTCGATGTAGGTGTAGATGTAGGTGTAGATGTAGAGGTAGATGTGTGTCTCGCTGTTGATGTAGATGTAGATGCAGGTGTAGATGTAGCTGTAGGTGTAGTTGTAGATGTAGATGTAGGTCTAGATGTTGATGTAGGTGTCGATGTAGATGTATGTGTAGATATAGATGTAGATGTAAAGAACTCACCAGTGCCCCGCCATCATCTCCGTGCCTGCTTGCTTTTGCTGCTGTTTCGGTGATTTGCTGCCTGCTTCTGCTGCTGCTTCACTTGCGGCGGTTCTGGCGCTACTACTCCTACTACTCCTACTACTACTACTTCTACTACTACTACTACTACTACTACTACTACTACTACTACTACGACTACTACTACGACTACTACTACTACTACTGCTACTACTATTACGGCTACTACTATTACGGCTTTTACTACTACTACTACTACTACTACTACTACTACTACTACTACTACTAGTAATAATTATAACTAATAGTACTACCACTACTACCACTACTACTACTACTACCACTACCACTACTACTACTACTACTACTACTACTACTACTACTACTACTACTACTACTACTACTACTACTACTACTACTACTACTACTACTACTACGACTACGACTACGACTACGACTACGACTACTACTACTACTACTACTACTACTGCTGTTACTACTACTACTACTACTACTACCACCACTACTACCACTACTACCACTGCTGCCACCACTACTACTACTACTACTACTACTACTACTACTACTACTACTACTACTACTACTACTACTACTACTACCGCTACTGTTACAACTACGACGATGAGAAGGAGGAGGACGGCGCCCACCGCTCCTACTAATGTTGTTTTCCTGGAGGCTCCAACTCCTAGGTAGGGTCGCACTGGGATAATGTTTTCAAAGGAAAAACGCAATACTGTTCCCACTGAAGCGCTGACCTCAGTTTCGGGCTTCCGCTCGTTCCGAATCGTGCTCCCGCTGCAGCGCTGGCCTTTCTTCCAAATAGGCCCCAACATTTCGAAAATGGCCATGCGAAAAAACAATCAGAAGTGATCCGACATTCTGTGTCGATGCATTGATTTTTTGGGCCGCGGACCCCCCCCCGCTTCGGGGCGTCGTCGCTTTCAGGAAGTATCAAGCAGGGGCTCCATTTCTGCTTCGAGAAGGCGATGTTGTCAGCAGAGCCAGCGGGTGCTTTCCATCAGCCCCGGCTTGTGTGGAGCTTTTCGGGGAACCCAAGGAGCTAGACATGGAGCCACGACTCCAGACCGACCCAGACCTCTCGAGGACGATCCACGTACCCTCCACAGAAACTGGCGCCATGCTATGACATGCTTTGCGGTGTTGTCTTCTGCGCCGCTGTGTGATACCATGCTTTGTGTTGCAATGCTGTGTGATGCAATGTTTCATTGCGCAATGCCACGCCATGCTATGGCATGCTACGCTCTGCAGTGTTGTCCTACGCCATGCCATGCCGTATTCCACCATGCATCGCGTACCCTCTCGCGATCATTGCCCTGCTCGACATCCGACCTGTGCGGATAGAGAGGACATCTACGCCATGGTGAGGGATTGGGGGGAGGGGTAGGACGTCAGATCTGACGCGAGCGCACCTAGCTTGCCCCCCACCCTCCCCTCCTCCCTTCCTCCCCTCCCCCTTTCTCCTCCTTTCCACAGCCTTCGTTCCCCCTTCCACCGCCACTGGCTTTCCCAGGCCCCGACACGAGGACGAGCCAGCAGCTCCGGCAGTTCCTCGCTCTCGACTCGCACGTGGAAACGGCCATCAGGTCGGGCGCCGGGGGAACAAGGAGGAGGAGGAGGGAGGGCGGATGAGGGTGAGGGGGAGGGGGTCTGAGGAGGAGGAGGAAAAGAAGGAGGAGGAGGAGGAAGAGGAGGGCTAGGAGGAGGAGGAGGAGGAGGAGGAGGAGGAGGAGGAGGAGGAAAAGGAGGATGAGAAGGAGGAGGAGGAGGAGGATTTAAGGCTTACCTGGCAACGCATGGGCTGCGCGCGCAGGACAGGCTCGCAGGCAGCGACTACCCTTTCTCCCTTCCTCCCTGATGTGCCTCGGGATGCGGGAAAGGATGGGCGGGCCCCTGCTCCTTCCCCCCCCCATCCTCGAAAGACTGGAAATCGACGTGCCCGGGCGTTGGTGCGTCACGCGGCCGCGCAACTGCGGGCTTCCTTGGGGCGCCAACGAGCGCGCGCGGCCCGGCGATCGCCCGCCGCGCGGCGTTGAAAGATAGAAAATGAGAGAGAGAGGGGGGACGAGAGAGAGAGAGAGACAACCAAACAACAACAACAACAAAACAAAAGAAACAGAGAGAAACATAGAAAGAGAGAGAGAGAGAAAGAAATAGAGAGAGAGAGAGAAAGAGAAAGAGAAAGAGATAGAGAGAGAGAGAGAAGGGGCCGTGAGGAAGGATCGAGTGGGGTCAGGAGCAGGATAATCGCTCCAGAGCGTTCCGGAACGCTTCCAGAGCGATCTGGATCTGAGAGATCCACGGTCCGTCTTGATCTTGCACAGGCCCTGGTTTCGTCAGGACCCGGACTCGCCGAACCCCTCGCCCCACCCGAGATCGGAGGAAGGAGGAGCAGCGACGCCACCACCGCCACCACGGGGGGCCACCTCCTCCTCCTCCGCCTCCTCCGCCTCCTCCTCCTCCTCCTCCTCCTCCTCCGCCTCCGCCTCCTCCGCCTCCTCCTCCTCCTCCTCCTCCTCCTCCTCAGCCGCCGACGCGGCCCAGACCCCCCCTTGCCAGAGGCGGCCGCCCCGAGGTTGCCCTGCTGTGATGGGGGCTGCCGCGGCCCGCAGGCGCTGATCCCTGTGTGCCGCCCCACCTGGGGTTGGCGGCACGCTGCCGCTCAGGCGCCGCGCGATGCGCGCCGTGGGGCGCTGTGCCTGCGGCTCCATGCTGAAGCTGATCATGGCCACGTGGATTGGAGTCGTCGGCGCCCTGCGCTGGTGCTTCCTGGGCTCGTCGTACCCCCACTCGCTGGTAACGGAATACCACCACGACGGGGTCTCGACGGTGCTGCGCAACGTGGGCAACAATGGTGTGCCTGGGACAAGGGTACGCGCGTGGCAGGCGGCGTACCACCATGCGGACACGGCGACGTACCACCACACCATTCTGGTCGGGTGGCTCTGGAGTCGGCAGGGTACGAAGGCGTGTGGAGGTGCCATCATGCTGAACGAGACGTGGGTCGGGGGGATGGGCATCTGGCGCTCCCAGTCGGAGCAGGTGATGATTGCGGTGATGGTGCTCCCCCCCAAGCCGAACAAGGCGGGCAGCCCCGAAGTCTATTCGGACATGTGCGACCAGCGGCGGGCGCATGGCTGGCATTGCACGGTGGGAAGGATGGCGATCAACACGTGCCACGACTGCGGCCCCACCTTCGCGGGCTCCTACGGCCAGAGCACCCCCATGCGTGAGAGGTGGGACCGTACCAAACTCAGCCAGGCGACTCTCACTGGTGAAGGGCGAGAAGAGTTGCTGGAGGAGTTGCAGAATGAGCCCGAGTCCCATCGTGCTGCCTTCGTGATGCTGGAGAGTAGGGCGATCATGACGGGGCACACGGCACACCTGATCAAGGAGCTGGATGAGGAGGACATCCGCTACGCCACGAACGTGACGAGGACCCGCAGGTGCAACCTCACTGTGAGTATCGACGCGGTCGATGCGAGGTGTGCCGTTCGCAGTGGCAGCGGACGCCCCGTGGGCGACTCGTCGGTGCCAGAGACTCTCATGCAGAACTATCACGTGGTCCACGTGTGGGCGGCCTTCGAGAGAAGACAGAACGCTGAGTGCACGACCATCACCTCCTGCAAGTTCATGGTGGGCTCCTGCGTAGGCGCGCCCATGGACTATTTCTGCAAGCCGCTGCTGGTGCCGAAGGATATGGCCTACGCTGCGGACGGTGTGGTGGTACCCAAGAGGAACGACATGTACATGGACCAGTCGCCGGCAGCACGGCAGTATGCGCTGATTCGGAGCAAGCAGGACGTGGTGCCAGCGATGGGGTCGAGGCTACGGGACACCCAACGTGCGCGGCGGTGCCGCGCGGTGAGGGGCATGAGCATGAAGACGGTGATCTTGGAGGACTGCATGGAGGATGCCAATGCCTGGCAGGTGGAGGCCCAGACGTTCTCGTTCAACGCGCGGGCACTGAGGGACAAGGTCAATCTGTTCAAGAACAAGAAAAAGGCGGCAAGGGACGCGGGTGACTCCGCGATGGTCGAGTGCTTGGCAAAGATGGAGGTGGGGCGCGCCAACTGGCAGACGCTCGTGGAGTGGTCGGCGGCCATGGTGGGCGACCCGCCAGATTTCGTGATGTTCTGCCGCCGCGTGAATTGCTACCAGTCGAACATGATCAAGAGTGTGTTCATGGTCACCGACCTGACTGGGGTTATGGGAGAAGAACTCTCGGAGTGGATCGACGTATCAGCGTGAGGGCAGCCACGGACCATTGCCATCACCAGCGGCGTGCGCTTACCTGTTCGGCATGCTCGGGTCGCTAGGTGTGAAGCTTGGCCGTGGACCTGGCCATCGATGTGTGGCCGCGCACAGCGCCGCGCCTTCGAGCGTGGCTGTGCTGCCGCGGCACCAGGGTAACGATGTAGTGGTCTGAGGCCACGGACAGCGGGCAGTCGCTTATGCGATTTTGACTTGTGCGTAGTGGCCCTCGCCCGCCTGCTTCTCGCCCCCCCCTCGCGGCCGCTCGGGCCCTCGTTCGCCCCGCCTTCGGTCCCCCTCGGTCGGGCCCGTGTCGGTCCTCGGTCGGTCCCGCCTCCCTGTGCGAGCAGCGCGGCGCGTGTAGCGTGCTCGTGTCCGATTTTTCCACGGCACGTGAGTTTGCACGGCACAGTACATTCATTGCTCATCAGCTGCGTACTACTACTACTACTCCTCCTCCTCCTCCTCCTCCTCCTCCTCCAGCGAGGAGGTCCGCGATGCTTCCCCGAGCTTGACATCGCAGTTGTTTTCCCGCGAGGGGCGGGCCACAACGCTGGGAGGAAAGCCCCTTTCTCGACGCGCTGGCGGCGGTGGTGCCGGGCTTGCTAGGGAGTGGATCCCCCCAATCTGCACGAACGAGATAGGCACGGAAAGAATGGGTACAATGTCCAACAGCAGTTCCTGCTCCTTTTGAACAGGACTCGCTGTCCGCGCCGCCGCGGCCCGTGTCCATTCGAGACAGGGGGCCGCCTGCCCAACAGCGCCCGCTGTGGGTTTGGGACAACATTTGTTGTTGGGCATCGTACCCATTTTTTCGGTACCCATGTCGGGCGTCCAGAAAAGCGACGGACACCCTTCCAAAACCTTCCAGAGACCGTCCGAAAAGCCTCCCAGAACCCTCTAGAGGGTTTTCGGAGGGTCTTCAGGGTTCCGGCTGTCTTGACAGGAAACCAATCCCCAAAGAATCCTGGACTCTCTAGTTCAAAGATGCTGAAACAAGGACCGTGTTGTGTTCAGGAAGGTCTCAAGTGTTCAGGCCGCTCCGGAGATGTACGTCGTGGAATTTGTTTGTGCCAAAGCCCGCCGTGGCCAGAGAAAAAAACCCTTTCGTTTCTTGTCATGCGTTTCCCACAGTGGGGGGCCCATGCCAAGAAACACCGTGCTGGCCTCCAGGGTGCTCTGGGTTTTTGGTTAGGGTTTCGATGGTTTTGCGGTGGTGATCGCGACGCTCCCACACCAAACATCACAAGTGAAGTCCTGGGGTCTCAAGGTTGGGTTTTTATGTGGCAGGTTTTTCGTGGACTGGCCTCCGCTGTGTGGCAGCACGGCGGCAGCAGTGAGCAAACGGGGCGGCGGCCACGGCAGGTCCATGCAGCCCGACGCCCTGCGCACGTTCGAGGACCCGCGCTTCGGGGTCAGCGGGCTGTGCGCGGCGCCGAGCGCAAGCCTTCTGATCGTGACGCACGAGGACTCCACACACCTCTCGAGGCGCCGTTCGCCCTGCCCGCAACATTTCTCCTCGCCCTCGCCCTCCACCTCGGCATCCCCCTCGTCGCCCTCCTCCTCATCCCCCTCCCCGCCATCCTCCTTCTCTCCCCTCCGCCCGCCTTCCTCCTGGCCTCCCTCGTCATCCATCTCTTCCTCCTCCGCCTCTTGGGCCCCCCCTCCTCACACTCCCCGCCCTCCTCCTTTCCTCATCGCCACCCTCCTCGTCGCTTTCCTCGTCGCTCTCCTCCCCCTCCCCGCCATCCTCCTCCTCGCCCTTCTGCCCCTCCCCGCCTTCCCCTCCCCTCTCCTCTCCCCGCCCTCGCCCTCGAGGGCTCCTGCCAGGCTGTGGCGGCGTGGCAAACACGTTGTAGAACGCCGATCAGAGGCGACGCTACGGGCGAATAGCCCATGGGAGAGCAATACCTGCACTCAGGTGTGCCGATGATCTATGTCTTCGAAAAGGCTCCCAGGCGAATGCGTGTAATGCCCGCCCTGGGCTATTCTCCCCTGCCGTCGCCGCCGAGCCGATTTCATGTCTATCGGGGGTGGACAAACCTCCTACCCTGACACGTCGATTGGTGGATTGTCTGTTTTCGGTTCTCGGGAGGGCGCCGCGGCCGTCATTTTCCGGGCTTGCTGCCGCCAGGTTTGGGCCCGAGGTCTGTCCATCCCCGATTCTGACTCCTCGCACCCCCCCTCCCTTCCCCCCCCCTGGAGTATATCTTGGCTGTTCTGGGCGCCTGTTTCGAGCAGGTGGGGTCTCCCCCCGATGGGACGCACAGCTGCAAACAGTCGCACTGAGCAGAGGTCCGAAGCCAAACCACCCACTCTTCCCGCCCGATGCCGAAACGCCGAACAAGAAAATCTTCACAAGGGTCGACTGGCCTACGGACGGAGCACACCAATCCCCTGGAGATCTTGGTTCGGACGGCAGCTTTGGGCCTTCTGGGGACTTGGGGGGCGCCCGTGGTCACAGCCAGACGCCACTCGAGCAGAGCGTTGGGGCCTCGCCATGAGGGACGACGAGCAGCGGTCCTCCGCCGCCCTCCCCATCTGCCGCCCTCGGCCCGCGGTAAGCTGGGCGAGAGCTCGCCCGCACGACCCCCCCCCCCGGGCCCTGCTTTGCGGTGCAGCCCTTGCCCCCTCGGCCCGCCCCCCACCACGTGCGGGCGAGGGGGGGCGCTTCCCCTCCTTTCTCCAGCCTGCCCCTCCTGTCCCTCCTTCCTCCTCCTCCCCATTCCCTCCTGCCCCTTCTTCCCCCTCTCATCCCCCCCCCCCCGCCTCGCTCCTCTCCCCCCTGCCCCCCTCTCCCGCCAACAGGGAGAGGAGAGACAAGAGGGGGTGGACAAGAAGGACAAATAAGGGGGGGATGGACGGGAGGAGGGAAGGGCGAGGATAGGGAGGGAGGCGGGAGGAGGCAGGAAGAGGCTCAGCAGCAGCAAGGGGAGAAGAAGGAGGGGGAGACGGGGGAGGAGAAGGAAGAGGAGGAGGAGGAGGAGGAGGAGGAGGAGGAGGAGGAGGAGGAGGAGGAGACGGAGGTGGGTGTGATGGAGAAGTTGGAGGAGGATGAGGAGGAGAAGGAGCAGGAGTAGGAAGAAGAGGAGGAGGATGAGATGGAGGATGGTGGAGGAGGACGAGGCAGGAGCAGCAGGCAGGAGGACGGGGGACGAGCGAGCGGGAGGGCGATGGGGGGACCCATGCAGGAGCAGCGGGTGATGGATGGGGTCCGTGGGCGAACAGGCCCGCGGGAGAAGCGGACGCCCTCCCCACTTCCCCCAGCGGCTGGACCTCTGCTGCCCCGCAGCGCCATCGCGTGCTGCGTGGCGTGCCCGCCGCGCTCTTCCCCTTCCGCCGCCGCGGGCCAGGCTCGGTCGCGTGTGGTCCGTCGTGGAGCCCGACGAGCTGGGCGCCCTCCACCTCTGGGGCCAGGCGACGACCGCAGCGGCGACGGGATCCACAGACGACGGCGGCGGTGACGACGACGACGCCGGCGAACCGCGATGACGACGACGACGACGAACCGCGATGACGACAACTACAACGGCTTTCGATGACGGAGAGGAGGGCGGTGTCGGCGACGTTCGCTGACTTCGGCGACGACGGCGACGACGAGTTCAGGAGGCGGATGAGGAGGACGAGCAGGATAAGGAAGTGGAGGGTAAGGAAGAGGAGGGGGAGGTTGAGGAGGGCGAGTAGCAGCATGGGAGCATGCGGAACTTTACCGAGCTTTACCGATCTCTACCGAAGTTTACCGAGCTTGAGCCCCATTCCATGCCAGGTGAGTTTGTGGGTGGGAAGAGGAGGATAAGGAGGAGGAGGGAGGAGGAGGAAGAGGAGGAGGAGGAGGGGGAGGAGGAGGAGGAGGAGGAGGAGGAGGATAATGAGGAGGAGGAGGAGGAGGTGCGTCAGGAGGGAGAGGAGGCGGAGGAGGGGGGTGGAGGAGGTTGTGAATGAGGAGGGGGAGGAGGCGGAGGAGGAGGAGGGAGGAGGAGGAGGAGGAGGAGGAGGATGGGTGGAGGCTATGCCGGTGGAAGAAAGCTACGACGAGGACAACAGGAGGGCTGCATTACATCATACGTGCATACATCGGGAGAGAGAGAGAGAGAGAGAACAGAGAGAAAGAGAGAGAGAGAGAGACAACAAAAACGGAAGAGCGAGAGGTGGAGAAAGCGAGGCAGAGAGGGGGGCACGAGGAGAAGGAAGAGGAGGAGGAGGGAGAGGAGGAGGAGGAAGAAGAGGAGGAGGAGGATGAAGGCGAGGAGGAGCGGAAGGATGAGGAGGCGGAGGCGGAGGTGGAGGCGGATGTGGAGGAGGCGGCGGCGGAGGTGCCGCGGCGACGACTGACCGACGGCGGCGGTGACGATGACGTGCCAGGGCATCGACGGTGCGTGGATGCGGGCGCATTCCCATACTTACGGCATCAAGGCGCGGTCGCTGGCATGGGAGGACCCGCGGGGCGGCAGAGGAGGATGGAGGAGAAGGAGGGAGCAGGGGGTGGAGCATGAGGAGGGGGAGGAGGAGGAGGAGAAGTTGATGCTGATGCTGATGCGGGTGCTGATGCTGATGATCATGAGCATGATGATGATGCTGATGCTGATGCTGCTGCTGCTGATGATGATGATGATGCTGATGCTGATGCTGATGCTGATGATGATGATGATGATGATGATGCTGATGCTGATGATGATGTTGATGCTGATGCTGATGCTGATGATAATGATGATGATGATGATGATAATGATGCGGATGCTGATGCTGATGCTGATGATGATGATGATGATGATGATGATGATGATGATGATGATGATGATGATGATGATGATGATGATGATGATGTAGAGGAGGAGAAGGAGGAGGAGGAGGAGGAGGAGGAAGAGGGCGACGAGGAGGAGGAGGATGCGAGGAGGAGGAGGAGGTACGGTACAACATGGGTATGGCTAGACACCTGCACTCAGCCCCTGAAGAACAGGTCAGCGACCTCGCGCTGAGCGAGAGCGCATGTGCCGCAGGAGGTTGAGGAGGAGGAGGAGGAGGAGGAGGAGGAGGAGGAGGGAAGACTGGGGTGGTGAGGATGAGAGCGTTTGTTGATGCGTGTGTGCCTGTGTGTGGTGTGCGCCTTCTGCTGGGGCCGCGCGCGCGGTCACCCTGGCGGGGCACGCATCTCCTTCCCCACTCTGCTCGCTTGGGCGTGCGGCGCTGGGCCGCTCGCCCGACCTGGCTTTCTGGCGCCTGGTCGGGGGTCTCCTCCTCCTCCTCCTCCTCCTCCCCTCCTCCCCTCCTCCCTCCTCCTCCTCCTCCTCCTCCTCCTCTCCTCCTCCTCCCTCCTCCTCCTCCCTCCTCCTCCTTCCTCCTCCTCCTCCTCCTCCCTCCTCCTCCTCCTCCTCCTCCTCCTCCTCCTCCTCCTCCTCCTCCTCCTCCTCCTGGCCAGGAGGATGGGGCGCCCCTCGCTCCGGCTCCCCTTGCGCTGCTCAAGGCGGCCGTCTGGGCGGCGCTCGCCTGGCGCCTGCGGCGCGCCGGCCTGCGCCCCGAGCGCCCGCTGAGCCGGGCCCTCGCGGGCGCCGTCTGGGCGGCCGCGAGCGCCGCCGCGCGCGGCGGGCTGCCCTGGGGCAGCCGCCCCGCGGAGCGGGCGCCCCGCTCCTCCCGAGAGGGGGGCTCCTCTCGCGATGGAGGAGGGGGGCTCCCCGCTCCCCGCTCCTCCCGAGAGGGGGGCTCCTCCCGAGAGGGGGGCTCCTCCCGAGAGGGGGGCTCCTCTCGCGATGGAGGAGGGGGGCTCCTCCCGAGAGGGGGGCTCCCCGCTCCTCCCGAGAGGGGGGGTTCCTTGAGGTTTTTTTGTTGCCCTCCCTGCCGCCTGACTCCTTAGCCCCCCATGGAGGGGTCGGCGTCGTCGCGGCTGCAGGCCGGACTCGGCCAGAGCGAGTTCCGGGCCAGAGCGAGGGATTGAGGTCACTCGAGGACGGAGCGAATCGGTCAGGGCGTGATGATGATGATGATGATGATGATGCTGATGATGATGGTGTTGCTGATGCTGGTGAAGATGGTGATGGGGATGGTGGTGGTGATGTTAATGACGATTGTGATCATGATGCTGCTGATGATGATGGTGGTGCTGGTGCTGATGATGATGGTGGTGATGATGAGAATGAACATGATTGCCATGACGATTGTGATGATCATGACGATGATGATGATGGTGATGATGATGATGATCATCATCATGCTGATCATGCTGATGCAGTTTGTTGATGGTTGTGGTGATGATGCTGTTGGTTGCGGGTGGTGATTCTAATGATGCTGGTGTGGATGTGATGGTGATGATGATGCTGATGATGATGATGGTGAATGTTGATGACGATGCTGATGCTGATGGTGATGGTGATGATGATGGTGGTGATGATAATGATGCTGATGATGCTGATGCTGCTGATGCTGCTGATGATGATACGATTGCATGATGGCAATGCCGATGACGATGACGATAACGATAACGATGATGCTGATGATGATGATGATGCTGCTGCTGATGTTGATGATGATGATGATGATGATGTTGGTTGTGGTGGTGATGATGATAATGGTGATGATCATGATGATGAGGATGATGATGATTATGATGATGATGATCATGGTGATAAGGATGACGATGATGATGATGATGCTGATGATGATGATGATGATGCTGATGATGATCATGATGATGAGGATGATGATGATTATGATGATGATGATCATTGTGATGATGATGATGATGATGATGATGATGATGATGATGATGATGATGATGATGATGATGATGATGATGATGATGTGTTGCAATATTTTGCAGATTCCAGGCGTTCCGAGATATCCTGGAACGTATTCCTGAGCCGTTCGTATCACAACATCATTCGCGTCATGTTCCCCGCCCATGTCCAGCAGGGTGGCATGGCAGGCGACATCAGTCTCGTCCTATCCCCCGCCAGTGTCCAGCGGTGTGGCATGGCAGGCCCTTCGGTTAAGCAGTTCTACGAGAGAGGGTGGGGGCGAGTGCTGTAAACAACATCGTTCACCGGTCCAGGGTATCGTGACAGATGCATTGAAATGAGTCTGATTTAGGGTCAGATCAAGGCGTTGCTCCTCCTCCAGGATCGAGGAGCGATGTTCCAGGATCGAGATTCGACGATACCGTTTCAAGATTTTCGGGTGTTTTCCTGTTTTCCCCGATCATCCTGTGATGTTGGGTCCTCGTTTTGAAGAGACGGTCCCCGCGTTCGCTCCTTCCTTCTTCCTCCTCCTCCTCCTCCCTCCTCCCGTCCTTGCAGGGGTTCAGCGCACCCCTGAAGCGTTTCGTGGCCCCATAGGGGAGCTTCGTCGAAGGCCCCTGGGGCAGGGTCCACATGGCGTACCCGCGCCCGATTCGGCACGCCCTCCCACACGCTTCGTGGCCCCATTAAGGAAGCTCCGCCGAGGGCCTCAACGGCAGGGTCCACATGGCATACCCGCACCCGATCCCGCACGCCAGCCCACACGCGTCGCGGCCCCCCACAGGGGGCTCCACCGAGGGCTCCAGGGGCAGGGTCCACATGGCGCTCCCGCGCCCGCTTCGGCACGCCCTCTCACACGCTTCGCGGCCCCATCGGGAGCTCCACCGAAGCCCCCAATGGCAGGGTCCACATGTGGCGCTCCCGCATCCGCTTCGGCACGCCTCTTTACACGCTTCGTGGCCCCATCGGGAACTCCACCGAAGGCCCCAGCGGCAGCATCGTCGCTCTGCCCGGCGGCCAGAGCCTTGCCCGCTATCAGCCAGCCAGCAAGCTCTCTTTGCTCGCGCAGCGGACGACCCGCGCGCATCGCTGGGACCCCTTCGGGGCGACCGGCGCGCGCCGTGGGGACTGCGGTGCGCTGCGTGCGCAGCCTGGGACACAGGAGCGCGCGGGCAAAGAGGGAGGACACGAGGAGAAATCCCATCCAGGACGGTCTATTAGTCCAGTTTTTCTCGCTACCCCGCCCGATTGATATTGATCAGGAGGAAAAGAGACACACAGACACAATTAATCCTTGATCCCCCAGGAAATCTGGGAAACTATGGGGAGGGGGCGGGAAGACAGAAACCCACAAAATAAGACAGAGACCCACAAACTATGGAAAAATATACGGGGAATGTGTTTATTTGTGTGTATTTATTTGTGTGTCCTTGGGCCCCTTCAGTTCTAGGCCTCCTAGATGGGGTCGGAGTAGATGGGGTCGGAGGATCGTGCCGCATCGGCGACGCATCGGCGATGCATCGGCGAAGCGGCTCGATGTGGGGCCCACTTTTCTCCACGCCGACGTCGCCGATGCATCGCCGACGTCGGAAGTGCATCGCCGATGCATCGCCAATGTATCGGCGATGCGGCGCGATCCTCCGACCCCATCTACTCCGACCCCATCTAGGAGGCCTCTATCAATTGAACCGATCGCGAACAGAGGAAGCTGCGCCGACGGCCCCTGCAGGGAGCTCCACCGAAGGCCCCAGTGGCGGCGCCCGCGCGCCGCCGCCATCCCCATTTGGCACATCCTCGCGTTTCGCGCGCCACGCCCTCCAAAAACTCCTCCTCCTCCTCCTCCTCCTCCCCCTCCTCCTCCTCCTCCTCCTCCTCCTCCTCCTCCTCCCCTCCTTCCTCCTCCTCCTCCTCCTCCTCCTCCCTCCTCCTCCTCCCTCTCCTCCCTCCTCCTCCTCCTCCTCCTCCTCCTCCTCCTCCTCCTCCCTCCTCCTCCTCCCTCCTCCTTCTCCCTCCTCCTCCTCCTCCTCCGCAGAGGACACTCGTGCTTGCGATGCCCACAGCTGCATATGGTCGGGTCCTCCGCAAGGCTGACTCGGGGCCTCGGGGAGTCTTCTTGACGCCACGGCCGGCTCCG
This sequence comes from Prorocentrum cordatum, assembly GCA_963575745.1. NCBI lineage: Eukaryota > Dinophyceae > Prorocentrales > Prorocentraceae > Prorocentrum > Prorocentrum cordatum. The sequence continues at coordinate 186,714 of CAUYUJ010020171.1, forward strand.
CCTTCGAAGTTCTGGCCGCAGCGCGCCTTCGGACAGGCGTCGGAGGCCGAGGCTCGAGGGGGAAGACCAGGATCCAGCCCTTCCACCTCCTCCTCCTCCTCCTCTCCTCTCCTCCTCCTCTCTCCTCCTCCTCCTCCTCCTCCGTCTCCCTCCTCCTCCCTCCTCCTCCTCCTCCTCCTCTTCCTCCTCCCTCCTCCTCGTCTGACCAGAGTCCCGGTGGAGGTCCCTCTATCTACGCCTCCTAGATGGGGTTGGAGTAGATGGGGTCGCAGGATCGCGCCGCATCGACGATGCATCGCCGATGCGGCTCGATGCGGAGCCCGATTTTCCCCACGCCGACGTCGCCGATGCATCGCCAGTGCATCGCCGATGCATCGGCGATGTATCGCCGATGCGGCGCGATCCTCCGACCCCATCCACTCCGACCCCATCTAGGAGGCCTCTATTCTAGTTCCCCAATCAGTGTTTGCACTGGGCTCCCAGTTCCGAGCTCAGGGTTCCCATATCCGGTTCCGGACTGGTTTCGGTGGGCGGCTGGGTCCCAGGGTTGTGGTGCCAGGGTTCCCGGCAGTGTAAGGTTGGTTGCGCCCATGGGTTCTCAGTGCCTGGTTCTGGGGTCTTGGCGAGGTGCGGATGCCTTGAAGCACATGCATCTTCACACGTGTACGTTCATTGTAATAGATCTTCCCCAGTCAGTCCTTGTACTGAAGGTGTCCCCTTGAGCCGTGGTGGTGCTCACCTGCGCCATTTTGCGGCTACTTTTGCCGCGTGGAGGTTCTTTCCCTGGCCGTCGCGGGGTCATCTTGGGACTGTTCGGGGCCGTCCAGGGGCCTTCCCACGTCGTCTATGTTGGAGGCCCTTGCGGCCGACGGATGCCCGAAAAAACAAAAACGCCACAATCTTTTCGAACGGACGAGGAATCCGTGCTTTTGGCCTCTTTGGGTCTCCCAGTGAAAGTGCGGCCAGGCAGCGCGCCCGCCAAATTGTCAAGGCCTCTACTGATTGGGTTTTTTCTCTGGTATATTACTGCTAGCACCCAGGGGCCGTTTCAAGGCCCTGGGTCTGTGATTTAACGATCCCGCACGAAACATTGCAATTGGGCTGGAAGGGGTCGAGGCCTGTCGGGCCCACTTTCAGAAGAAATGTGAACGTCGGAGATCTGGGAAGTGGGCGAGGGAGGAGGGCGCCTTAACCTCTAGCTGGCGGATTGGATTTTTCAATCCGCGGGGCTTTCAGAGCTCGCCCGACCCCGTCTCCGGGCTGGCTGGTTTTCACCGGGTCGTCCGCTGATGGTCCTGCGGCCCGGGAAAGGTTCCCAGATGCCGAAATTAAGGAAAGACCTTGGGCTGAACAGATAGCACAGAAGGTACGGTCGATCGGTCGATCCGGCACTAATGGAACGGCCGATCGTTCAAGTTTGAGCGATCCCCGCGGTGTCAGGAACCAGCGCTGGGGTCGACACGACGCGAACCTGTCGTAGGGGTACTGGCCAGGCCATCCTGGCCATCCTCGCTATCCGCTTGCATCGATCCTGGCCAGGCCCATCCTACGCCCCAGAGGTCAATAATAGGGGCCCTCTTTCAGGAGGGGAAGAAACACACAGACACAATTAATCGTCGATCCCCAGGAAAATATGGGAAAATATGGGAAGTGGGGGGAATACACAAACCCAGAAAATATAGGAGAATATTGGGAATATGTTTATTTGTGTGCATTCATTTGTGTGTCTGTGGGCCCCTTCATTCTTGGTGGCCCAGCCAGGAAGGCGCGCGCCACAGGCCCAAGCCAGGATCGGCACACGTGGGTGCGGTCAAAGCGCATGGGAAGGACGAGCAACTTTCCCAGGTTGCCCTTCGGCTCAATCCGTGAAACTGCTGCCACTGTGCAACATGAACGCGCGCGGCGTTAGGGTTAAAGTCGGGCCTGTCCCTCTACAGGATGAACATTCAGAAACAGTCCAAAGAAAAAAATGGGGGGCGGTCTTGTTTTTTACTGTGTTTGCAGATGTGGGGGACATGTGTTCCCGTAGTTTTTTATTCCTCGCCCGAAGGCCCCCTGTAGGGGGACACGCCCTCTTGCCTCTTCGGCTCGCTGGCCAGCCAGCCCCGCTCGAAGAACGTCAGCATGGCCGTCCAAGGCCCTCGCAGCTGTATCGCGCACCCGGGCGACGCTCGTTTCTCCCGTCGTGGCACGCGCCTCTCCCCGTCCTCTCCTCCTCGCCCTGCTCGTCTCCGCGCATCTCAGTCCGCCCTTGCGCCTCGGAACCCCGCCGCGCCGCCGAGGCCCGCCTTCGTCTCCGCGAGAGCGGCCGCCGAGCTCGGGCGGGGCCGGGGCGCGCACACGAACGCACCCAGAGCGTCGTGGACGCTCGGGAACGGCCGCGGCGCCCGATGTATCCTCCAGAACCGCCTGATTTCAGAGATCTCCTCCTCCTCCTCCCTCCTCCCTCCTCCTCCTCCTCCTCATCCTCCTCCTCCTCCCTCCTCCCTCCTCCTCCTCCTCCTCATCCCGGTCCGCTGTTGTCCTGGTCGTTCACTCTCGTCCTACAGGGGGGAGGCGCGGGCCAGATCTTATTGCCCCCCGGGGCTCTCCGCTGCCCGAGCCTCCCAGGAAGTGAGCAGGCAGTTCTTCGTCGGCCTGGAGGACGGGACCATCGAGGTGCACGTGCTGCCTGAGGGCTCGATGCGGCCCAGCAGGGAGACCGTGCTGGACATGCACCACAGGACTGTCGGAGGAAGGGAGAGGCGACACCACTACCACCACCAGGGGGGGGGGGCACCTCAAGCGAGGGGGTCCACGGCGCCTCCCCGAACTTGGCATGGGGGATGTCTCGAGCGAGAGGGTGGAGGGGAGAGGCCGCCAGGACGGCCCTCCCTGGCGCCTCGCGCTGGCGGCGGCGGTGTCGCCTTTCCGTGCACCTACATCGGCGGCAAGCCCAGTAGAGTGGAGAAGGGGCGGGCCTTCTCAGAAGGCTCGGAGGCCCCCTGGCCTTGTGAGAAGTGTTCCAAGCCTTCCCCGAAGGCACAGATGTCTTCTCAGAAGGCGCGAGGGCTTCTGAGAAGCCTCGTGGCCTTCTCGCTCCCCCCCCTCGCTCGCCTCTCACTGCCCCCCCGTGCTCGCCGCCAGCAGGCGGGTGGGGCCTCGATGGGCTCCCGCCGCACGGGGCTCGGCCTTCCGCCCTGGGAGCCGGTGCGGGGCCGCCGTGGGCAAGCACTGCTTGTCGGCGCGCCAGCGCCACGAAGCGGTGGCGACTTGCGCGGCGGAGGTCCCGCAGGCACACGCACACACGCAGACACACACACGCCCACACGCACACAGACGCACGCACACAGACGCACACCCGCGCACGCACACAGACGCACGCACGCACACACACACACACACGCACACACGCACACTCACACACACGCACACACACATGCACAACAAACACACACGCACCCCCGCGCACACACACACACACACACACACGCACGCACCAACACACACACGCACGAACGCACACACACACACACACCCGCGTACACACACGCACACACACACACACACTCGCACACACACAGACTCACGCACATACACACACGCACGCACGCACGCACGCACACACGCACACACACACACACGCAAGCACACACACACACGCCCACACGCACACCCGCGCACATTCACACACACACGCGCACACAAACACAAACACACACACGCACACCCGCGCACACGCGCACACGCACGCACCCACGCACACACACGCACACACACACGCGCAAACACGCACTCACACCCGCTCACACGCAGACCCCTGCACGCACACACACACACACGCCCACACGCACACGCACACACACACCCGCGCTCACACACGACACACACACACACCCGCGCACACACACACGCACACACACACACACGCGCACGTGCACACACGCACACGAACGCACCCACACACACAAACCCGCGCACACACGCACATAAACACACACACACACCCGCACACACAAAGACGCACGCACATACACACACGCACGCACGCACACACACACACACGCAAGCACACACACACACACGCTCACACGCACACCCGCGCACACACACACACACACCCGCGCACACATACACACACACACCCGCGCACACACACACACACGCGCACGCTCACACACACGCACACACACGCACACACACATTCCCGCGCACACACAGACGCACGCACACACACACACACGCGCACACTTTCACGCTTACACGCACACACACACCCGCACACACACACACGCACAAACACACACACACGCGCACACAGACGCATACACACACGCACGTACACACGCACGCACACACATTCACGCGCACAATCACGCACACGCGCATTTACACACAAACGCGCACACACAAACACACACCCGCGCACACACACATACGCACACACACACGCACACACACGCACACACACACGCACACACACCACACACATACATGCACACACGCACACACGCACACACACACACGCACGCACACACACACACACACACCCTCGCACGCACACACACACACACGCACACACGCGCGCACACACGCACACACACACACACACCCGCGCACACACACTGACGCACGCACACGCACACATACGCAGACACACACACACGCACACACACACACACACCCGCACACTCACACATACACACGCACAAGCACACACACACGCGCACACACACACACGCGCACACACACCAATACACAACTCACACGCACACCCACACACACGCACGCACACACACATATACACGCACACACACACACACGCACACACACACATTCACGCACGCACGTGCACACACACACACACACCCGCGCACGCACACACACACACACACACGCACACACACGCGCACACACACACACACACCCGCGCACACACTGACGCACGCACACACACACATACGCAGACCCAAACACACACGCAAACACACACACACACGCACGCGCACACACACGCACACACACACGCGCGCACACACACACACGAACACACACAGACACACACGCACACACGCACACACACTTTCATCCCGCACACACACACACACACACGTAGACGCACGCAGACACACACACACACACGCGCACACACACGCACACACGCACACCACTCGCGCACACACACACACACACGCACACGCACAAACACACGCACACACCCGCGCACACAGACACGAACACACACGCACACGCACACGCGGACACACACACATACACGAACGCACACACACCCGCGCACCACACACCCACGCACACACACACACACACCCGCACACACATACTCATGCCGCCACACACACACGAATGTACACACGCACACACACACACGCAAGCACACACACACACGCACACACGCACACACACACGCACACACACACACACACGCACACACACGCGCACACACACACACCCGCGTACACATATACACACGCACTCACACACGCACACACACGCACACACACACACACGCACACACGTGTACACACACATACACACGCACGCACGCACACACACACGCACCCGGGCACACACGCACACACACGCACACACACACGCAAGCACACACACTGACGCACGCACACACACACACACACGCACACAAGCTTACAAGCACACAAGCACATACACTTGCACACACACACACACACCCGCGCACACACCCGCACACACACACACGTGACCGCGCACACGCACACACACATGCACAAGCACACACACGCGCACACACACACACACGCACACATACAC